>VZTZ01042543.1:1126976-1292890 GCA_013400955.1 Drymodes brunneopygia
GGGGGAAGGGGGGAAGAGTGTTCTAAAAAAGTCTTGTCTAATTCCTAATTATCATTGTTATTACTTGTTTTTTAAGTCTGTTAATAAATTTCTTGTTATATTCTTTAAAGTATAAACCTGCCTTGCCTACTATTAGTCCTTACCCCACAACAAAATCAGATGATTTTAGTGAATGTGCTGGCGTTTGGCCAGAGGGCTGCTGCAACTGATGTTTCTGCCTGGTTTTCAATTCCCCAAACCTCTAAAACCCGCAACATAAGGTTAATTAGGTATTTCCTGAACTGAAGCACTAATTGTTCTGTTTTCTGAAGGTTGATTCTCAACCTGTCTTCTTTGATGAGCCACATTTCATCTCCCAGGGAATTTTTAAGAAGCAATCTAGCTCTGCTGTCAACTGTGCTTATATTATTACATTTGGCAGGTATCTGATGTTGTCATAAGGACAGCACTTTACTATTAATATTCACTTGCTTTACGTAGACCACACGAAGACTGAACTGAGAGAAGATCTCTTTTATTTCTAAATGTAGCTGAAAGATACCCACCCCTGGCTGGATGACAGTCACATCTTTAATTTGCCTTAGCTCTGCACATTGTTCAGACTCTTAATGACAGCCACTGATAACCACAGAAAATTATGCCTATGATCTCATAGCCTTTGTGAATTAGCAAAAAGATTAATGATGGTAATTGGCTCTCTTATTTGTCCTCTGCAGTAGGTGCATAGAAGAACAGCTCTCCTTAAGCTGCAAAAATAGAGTAGTCAACATTAATATCCTACCTTCATAAATTAAAGGCATTTCTGCTTAAGAAACACCAAGGAAAGCAATACTTTTCTAATAGTGTTGGAAAAGGAAATAGGGATCATCATTCACTTTGATATGTGAGATATCATTTATCTAGTGCAGACAGCCCTAACGTCCTGTGATAGGTCAAGAGGAATAAAAGCATCTTAAAATGGAGTGTTTGTGACACAATATGGTTAGAAATTAAACATGTCAGCAGAAAGGAGACAGTTTCAATTTCCCAAGTCAAACTGCTCAAGAGGATGAAGCATTACCAGAGACTGAACTTTCTGTACCTCAGTCTGGAGACCTCTTTAAACATGGTCTGGTCATCATCACAGGAGGATGATTACCAGTGCATTAAATATTTTAAAGCTGTTGAAGCAAACCTGCCTACTGATCTGCATCAAATTCCACCCCCTTTTCTTCATTCTATCAATTACCTCAGTCATTCATCAGTAGATTCATTAATTCATCTTTTTCCCTGTACCTTAGTTGTATTCCCTTCTTGTAGTTGGACATAGATGTCAGAAACACAACTTTCTTTTCCTGTCTAGATACCTATCCACTCATTCAGCTTGTAAATATTTCACAAACTTTTTCCACTGCACCAGAGTTGCTATAAAGAGCAAAATGGGAAGGAGAAGGAAAGCCAAGTGAGCTTAAAAAGCCAGTAGACAGCAAAGTTAGTAACTACCCCATATCTGCCTTTGACATTCACCTGCCTGTGAAATGCCTTCACTGATTTGAAGTAGTCCTACAGGACAATATACAAGATCTGACCTTTCAAGAGCAAGTAACAGATAAGCTACTTTTCTGAGCAGCAAAGGAGTGGTGTCAAAGTACCAGGAATCAATCCTGCATTTGGATCTCTGCTGGTAGAACCCTGTGTCAGTCCAAGTCTCTCCTGACAGATCTCAAATTATAGACCTAAATGAAGAGTCAATTCTGAAAGTGGAATTAGACTCTGTTGTTGGATTCATACTGGAAATGCTTGGAGAACACTTGAGAAAGGGCATTTAAAAAACCAATAACTGCATCATATCTTGTTTCCAAACTAATTCTTCAAGCCAAAGAGTTCCTTTCTGCTGGGTCTTGTCTTAAAAATTTTGGTTCATTTTTTAAAATTTTTGCAAATTCTGTCTTCAAATGCTTGATTTAAGAGAAACCACTGGGAAAGAAAGGGTTTCCACTTCCTTAATAGAAGAAGAATGTTGGCAACTTTATGATGAGAGATAAAGAAATCCTGGCAGAAGTTAAGTATTTGAAATTCAGAGTAGAAACTGAACCATATTCTCATCCCACTTCCAGCAGTGCTCCTTGCTCCTACCAGGCACACAGCTGGATGGAGGACACCTGCTCATGTGCTGGGAAACAGTGGAATCAGATCACTGACATTACCTTTCCATCAGTATGAAAATGAGCAGAATTCAGTGCCATTCCTTCTAACTGTACCAAAACTGAACAACTAGTTTTCCTTAATAGAAAACTATGAATACTGGCCACTGTAAGACTCAGAAGTTGTTCACTCTGGTCTTTGAAAAATGCTCTTCGAAACAGAACAGTAACAGTGAGTTTGTGGACATTTACCCCCTCAAATGCCCCGTAAATCAGCCACAGAGATAAGTGAACATTCAGCCTTTGTTCAAGAGGGCTTTGCTTTCCAGAGAGCAGAGGAAATAGTGTTTAATTAGTTGCTCTGCTCATTATTCATACATTAATAAAGCACTTGAAAGGTATACTTTCATTACTCATTGACATCAAATTTCAAAGGCCCCATTCTCTCCTGTGAATTCAAATTAATTGTGCAAAGGTAAATCAGCAGCTCTGTGCAGCCTCCTCTGCAGGAACTGCCCTGGCTTTGTGCTCCACAACCGCCTCAGACTCCAGGCCCACAGTCTGCAGTGACAAGAAATTTTCTGTTTGCAATCAAATCACATAAACTTAACACCAAGTTTTCAGCATTCCTCCCATCACAAAGGGACAAGGGGGAAAGTCTGTCCCCGCTTTCCACACCTTAAATCACTGTACCAGGGAAGGAAAAAGAGACACAGCAAGCTGCCAGCAGGGGAGAGGCGCGTGGAAGGAAGTTACTGGATCCAGGGAGTCAGATTTTCTACAGGCTTTCTCCATGGAAACCCAGCCTCACCAAGCGTGGGCAGTCCCAACGTGCACATCCCAGCCTCAGAGGACTGACAGGACTTCTCTGCATGCTGAAAAACCATTGTATTTTACTCCCTCATTTTTAAACACATTTTTTATCTTTATCAAGTAATATGAAATGGGTGGTCAGAGGCTTTTCCTATTTAGTTGCTAAATTGCTATTTTCAACTAGAAAAGCCAAAAAAAATATTTCAAACAAACATTAAAATATTGTAATTGAGCTCATAGAAACTTCATAATGAAGTCAATAAAAATCAGGCAAAAGAACTTCTCCCAGCAAAGCCAACTGAACTTTTCCCATGTGTTGAGTAGGGGAAGGAGCCATTCCTTATTATTTTGAAGGAAGTAGTGACACAATTTTGAAGTTAATTATGTGAATAAACTCATCCAAAATACACATAATACATTCAAGCAAACTAACTTAAAATGAAATCTTTCCCAATTGTACATTTTTTTTCCCCAGGATGATTCACTCAGCACAGCTGACTGAACAATTCTGTTAATGTGTGAGCTGAATAACCAGTTTGATTGTTCTGGCACTTCTGAATGAGACCTGTAATTTTTTCTCATTGCTCACCCAGCTGTTCTGGTGAACACCATGTAGCTATCTGTATATTCCAGAATGAAAAATTACAACTCTGGGTTTTAAACCTTATTAATAAACATGCACTGAAGGTGACAAGAACTGTGAATCTATATGAAAACACTATTAAAAAAGCTAAATTACTCTATGCAAACCTTCAGTTCTTCCTGAATTTTTTCTTCTTCCAATTTGGCTGCTTTCCGATCCTCCATTTCAATTTTCCATTTTTCTGCCACTATTCTGGCTTTTTCTTGGGCCATAGCATCACGGAATTTCTTTGTTATTTCAGCTTCCTTTTGTCTCCTTCAGAAAAGGATGTGAAAATAAAAATTTAATGCACTGTTTTTCTTAAATTGAGGATCAATTCTTACTCACTGGTTGCAATAAATAATTAGTGTAAGACTTCACGGAAAGATACAAGCAAAGAATTAAAATGTATTTAAAAAGACACCTACCACAAATCAGATTTGAAAAAACTACCCAGAAAACAGACAATTTACAATTTTTGATAAATAGCTAATTAAAATAGCACCTTCTAAGTTAGACAAGTACTTCTTGGCTGTCTTTAAGTCAAACCTTATATTTTTCTATCAGTCTAGTAAAGCATGATTGGGAATTTATTTTCTGTCAAATACCAGTACAAATGTCTCCCGAATTCTTATGCTACATTGTTTATTAGTACTGACAATGTAAAAGAAATTCAGAGCACAGACTGAAGTTTTTAATCCCTGCTTAAATATGCAATCACTTGAAGGAAGAAGAATTTCACATGAAAAAGGATAATGTTGAATAACCTGATATTTAAACAGTCACTTTTCTGTGCTGCACTACAAAGGGAAGTATGTGAGGCAGGTGGCCAAATCCCTAACAATATCAAGCATCAAAACACTTTTGAATCTCCCCAAAACCTGGAAAAGACCCTGCTAGAAACACCAGCATGGCACTTTGTACAATGAGTTTTTGAACAGCTGGAATAAGAATTAATGCAAGCAAAATGCAAATAAAACCAATTTCAAAAAGGATTTTATGTACCAAACCCCCACTGTGGGCTCAGAACTGTGATATAACAAACATATTTAATTTAATCATCTCAAAACCAGGCTGCTTCATTTTTCTTTATTACAGGCTGGTCAATGGTTTAGCTAAATTCCCAAAAGAGATTTTGGCTCTACGTTTTCCGCAAACGAGGGTTTTTGGCTTTCAATATTCAATAAAGACAAAATGAGATCTTTAACATGCTGAAAACTTGACAAAACAACTGAAAGCAAACGCTCACAAAACACACCAGCTTCACCCACCATTACCTGCCAACCCTTCTACAAGGTCACGTCTCCCATTATGCCAAGTGGACCCTGAACTCAGATTGTTCAATCCTCACCAAAGTTCCTCTGCCTCCTTCTGTGCCTGCTGCCTGGCCCGCTCTGCTATGAGCTCCTCTGAGATCTGCTCGTAGGGTTTGTCCCCCGGGGCCTCTCCCATCACCCAGACCCAGACCTCGCCGTCCTTGCCCCGCAGCCACTGCACGCGTTTGCCGTTACCTGCAACAGCCACCAAGAACAAACCAGGGTGTGAACACTGCCTCCAATCCTGCACAAACAGACATGAAAATATGGGAAATCTGCAGTTTAGAAAGCGTTAAGCTTGCAATTTACCATTCGGAATAAAACATTGCTCAGAGGTTCAACGAAATCTTCAGATTTGAGCAAATCTGGTCAAACGCTGGGGCAAAAAAATAAAGGGTTTTGTATGCTGCAGATTACCCAGTCTTTTAAAGACTCACTGTCCCACAGAAATAAAAATTATTAGTTCAGGCATGCATTTCCCAGATTTCCAGTATTATGATCCCTTTTTAATTGTTATATTTTCTTGCTTCACACAGCAACGCATGAAAGAAGAGCGTGGAAAAAGAGATGGGGCAAAACCAATAACCAGGGATATGTGACTAGAAATGCTTTGTGCATAGAGAATGTTGAGTGTTGAGCATGTAGAGAGACTTCATGGGAACACCTTCAAAGAATCCAGGAATTTCCTGCTCCCACTGTGTAGCAGGAGTCTCAGGGAGCCTGCATACTCAGAGCACACCACTCAGTGCTGCAGAGCCTATTCTGCTCACATGGGCAATTGAAAGGGATTAAATTTCTGGTTTGGTTTCCATGACACAAACTACACAAAAATCTACAGTTACTGTGTTGACAGAGTGATTTTAAGAGTACCAAAAAAGCCTGAGAGCTCTTTACAAAACAGACTTCATTTGGTGAACCATCAAGTACAAGAACCAACTATAGGACTACAAAGGGCACTAGATTTGATCCTTCCCAAATACATTTTAATAGTTATTTACACTACCTAACTTAGTGTGGCTTGATCTTGTTCTTCTGTTTTTATACACAGACCTCTTAAATATTATAAGCATTTTAGAGGTTCATAATAAGGAATTTGTAGAAACACGTCTTATGCATCCATTTTACTGTTTTATTTCTTGCAAATTTATCAAAACTGTTCTTCACAAAAGGAGATTCTGCCACAAAGATATTGCCAAGATGGACAATTTATTTGTTTCAAAGAATTCAGACCACAAGGCCATAAAGGGAAAACAGTTTGCATCATTCCCTGTATATTACAGTCCCCTAGCTTTCGTTTTCTCACCCAAATATTGATATGAGAAAACGGTGCATCACAACATAGCTTCTAAAAGGGATCTTGTCTCCTTTGAAAACATAAAGAAATGGACAGGGCACCATTTTCCTAATTAGTTTTTCTCCAGTGTTCCTGTAAGTGTTAAAAGAAACCTGGTCCTATTTGAACAGGCAGGCTTTGCCTCCACTTCTCCTCCATCTTTTTCTACCACCATCAGCTGAGCTGCTCTCACCCTCAGCTACCACTTGTTCTGTGCGAGGACGTATCCGTTTAACCAGATCAAGTTTCCCAAAGCACAATCAATAAAGTGTTTCTGACATCCCAGGCTGAAGGGAGAGAGCTGCAGGAGGCAGTGGAGTGGGGCTGTTGACAGCAGGCAGTGTCAGCACCAGCCCACACTCACAAGTGTTGACAATCCAGACTGAAGGCAGCGAACGGATCGGGTCTCGCCATGAAAGCTAATATTCTATATCAAATTTGAAAATGTAATTTATACGAATCCCCAGCGTTGGCCTAACGGTGCTAACTTCAAAGAGGGGTGGAAATTTAAGCTAATAGTGTTTTCCTTCAATAACTCTCAAAAGCATTTGCTCTTTCACAGTCTATCAGATTATGTCTCAGGCTATAAATGTGAATGAATTTCATTGTGGTTCTTATTCTGTACATTTCTGTGTTCCTGTCAACACAACATTTATGTTGTATTTTTGGGATACAGCATTAGAATACCATCTGCTGAGACCTGACTGGCCATATCAGGACTTGCCTGCAAGGTTTTCACCTACTGCTTTTCATGGTAGAGTCTCTTGAGAAATATGGAATGGTTTCCCAGGAGTACTGATCCCGTATAACCCATGGCAGCTTTTGTTTTAAAAGCATTCCACGTCCTCTTTCCTGTGAGGAATCTGAATAGCCTAGTTGTTCTCCTTTATTTAGTGCTTTAAAGAAAACATTGCAAACAACACACCTTGTATTAATTGATCTGTACCATAACTGGTAGATACAAAATACTACTCCTGTTCTGAGACAACTTCAGGGTTTCTGTTCATTTTTGAGCTTACCAGAGGGAACCAGGAAAAAAAAAACCCCAAAAACTTTTCAGGTAAGCAGACAAATTTTATCTTTGCTTCTCTCAAGGTTTTCTGCGCCAAAGGTTTATTAATGTGTTTCTTAGAGGCACAACTTACCCATTGCAACCCAGCCCCATAAAACAAACAGCTGATTTGTAGACATGTCTTAAGAAATTGTGTTCTTTCTTCTTTTAAAACAATGGATCTTTCTTTTAAAGTTCTAGCCAGCAGATGTATAAACTCCGTTGAAACCATCAGTATAACATATTGTTGGTTCAGCACTACACACAGTGCAGAACTCTACTGTATATGCATAAAGTGCATGTTCAAATACTGTTCAAGCTGAAAGATCTGTCTGTTAAACAATCTGGCAATGTTAACCTTCAGCACTAAACAGATAGACCTCCATATATATCAATTTAAAACAATTCAACTTGAGTACACATGCCTTAATTCAGGTTTTTCTCTAGAAGAAAAGGAGGCCTTTTCACATCCAGCCACGGAATTTACTCCAAGAAATGACTCCCATGCAAACCTTCCCTTAAACCTCTGCTCCCATAAAGCTGCAGCTGGGCTTTACTGTGCAATCAGATCGTAAAACTTGGTAGTTTCTTAGCACAAACTAACATCAAAAATGAGTGTGCAGAAAATAAGCACCTCAGGGAGAAAATCTGGTGCTGAGAAAACAGAATTTCTGCCACACAAAAAGACTTTGCAGCCTGTAGAATCACTCTCACACTGAGAGCGTCAGTTCTTCCAGGCTAATGACATTGGTCTTGCGCTTTTAAACTGCAGAATCCATGGCAAGATCAAGAAAGTACAGAAAATTATTTGCCCTGACACTTGTAGGAAATTAGTGTTGTCTACTTTGCAAGCAGGGAATTATCACTATTGAGGGCTGACTATAGTGAAATAATTCCTGCTTTAAAAAGCCTCTCAAGTATTAAAGATTTTCTGCAAAACAAGGTTTTAGTTAATACAAGGTTTAGTTAATACACTTTATTTCCAAATGAAAGAGAAATACACAAAAAAAAAGATAAAAATTCAACTAAATATAAAAGGAAGAGATAGGTCCTGACTAAACAAAATTGAAATGTAGATGAGAAGGAGGCAAGAGAACCTCATGTTTCCTGTTCAGCAGCAGGCTTCTGAGCCCAGTCACAAAGCCTAATGCAGAGTAAGGAAACAAAAATTAAATTTCTTGAGCCCCAGTCTTGTGCCTTGACAACAAAAGTACTTTTCTCTTCCTGGAGAGACTGTGGCAAGCTGCAAAAAATTACCTTTGGGATGCAGTGGACATCAAAGTTAGTCTGGATTGGAGAGTAGAAATGGAAGTATTTTAGAAACAAGCACTGCTTTATCAGGAAATCTTACTGAATAATTTACTGGGTCTTCTCCATCCCTGCTCTTCAGATCAGTGATTTATCAGCTTTAATATTCCACCATTTTTCACCTAAAACAACTCTGTAGCACCAGAAGAAGACAACATGAACTCTTGAAATTCTTTTTACCTGAAGCTCATCCATGAATTAGTACCTCACATGGAGTTCCTCTAAACCTACACCTATACTGCTTCGAGACCAGTGAACTGGCTTCTGGATATTGCTCCTTACTCCACACAAATGCCAGGTCAGAAAATGCAAAATCAGCTCTCTCCAACTGGCAGCACAAAGGGATCATAGCAAAAACTTCCGTGGAGACCTAAAGCCAGAACCAACAGCAACTCAAGTTTGTACATATAAATATATAATCAAAAAAACCACCAAATCATGTTTTCTATTTGTCTGTTATTTGCACAGTCAATTCTATAACAGCAAGGAAAGCGTGAAACAATGCCCTGGAGAGCAATAGGAAACTCGAGCTCTCACCTACAAGAATTAGGAGGCTCTGCCAGCAGCACTCCTGATCTCACACACAGAGTGCTGGAGTGCTCCCACCAGCTGAGCCATGGGGCACCCCAGGCTGATCTGCCTTTGTGCTGCCCCAGGGCCAGCAGGGCACTGTCACCTTGTCACTGCCACAGCTGGACACTGCCAGGGAACACCAACTCTGCCTGGATACCTGGGGACAGAGAGAAGCAGCACAGCTGATGGGGATGGGAGGGGCAATCCCAGCTGTGTGCACAGCTCAGGCCACACTGGGTTCCAATCCTACCAGCTCAGAGCTCCACGCTGTGCCTGAGGCTTGGAACAAACAGAGACATGCCAAGGAGACCTGGGCCTCACACTGCCTCTGCCAACTGGAACAGAGGAGCTGAGCCACGCACTGGGTTTAGGAATTTCATGGGTTCTTGGGCTCCTTTTTTACATTTACAAATAAAAGTGGTTTAGAAATAATGGTAATTAGGGCAAATAGAATACTGCTGGAGTCAGCTTCCCTTCTCCGAGCTTGTTCACCATTGCTTTAACAGTTAGAGAATCCCCAGCAATCCCCATTTGTGATCCATGCCCAAGTGTTTACAAGGGAACTATTGCAAGGAGCTAGAGGCCTGATTTGGTGTCAGGATTCCCAGCTGTGCCATCCCCCAGCCACAGCCTGCCTGCTTAGTCCAGCAAAATGACAGAGAGCACCAAGCACCCCACTGCCTTTCTATGGTAGGGAATACCACAGGCTGTACATTCAGAAAACTACTGATTTTTCATCTCAGAAACACAGGACAGCATTCAAAGTCTGCTGAATGTTTTACTGAAGAATCTGCTATTTATATTTCTATTGTTTCTCCTGCTTGGAAGCTACAGATCTCTGCAACAGCAATTGACTGTCCTTCCTCACCCCCTGGAAAGCTTGGTAGTCACACAAGTATCTTTTGACTCTAGAGAAAACATGTCTATTCTTTTCTCTCTCTGGGCTAGAAAAACTGAAATTTATTATGCATTTGAAAGAGGCTGCATGTGCCTTAAAAGCTGATCAGTCTGGTCTCCTTTTGCCACAGAGAGCTAAACCATAGCTCGTGGAGTTTGCTGTGTTTGTAGGGTTGTGGTTTTTTGTTCCTCTGCAATTCAAGTATCTGGTACACTCTGGTCTAAGCACAATGTCCTTTACTTGAGATTTCTTGGCTTTCCAAGTAAATTGTTTTTGTGGCTTCTTTAAAGTAGAGGCTTGAATTTTGTTAGTCTGCAGGGTAGATGAGGTTCCATTGAGAGTGTCATTAGCTAGAGGACGTGTTAGAAGAGCATTGATTAGGATGAAAATGAGGATGTGAGCTTTAGGCTGTTCTCAATTCCTTGAGCTTAGCCAATACAAGCATTGCATTATCTTTTTTTTGTACAAACACACAAATAGGCACACATTATTTCACTTCTTTCTAAGGAGAAAACCTAGGAAATTACTGTGAATGTTTTTCAAAGACTATTCAAAGGACAGAATGCAGTTCTCAAAACATTAACTGCTGTAAATCCATTAAAATATACAGAGAATAACTCGATGGTAATGAGGAAAGCAATGAGAATAACATCATCCCACAATAAAGTGAAGATCTACAATTAATTTGTGCTCTGCCCCTGCTAATAGTCATAGGAGCATAGAGTCCCTGTCTTCCCAAAACACATTCAAAAAACCCCTTCATTTCACTTCTTAAGATGAATGGGGGAAAATTCTGCCCCTAACATTTCAATTTACACACCTTTGAATTTCAAAACTGTGTTATGTGTCATTCTATTAAGGGGAGGATTTGCAGAGGGAGAAAGAAATTCAGCTGATTACATTAATATATCAATATGGGTTGCAGGATTTCAGCATTGCTGAAAAATCAGCCTTTTATGGCTCTGCAGCTGCTTCCTGATCATATAACAAACTCAATCTTCTGTTTATGGAATTACAGCCTGTTACCATGGAAATAATTGTGTTGCAATAAACCCCTGCAGGATCAAATAAAGGAAGAGTGACTGAAGAGAGCAAATATTAAGGGAGGAAACAGGTACTCAAATAAGACTCCGGTAATTAACAAATGTAGCAGGGGAAACTGTACACAACACTCAAAGGTAAGTGGGTTTGCATCAGGACACAGTATGTATATATCCAACATACACATAGAGGTTTGTGTGTTATAAACCAAAAAGAAGAAGAAAAAATAAAATGTCATTTTTGTGGTGTCTATCTAATATGTTCCAATTAATTTTGTGGCTCCCTGGCAACGGCACACTGTTACATGTAAAAATGTTGTAATTGGCCCAATTTCAATCAGGAGATAACATTCAAAACTCTTTCTTAAAGACATTGTTCTAACTCCTCTTACAATCTAAAGGCAGCCTCTTGTCTGTCCATTTTAATGGCTGACCCTTTCACTGTAAACAGCATAAAAATATAGATAAACATCAGAGGAAAACTGAAGATTTTAAAATCATTCCCGTCAGTACCATTCATTTGACATTTTTTTTCTTCATTAAAGAAAGTCAAGAACACAGCACCATATTTTCTGATTCCTCATCCAAGCTGAATCTTGTGAAGTGTAAAAGCTATATCCAGGGCTTGCTTTCTCACACAGACCTACCACAAAGCTTCCAGGTTTTCCCTTTGAGAATAAAATAAAACCAAGTCTGCATGGCTGCTTCAGGGTCTGCTGGAAACTCAAAACAGAAGGGTAAGGGTTCTGTGTCACAGAATGAACAGGAAACTACGGATCATTTTCTGTACCAGGCTCTCCTGCTTAATGCAGCATGGCAGGTTTGCACTGACTCCTTTGGTCAGGCATCCCAGAAGCAGGGAGAACTATACCCTACAGTGAGGGTTTTTAGCATCACAGCAACAAATGGACTCAAAGGTTATTGAACTGCCATCAGTGTCTGGCTAAATCCACTCCTGACCTGAACACACTGAGCACTCCTGTACCTTCTAAATCCTGCTCTCAAAACCTGGCTCTTTTGTCCTTGAATGTTTCAGTCATTTATGTTAAAAAATGGCAAAATCAGCAAGAAAACATTGAATTAGCCTGGGCAAATCCCATTCTTTCCTTGGCCGCAGTTCTGCCCTCTTTCCATATCAAGTATTCATGAGTTTGCAGACAGTCACAACCTCGTATCATTACCAGGGGAGGAAGTCTGACACTGCTGTGTCCAGACAGGCAGAGGAACACAGCAATGCCCTCAGTGCCAGTGGCTCCACTAACCCAGCAGCCTCTCTCAGAGAGTGGCTGATGCCAGATGCCTCAAGGAACAGGAGCACTGAGGATTGTGCAAGAGAAAATCCCAGGTAGGCAGCAATATTCTGCTGTCGCTTTTCTGCAAAACCGAGAAATCAGCTGCAGGCCAAGACGTAAAACCAAAAAGCACAGACTTATGGCTGGCCACAGGAACTGAGAGAAGTCCCTGAGGATTTGTTCCATCTGGTGCACACCTAAGTCATACAGCAGCTGGAGGTCTCTTGGTAGCCCCAGGTTCAGAGACCTGAGTTTAGGAGCTGCTGTCTAACGCCACCTCCTCAGCACTCAGCCACACCAGGCATGAGCCCTGAGCAGCTCGGTTCTGGCCCAAGGTACAGAGCACTAACAAAGCTGCAGCATCATGAGTGTTACATCAAAACTTATCCAATGACTTCAAATTAGGTGGCTCAGTCCCCTAACAAAAATTGTTTTAATGTTCTTGCTCATGTTCTCTTGTTACTTTTCCATCCATATCTGAATTGAAAACAAAGGACATGACTCTACAGAATTCAAGACCACACAAGGCCAGAAATTTCAGAAATACTGAACTCTGATGTCTCTAGTTAGTCCCATATCCGATGATACAGAGAAAGAAACACTGAACACTGACAGGAGCTTGTCTCCACAGGAGATAAAATCTTAGCTAAGCATCACCAGGGTCTGCAGAGGCCTGAGCATAAATGAGGAATACATTTCCAAGTTCAAAGTCAGAAAAAAATGTCACTGCATGTACACATGCCCACTCACTGGCCTTCCTCTGACACTGATGTATTCTCCAACCATCCACTTGGGACATTTGAAACACTTGCTTCCAAATAGCATCACCTATTCTCTAATGATTTCCTAACACAAATGTCATTTAGATAAATAAATTATTTTCTAGCCAAGCTGTGATAAGCCTACCCCATTTTCTCCTAGCTACTCTTGTTAAGGACAGGTAAATAAGAGCATTTACAAATAGCTCTCATCTGAGCACCGTGAGCTGCAGTTCACAATGACTCAATTGTCAGAATTAACAGCAGCAGTCCAGTGTCGTCTCCCCTCCCAAGTGACTGTCCTTCAGCTACCTAATGCTCAATCATTTCTGAGATCTCATTTTGGGAATGCTGACAGTTCTGGATACTGCATCAGTGTCAAAACCCAAATTGGCAGGGTCCTTCGCTTACTCCCAGCTCAGCTGTAGTGGCTAAAGGGCTCCTGCCTAAGCACATCAATATGTTTCTTTGCAAATTGCAAGGCTGCCTGTCAGACAACTCTCAGAAAATCCCAAAGGGATCTTGAAATTTTGAGGAGACTTCTCTTAGTGATTTTAGCACAGTAGGAACAAGCAAACTGTTTTATGACAATGAAGATACGTCCCTGAAAGATCTGCCCTGGGGCAATTTGTAAGTGAACTGAAGACAGACCTCCATGAAGTCAACACACATATGATGTTATTCCAGCACCAGACAGCAGTCATTATTTAATTAAAGCTAGAAAATATTTCCTTTACCTTGAATAAGCTCACTAAATGCTATCATTTTGGGGGGATCCACATGATGCCCAAATTCTGCTGATAATTTTAGGCAAGGTACAAATAACAAAAAACAATGGGAATGATTTATTCAATATCTCCTAAAGGAAATACTTCATTCTGAAGTGATGTTTATACATTGCTTCCCTTAGACATCAATCTGTGTTTTTTAAATGGCAAAGAAATTAAAACTGTTGAATAATCTGAACACATTTCATTCACCCTCAAAGTGAAATAATTCCTTCAACATTGACTCACTCTGATGCTAATTTCAATTTTAACCTTTTCTCAAGACACATGGAACCAAACAATCCAAATACAGAAGCAGGCACCATTTAGCATTTACTGCAGGTGACTAATATTATTTTCTTTAGAAATGAAGAATAAGACTACATAGATGGGTACACTATTTGGCTGGCTAAACACTCTCAACAACTTATATCTTATTTGATGGTTTGCACTTGTTTGTTTTCTAAGCAGCAAATTTTATAGTACTGAATAGGACATTTATGGGCAGCCTGCACTCAGTGGCACTGCTATAAAAATCAATGCAGATTTGGGGCCTTTGGTAGTTAGTTTTCAAACAATTAAAAACTGATCATGCTAATGAGCATTCTCTAAGTCTGATGATAATTTTAACTCTAGTACAAGGCCTTTCTGACCTGCATATACCAATCTTTTTGCCCCCAACTCTGCACTTGTGGTTTTCATAGGACAACACACTTAAAACACAAGAACACTTCATCCTCAAGTCACCATAGGAAATCAATACTGGAATCACAATCACTGCTTTGTTTTGAAAGATCCAAGCCTTTTGCTGTGCTGTTGGGTGCACACATCCCTCTGGAGCTAAGCTCTTAAATCCATGGGGAATTGTAGCAGCTGGGTATAGAACTCCAGATCAAGCTGGGTATAGAACTCAGTGCAGAGGGCACTTTTCAGAGCACTTTTATTTAGAGAGGTGTCCATTGTCATTAACAGCTTTTGTTCAATCTCACCATATCCCATCCCAAAGAGGTGGGGAGAACAGTTTTCATATATGGCTATTCAAACTTGGAGGAAAACAGAAGGATTTGAAAAGCAGTGCTATGAAGATAATTCTAGTTAAATCCTAGTTAAATTCTAGTTAAATTAGTATAAAATTATTTTATACAAACACTACGTTGTATTCACAAACAACATCCACATTTTCCTGCCAACTATAAACTTCCAGAAACTCAGCACAACATGAGAGATATTGAAGTCTCACATCTATTCCATTCTGTCAGGCTACAAAGATATCCATAAAGCCAGAGTAACTCCTGGCCTTAAGAAAATAGCACGAACATAAAACATGTCATGCTGCAAAGTCAAAAACAAAACCCATAGATAAAAGAGCTCGAATCCCTCCATTTCAAGGGAATAAAGAACATGTAATTGTGTCAGCTTTGCATTTCTTGGTAGCCACTAATTTAAAACAGGAATAAAACCACCTTATGTTCTACACTGTGTAGCAGGGGAAGAGAGTTTGGAAATTCACTTATACACTAAGGGCAACTGAAAATTAAGCAGCTTCAAGATCCGAAAAATGATGATGTCAATTGTCTTCTAGGAAAAAAAAATATTTTAAGATAAGAAAATATTATTGCCATCTACTCTGACCCCTTGAGTCTATAGACAAGAATATTGCACAGTAATTACTATTTTCTATCCACAACGTGCGGTTGGCTTTTTTCATCTTTTCTGTTTTAAACAAGAAACCATCTTCACTGAGAGACCATTTAAAATCACACTGAGGAACTGTGCAATAGAAATCAATTACAAGTATCTGTACAGTTAATGACCAGCACACCTGAAAGAAGTATTTTCTAACTCTGGTGCACATCAGTACATGAAAGTAAAAAAATATTTCCAGCAGAACCGGGTGCCTGACTTGCAAATCTGATTCCACTAGTTCTTCAATACAGTTCTGAAGAAAGTAGAAATTTCCTAACAGTGGGCAAAAGCCAAACCTAAGCAACACCTTTAATTGGCAATTTAAGAAGGTAAAATGGAAATGGGCTATGTTGAAATTTAATTCAGTATGTATTTGTGACTACCTTTGTCAGAGCAAATTTGATCTATAAGTTACTCTGCTGCTCTCCTTTCTCCCATTCCTTATAAATCAGAAAATTAATTACCCAGAAAATGTCTCCTGTAGTAGGAAGCTGAACAGCTTTAATGTATAATTTATATATGGAAATCTAGGTGTCAACACTGTGCAAATTCATCAGATAAATATTTTTGCAGTTAGATTTTTCTGTATCTGCCTCCCTCAAAGAATGAGCATGATACAGATTATCTCAATGATATCATGTTGTTTTGGTATGTAGAGCTGAACTGCATTTTTCATTTTTTCTCAGCTACAAATCAATCAAAATGAACAAGGCTTTTGTGTTGTATGAGAGAAGCTGTTCTGCTGCCATCCCTCTCAGAGGGCCATTCACAGGGAGAGCACTAACATGAAGAAAACAGAAATTAAACAGAATGAGGTTTTCCAACATCCACCCTGCCATCTGCGAGGGGACATTTTAAACTCCTACTGTGGCTGACCAAGGTGTTCTGAATTCCCCCCTCATTTTAAGGCTACCATTGTAACTTAGTCCAATCATTTCATGCAGGTCTGTGCTTCAAGTGAGACTTGGAAACAATTTTTGCTTTGAAGCACATTTCTAATAATAGACTTGGAATTGATAATTATCTAAGGGACACTATGTAAGTTTCAGAAGCTCTAATGTTTCAAATCTGACAATTGAATCCAACAATGTCTCTGTATTTGGGTGTTTCTCCCATGACTGCATTCAAACAAGCAACACCTGAAATCCCATAACCATTAAAGAGATTGCTCAAAATCAGCTACCAAAAGTTAATAGAAATTCTAAATATTCAAGCTTTAATTGATTTAAAGCTAGGGAAAGCTCCTTGGCAGGAAATGAGTGTTTGACTCATGAGTATCTCTGTGACATCTCCTAGTCGAGTGAGGAATCACTGAAGTTACATTTCCAAGATGAAAATGTTTTCTATCTTACACCAGCCTAACAGCTTTATCCTATGAATGGGGAAAGAGCTGGAAAGTCACTTACTCAGAGAAAAGAGCAAGGAATGAAGTATTTCTGTTTATTTGAAACCACATGGACCCAAGGCCAGTCAGTTGGAAAAGACATTTGGAGTTGTTCTTTTTGGATGCTTCTTCCATCATTCCCCTATTCTCTTTTCAAGTCAACACACACATTCAGCATTCACAGCAGCCTCTGGAAGGAGCTCCATATTTTAACACATATTGTTTTCAAACACATTTCTAGTTTCCTCTCTTTGGTTTTGGTTGTTGGCTTGCCATGCTATTATCCTATTCCCTAGACACAATCTCTTGGAGGCTATTTACTAATACAGTAGGAAATTTAGTCTCATATAGTATAGCTGTTTTGGTATTACATTTATTCACAAAGAGCCCTTCATAACAAGCTCAAATTCATAAAATTATTTCCTACTCCAGCCAGCTGGAAATATTTAATGCCAAGTCAAGGAACTGCAACAGCAGAGGCTCTGGCCTGACCTAAAGTGAGGGGTGGGGATGGCAGGTGAAAAAAAAAGCCTTAGGAGTAGAGGGGAAACTCGGTCATGGTGCATCTGTTATCACTGACAGAACAGCAGCAGTGACCCCTGACTGAAACACTTAAAACAATTCCCCTTACTCCATCACTAAGATACTCCCAAAAGCAAGGACCAGCCTGGAGATATAAGGGTCAAGAACATGGTGCTTTTGCTGTCCCAGACTGTCATTTTGCCCATGGGGACAGCTGGCACTCATCCTTGCAATCTCTTCCAGATGCCTGCTGCAAGCCCACCATCCCCAGCTCTGGAGCACAGAAGGAGGTCACAAATCTTACTCTGGTTGCGCCTTGCTGTCTTTCTCAGCACAGCCTCCTCCATTCGGGCTTTTTCTTCCCTCTCCCTCCAGCGCCTCAGCTGCTCTTCTCTCATCTTGTAGAACAAGATCTGCTTCTGCTCTTCGTTCAGCTCTGCCAGGAGCTCGGGGTCAATATACATATCACGCAAAATTTGCTGCAGCATGATGACTCCAAAAAAGAAAATAAAAATAAAAAACACAAGGAAAAAAGAGAGAGAAAGAAACCTGCTTCCAATTATACTCAGTACAGTGACAAAACCCCACTGATGGCACTCCAGAAAGCAAACTGCAGCAAAGGAGCTCTCCCACACCTGCTTGCCCAGGAGAGGTTTGATTCCTGCTCTGGTCCTTTTTGTGCAGGCATATTCTGCTCCTTGTCTTCACAGGGACAGAGCTCATTGCTTATCTCATCCTCCAAAGGCAGGGGCAGGTGTCAAGTGAATGTAAGAAAAAGGAACAGAAAAGGATGGGGAAAAAACATAAAATGAAAAGGTTAGGAGAAAAAAGAAGTCACTTCAGTGCTCCTGACTGCAAGCCAGTAAAAATAAGGGATTCTTAATTGAACCCAGCAGCTTTGCTCCCTTGAGCAGAAGGAAATTCAACATAGAGAGTCTCAGAGTTTCAGGTCAAGCAGTTCCCTTCAGCAGCAATACACTCTCAAGGGTGTGAGCGTTGCCCAGGGGTTTAAAGTGATGTCATGGTTAAAGGTATCACCTACACCAACAATATCCATGTCACTTTGGGAACTGATCTCTCCTGATAAGAGAGGAGTTTGCATATTATTTCTCAGTCTAGCCTATTAACCAGTCTCAACAGAGTAAGGCATGTTAGAGGTCATAGTTACCTGGTGCTGACAAATACTGTCATGCAGCAAATTGACTAAAATGCTTCTAAAATTAAAAGCAGATGTAACAAAAGCCACTAGAATCTTATCACTTTATAAATAAATTAATATTAATTTAAAAAGACTAAGTTCTCAGCAATTCATGCAGACTATGCAAGTCCTGATGTTAATTCATTTTCCACTTGGTGACTGTAGAAGTTACAATGCTGCTCTTCCAGGAGATGATGGCTTTTTACTATGGAACAGTTTTATCAAAATCAGTAAAAATAATATTTCAGCACCAGGGCAAACATGTAAAAATGTTTGTAATATTATGTAAAAATCCAAACCAAAGCCCAACACACTAAAAAGCAAACTCTCTGGATTCAGGAGCCTGCTTTCACTGGGCAGGGACTCAGCTCCTCTGGGGAGGATGGCACTCTGTGGGAGGGGGCCACTTTGTGAGACAAACCAAAGTGTGGCCACTCAGAGGGCTAACAAAACACAGAACACATCTGCAGGCTGAGCCACATCCCACTGCTTGATTTTTACCCAAGAAGGAAGAGAAAGAGCAGGCCTATATTTCCTCATGAGAAAACTGCTTTGTTGATAAGGAGCTGTCAAAATCCCATAAGACTTCCATGAGATCATATTCAAAAACATCCTGCTAATGCACCTATTCATATGTCCTTCTTTTGAGGTATGAAAAATACTGTTGTCCTAATTCAGGTAGAAAATAAAACTGATATCAACCAAAATTCCAGAGAAGACAGTGTATCACCTGGAAGCATGGAGCCAAAGATGCTTGAATGATGCCTTCAGCTGAAAAAGGATTTCAGAGCCCATCATGTATGGGCTGTAATGAGTGTAGTCCACATGCTACTCTGCAATTCAAGGTCTGTCTTATGGACAGATTTTGTCTCCTAAAACAAAATGCCTTTATTGTTACCATTATTTTTTATGAAATACAGCTTGGTAAGAAAAAAATCTAGAGTAAGAAAGATTTTGTTATGCTTCTTTATTTTGCTTTGGTATAGAAAGAGGAGACCCTGAGGGAGTTGGCTTTTGTTTCTCTGCTTCTATTCAATTATATTAGAGCTGTGGCTCCACATTTTGGCACTAATTGAAAAAGACTCGCCTTTGCAAAGGCTTCAGGGTGAGCAGTTTCACTGTTTTACTCATTTGTCATCATTCTTATTTTATTTTGCTTGACTTCACAGACCAGAAATTAAATCCTGATCAGAAGCTATCACAGTGCAAAGAACAAACTCTTCATCATGGATTATGTGCATTTGAGCATGACAAGTAGCACCATTTCTGAACAGCATTCAGCTGCAGAAGTAGCTCAGGATGGACATACAAGATACAAGACAGAATATAAACATTCAGGCAGCCACTTGTAATGTTCAATGAGCAACCATACAAGAAAAACAGCAAGAGCAGAGAGATGAAATGCCACTTCATGAACAATCCATCACCTGGAGACTATTCGCCAAAATTATTTGAGGATGGTAACCAAATGATCAAATGGAATTAATCTGTGTGGGAATTATTTTTTCTTTAAAAAAAAATAAAAAGTCACATGTGGAAGTGTTATCACCTAATCGCAGCAGTGAATCTGATCAACTGTCTTGTCGTAGATTTTCTTTGGGTGGCATCAATCCCAAAATAAAAAAAAAGGAAATACAAAAGAGAAGTAAGGAAGATAAAGAAACATCCTATCTGATGTAAGCCAACATCCAACAGACATAGAAACAATCATAAATTTTGCCATTAATTTCTTGTCCAAGATAAAAAGACTCTGCTTCATAACACTTGTTCTTCAAACTCTCACAAGGGTGGCCCTTTTTCATTATCTCTCTCTCTTTGCTTTCACTGGTAGCTGTTTGTTTCAAGACTGACATTCCTTTATGGGATGGAAGACCCAGGGGATCCATGGAAAGAATCAAGTTTTTCCACCAGTCCCTTCTTTTCCCTTTCTAATTGACAGTTTATTTGATCCAGTAACAATCTGGAAATGGAGTGAATGGAAAGAGGTAGCTGGTTACCCACCTGCAGATCCCAAAGGCAGAGAGAACCTCAGCCATGGCAGTAAGTACTAGGCATGCTTGAGAAAACATCCCATGTTCCGCTTATCAGAAAAGACTGGTGGTGGATGGTGTTCCCAGAAATACATGGTTTGGGTATTTTGGGTCAGTGAGGTATTTGGCCAAAGCTAGGATGAGCCTGTTGTCTTCAGCAGGAGCTGAAGCTCTCTCACTAAGAGCTGACAACACCCAACCCATCTATGCTGAGCACCTTTGCAGGGTATGAGAGAATTCCACCTTCCATAGACCCCCACCAGAGCACAAGCACTAAGAAGCAATAAATAATTCAGACAATTAAGTTTAGTCACTAACCACTGTTCCAGTACCTCAAATTTCTTCTGCATCTGACACAAATCCTTTCAGAATCACATTGCTCCTCTCTGAAGAAATACTCTTGAAGAGCTATTAGACAATCATTAACAGACCCTTTAATACATTCAGAATGACCCCACACATGCACTGCAAGGAATAAAAGAAGCCTGACTACACAAAATGTACTCATCTGCCCCCTTGTAATAACCATCACAGAGTAGATGGGCTACAGGAAACTTCTCCCCCTCATTCTTTTTCCAGTCTAGGTTACTTTCAAGCCTCTCCACTTGCTCTCCTGCTAAGTGTGATGAAGCTTCTTAAGGAGCCAGTTTCCTCACTAGCAGTCCTTCCTGATTAGCTGTGATCTTTTATCTGGAATGAAATAATATTTGTGTAAAAACATTCTATTTCTAGACTGCTTCTCTTCCTTCCTGTGGAGGCACCTGTTAAGGTGTTACTTCACATCCTTCCTTCAGTGTTTTTGACAGTAGATTGTTTTCAAGCCCACTCCTGTAACACAGAGGGGTGTCACAGGCATCTGCACAGCTTTGCTTCCTGCTCACCCTCTTCACTAAGTGCAAGCCAGACACTCAGTTCCTCTCTGGAGAACCATCTCTAGAACGATGTCAGGTAAAAATTAACAGATTTAGATATGAACTGTCTGATAATCAAAAATTCAAAGAAAACAACATAGTGTAAAAAAATGAAAGGTCACAGATTTCCTTGCACAACTAAGAACAAATTTTCTAACTCCGAAACTCTCCTATCAGAGGGAAAGGAAGAAAACAATTATTCTCTGCTTTGGAGACACAGTCCTGTTCAAGAGGTAAGAGCTACTTCTCTCTTTTTTATCCCAATGAATCTGTTGTCTGTATATGAAATGTTTCCAGCAGTATCCTATGCCAATTCAAAACTCATTTTCTAACCTAGCAGACACTGATTCTCATCACAGTTCATGTTTCCACAAATATTCCAAACACAAAGATGGAATAATCACAAAGAAATTATCACAATCACTCCTGAATGCTCAGAAAATTAAGCAAATCTGTGAAGTCCAAAACAACCTTGAAAAAACACCAAACCTATTATAACAGCTCTTGCTATTTCTAGGATTACCTCTTATTTTGTAAGTGATGAGCTTTGCAACTCCAGCCAACACAGAGTCAGAAAACTGAGGGATAGGAAATAATTCAGACAAAACACAAAATGAAACTTTTATTGCAAAATAATTATTCTCTCTCTTCCCTTCCTTTCCCATGCCTGATTAATACATGGATAAATTAATGACTCAGAAGAGCAGGGAAATTTGAAGCAAGGATGCCTGCTTCCTAATTGTGGCCATCCATCATCTTTCCAGCCTTCCTGAGAAGCATTTTGAACAGTTTAGAAGAACAATGAGCTCTCCATTGCTTTTCCACCTTGGTTACCCCTAGTTCAACAGTCCAAGCTAAGCTGAAATCATTACAGAACCATTACAACAGCCTATACACAAAATAAAAGTGACTATTAATGGAGTTCTTTGTTGGCAGTCATTACCTTACAATAATTGCCACACAACTTGATGCTCTAATTAGTAGCAGTCTCTGCAAGGAGCCCAGAGCTGTTTAAAATTTAAGTTTGCAGTTTCCTTTAATCTTAAATGGCACCTTCTGGGACTAGACAAACTCTGTCCCACCTCAGGTGCAGCATCTTTCTGGCCAAGCACTCCTCAACACTGCCACTAGAATCCATCTGCTGGGGAAGGGGAGGGAGGTAGAGAAAAAGGCACACAAAAACATTTTCATTTCATTTTTTCAGAGGGGGAAGCCCTTAACTGACTAAGGGCTGCAAATCTCTTCATCCATTTTCCTCTGAGCATGTGCGTCTTCTATTCCCTGAACAGCTCCCTGGAAATGCTGATTATTGCTGAGCCAGCAGAACAGCATTTGCATTTGGATTTTATGACACAACCATATAATCTACTTCAGCTGTGTCATTTACATAAAAATACTGTGCTATAACCTACACCTTACAGGGGAAGAGAGGGCTGTAATGCATCTCTCTCCTTACAGAAAGGGATATGATTAAGAAAAAAACCCCAGTAAACAGAAAATGTGGCGATCATGTTTTCCAGACTGTGAACTCCATGGTCTTAATCAATATTTTGTGGTTTGAGTCTTTGTATTTTCTCATTTTTTAAGAGGAAACAGCATGCAGTATCTTAATTTTTCAAGTCCTACTGTGTCAGCATCAAAAGGAGAACATTAGAACCTGGAACTGAATGGTGCAGGAGGAAGCTGACCAGGTAAAAAGGGGAAAGGTAAAATTAACATTTGAGTGAGGTCTCCTAAACCCTACAAATCTACCACTATAAAAACAAACATGCTTTGGCACTTCCCATAAACTAGCTTTGTATCTGATTTGCAAATTACTGTTAATTGAAAGCTAGAAAAAAAACCAAAACTAATTGAGAACCATCCCTTCCCCTCCTCCTCCATCATAGCTGGGTGCAACAAAACCTGTCTGGTTTTACTCTATTTCCATAGTCAAGTCTGTGGCTCCCTCTAAGGGCTGAAATGAGTTTCTCAGCAGCACAATCTGCAGCTGGTCAGAATGATTGTTTCCCTGAAGCTGCTATTCCCTTACAAAGCACCACATAAAGCAAAAATGAAGGTATGTTTTTCCAGACCTTCCTTTTCCATAGAGAGTTAGTATCACTTAATCAGACTACAGCATGTTATGCAGCATGGGCAAGCTTTGCATTCTCATCATCTTCTCTGTACTTAATCAAGATTGCTATTGAGGCGCTGACTACAAAGAAAAGGAGACTTTTTAAAAAAATGAGATATGTATAGCAAAATAAGAATCAAATAGATAGATTAAAACCTCATTTTAATAAAATGAAATGCGGTAAGAGAGCTAGAAACCAATCCATGAGAAAATATCTTTTACTGTCAGTCTTACAGCTGCAAGTGAAACTATGCTAACTGGGGATTTTAATGACATAATGAAGATTTGCAGTGGCAGGAGTCTCATCAGATAGATGGGGTTTGCTTGGTTTTATTTTGATTCAAATCTGTCATTCCTCAGTCCCACACAGAAATTAGACAATCACAAATATAGAGAGCACTGCCAGTAGAGAAAGCAAAGGGATGGGAACTAACCCAGAGAAAGCAGTATTTGAAGTCCAGGGCTGCAGAGAGTAGAGCCCTCTGTCATTGCTCCAGCCTCCCAAGGTCAGTTCTGTACTCTGCAACACCACTTGCCCTTCAGCAGAAGTCCCATCAGTGATTATTTTTGCCTGGCACTGTGGCAATCCTACCCAGCAAGATTATTGTAGGGCTATCCCTTTGTGTTCCATGCCACAGCTGTCATACATACAATTACACTGCAGCCTGTGATGCCTTCAAGGTTCAGTACAATTTATTAGAGATTTGGGGAGCTGAGTGGAAAGGGCAGCCCTCCAATTTTTCTTCAAGTTGATAATAGTTATTGAAATTCTGACCTGCATTATGAAGTTCTGAGAAGTATGGAGAACAATATGTTTATTGCTATTAACACACTGTAGCAAGACACAACAAAGAGCTGGCAAGTCCCATCATAATTTTTCAAATGGAGAATGAAGCATCCACTACTAAAATAATTCAGAGTGAAGGCGAGTAAAGTAAACCAAACAGAAAAAAAGCCAAGATTCCTTGACAGAGTTCATCTGAGAAAACATGGTAAAAAAGGCTACAAGTAGAGCTCCATAAGCCAGGCAAGGAAGAGAGAGACTTTCCAAGGGAGAGGCAGAAGGAGATGACAGAACACTCCCATACACTGCAGTTAACTAAAACAGAGTTCTTGGTACTTCACCAGCCTCTCACTGGGATTGTGCTGTCTAATTCAATTGGTGTATATCTCATTTACAAAACAGTAATCAAGCTCTTCAGGTTGGACCCTCAGCTACAAACGGGGTGTACTTGATTGGCAGGCAGCAGGCTCTACTTAGGAAGCAATTACAGCTCACTAAATGTCTGCAGGGATCTAGCCTTAACAGATTAAAGGCACACTGGGAACAGCCTGCAAGGACTTTGTCACTTCAAAAAGATATGCAGAATGCACTGCCTCCTGCTCTCCTATTTACAGTCCCTTGCTCACATCAGGATGTTATATAGCACTGTGCAAAACACAGCCTGTGCTTACACTGCACACTGCAGGCCAGCTTTGTGCTGGGTAAGTACAAAATGCATCAGCCCATCTGTTTCTCAGCAGAAGTCTCCAACAGAGACCGAAGGACGCCATCCGTGCCCCTTCAAAGCAGAACTGGTTGCCTTTTAGCTCTGGAGTGATAGGCTTTTCTTAAGGCTCTAGACACCTTTTCTTTTTATTGATTTCCCTCTATCTGATCTTTATATTGATCTCTCAGCTGAGGAGGAAACTCTAAGAGCAGACAGCTGCCTAAAGAACATTGCTGTGGTGTGCTCTTCTTTCCCTGCCCCTCAGCACACACCTTTCCAGACCCACCCGTCTGCATAACAACAGGATACTTATATTCAAGCACGAATTCAGTATTTCTTTTCATATGAATTATTCGTTTTGTGTATTGGCAAAGCCCAGTGAGACCTTTGAATTCCATGACCTAATTGCTACATGAAATTATTCCAGCATTTGGTATGTTTTCAGTGAAGTTCATTACAATCAGCTACCCAAGAGATATCATGCTCTACATTACGCGAGTTTCTTCTCTCAGATATATATTAGCTTATGAAAATGCTCCGTAAGTTCACTTTTTTCCATATCACCGTAAGTGCATCAGAACATATCATGTAAGAGCTAATTTTCTTTAATATACTCCCTGGTACCATTCAGCTGCATTATACATAATGCAGCAGTCATAGCATATCAACTTCACATCATATCAGACACTGCATTATGGCAGCTGAATTGATTACTTGAGTAATTGAAGGGCACCAATAGGAAAATTTTTAATCATTTAAGTGACTCATCAGCTTTATACACAAAATGTTTTGCTTTAGTGGCACCATGCAAGTGACTTTCTTTCAGGGCATAGCATTTTTGCCCACTTAAGCCACTTCTTATTCTTGTCATCTTTGTTGGCAGTACAATCCTACAGTTTTACAAAGGCAGAGCACAAACTGAATGTTGACTACAAAGAATTTCTTTTGACTATCAGACTCCTGTTTTCAAGACCTGATCAAAATCCAGCTAGACAAAACTAGTTTTGTTTCTGATGGGAGTTTTTGTGGGCCTGTTTTTGTTCTGTCATTTTTTTTTTTTTTAATTTTAATATTTTACTCACCACAAGAAGCCAGCCTTTTCTTTGTTTTCAAAGGTCAGATGGAAAAGTCCACAAACACTTCTGGTATCATATTGTTCTTTTATCTTCAGCTTCACTTGCTGCCCACCTCCTAAGGTGGCAAAACCTCTGCTGCAAAAAAGTGGTTCCTGCTGCAGATCACATTCAGCACTTTCCATGTCTTGACACTGAGGTGCTGTTCAAAAGTTTAAAAAACAATACCTAAAGGATTTTGAAAAATCCTTCCCTTTTACTTAAAGTCTTATTAAGACCCTCTCTACTGCTCTCACATATCATGGAACAAAGAGCAGCTCAGAACATTCTGGAAAATTACTTGATTTTCTTTTTTGAACTCTAAACATCTTCAGTTTCAAACCACAAAACCTGGATTAAGTCCACTGGTTCATTTTCACAATACAAGCCTGTGTAGCTTTGGCATTCATGTCTGTGGTCCATTCACCTGACAGAAAATACCCTCTTCAAAGCTATTTGCAAAAGGATGACAGATCCAAGTTTCACAATAGGAATGTTATCCCTTATGCCAGACTTATGAAGTAAGAGGAGCTCTATTTCATCCTCTCTGCCTTTGTCATATCCTCAGTCATGAGAGTCACCTCCTCATTCTTTTCCAACAGTGCCATGCACTGCACTTCTTCAGGTTTCATTTTCTCCTAAGTTTCTGCATTTTTTATTTCTGCTGTTGCTTCCTGCACTACTGCTCATTGTTAGCAGCTACTGCCTGAGAAGGATGACCAGCTCAAGCAATTTCATTCCTGCTCCTCTCACTGCAACAGAAGACTGCCATGTTTTTGTGGTATCCCTCCTTTCCCCTCTCCCAACAGGAGCAGCTGGACTGTGCTGCTACCTCCCTGCTAGACCTGCAGGTAGAAAAAGTCATTTATTCCTCATGAGAGCAAGCAAGTGGGTCAGCTTCTGAAAGTAAAGGTGAGGCTCTGGGAATTCATCTCACAATCAATATAAACTGCACTGTGGCTCCAGGAGTGAACTATGGAAGAAGACCTGGTCCCTCTGATTTGACTGGTAAAATGTGCTTTATTTAGCAGAAGTGGGAGTTTTTACATTAATACTCTCAGGAGTTTCAACTCACTCATCAAGTAGGTTGCATCTTACGGATACAAGCAATTCCTTTGATTAAATTTTACTGATAAACATTAGTCTCTCAGCGAGATGAGACATACACTGACACAAAACAGGTTAGTGAGAACTTCTTAATTTTTCACTACTGGCACCATGAACAGTTCTTTGCAAACTAAATTAACTATAACTTCTGAGCCCTAGAGTGCTCCAGTGAACCACATGAAACCACCCCATTTTCTCCCGTGAAATTCAGAAAGGTCACAGACCTGTTACATTCAAATGCTACAGGGATAACTGGGTGAAGATATAATGGCTTGTGATGATCAGAAGGATCCAATAGTCCCTGCTGGCTTATTTACTATGAATCTATAAACTCACCCAAGAGTGAGACAGACTGCTTCTAAATGGAGCTGTCATCAAGCAGATCAAAGAACTCAGCACTTAAACAGGATAAATGCCAGAAAGCACTAGAGCAATGCAGGACTTGTACCAAAAATTTTATTTTTAGTCTTAAATTTATTCATTTAAAGTAACAATCCTTATAAGCATAATTACTATGGAAAAGAAAACGAGAGAGTTTTCTGTCCCTCTCTAATTTTTTTTGGGATTGCCTGCAGATTTGCACCAGCAGAGACCCTACTTTGTTGACCCAGCTAAAGCAAGCATTTAACTTTATGCTGTATAGTCAACTTTAATAAAATCAATGGGATTAGGTAGACTGTGCAATATTAAAGAGCTTTGTAGGTCACTGAAGAAATGGGATCAGATGTTGCATTTTCCCTGAAAAATCACAGTAACTACTGAGGACTACTATGTGATATGAAGGAGAATAGGGTAATACAGGCCAAATTCTTACCCTGGATATAGCCCTTTGGAAGCCACAGGGAAGCTCACAAAACCAAGCAAGCATTCAGCTGAAAGGCCAAAAAGCTACAAAGACCCTCTAGAACAAGGGGCTTATTTAGAGAAAAGATGCACACATGCACGTCCCTTTGGGCCAAGAAAAAGTGGACAGAGCACTGTAACAACCTGGAGGCTTCTCTAGGCTACACAGGAGCTTGAACTGACCCAACTCCACTCCAGGCTCTTCCCACAGACCCCAAGGCTATGCAAAGAGTTTGGCTCAGCTAACAGAAAACTGGTCCTGGAGATTGTATTTTACTGCATTATCTCCCTTTCTATTTAGCCTCTTTTCCTACGATTCTACAGAAATATTCAGAGACTGTTTTTCTTTAGTTGTTGTTGTTCCATTACAAAAATGCTGCATTAAAACTTATTTTCTGGGAATAAAATCCATTGTAGAGCAAGATGGTCAATATTTGCATTCTTTAGGAGGGATACTGCAGACATTCAGTATGTAGAACAGGGACTAAATGCCTAGAAAAAATAAACCAAGCTGCAGGAGGATGCAGATGGTTGATAGAGGAAGTCGGTTTAAGGTCACAGCTGAATTTAAGGTCAGAGATGACTAAAAAAGAAGGAGAAAGGAAAACTGTTACAAACTAAAAATAAACAGACTACACTATTTCAATTAAGCAAGAATCCATATTTTAACCACTAATAACTCATTGCAATCTAGATCTCCAATCAGAAACTATTCTAGACAGGTGGAAATTGTGAAATTATAGCCAAGATCCAGATTTCCATGATATTTGCCTCCCAGAAATTCATTACCTTACAGACTTACTATGATCTATTTTTCATTGTGAAGAAATTCCCTTCTTTTAAATTCAGCAGTAGGTTGAAAACAAAGGTGATTCTCTGCTACCAGTATATCACTGTATCTTGCAGCTCTTATATATCAACAAAATTGTTTTTACCGTTAATGATATGTGATCTCCTAGTGAGCAAAGATGTTTGGTGATTTTTTTCTAAACATTCAATAAAAAAAATCATATGTAAGGATATGTTTCTGTATTTACACACTCCTTTATCACACAAGGATTGTAAAAAATCATATATGCAACTCCACTCAAAAGAAAAACCCTGATTTGATAACTTTTTATATATAAATTATATATATTGTCTAATTATATACTGTCATCACCAAAGTAGAATGAGATGAAGAAAATCCACAACAATCTCAGAAGAACACACTCAGTTCTGAGCATCATAAGTACTTACATATATCCATCCCTTGCCATTTCTCTTTTTAAGTTCGTGTGTATTAGCAACAAACCTCTATTGTGGATTTACAAGGCATTTTACAGGCTCTTCTGTGCCCTACAAAGTCACAAGTTCAGGTAGTTTCAATCATTTCTAGTTTTCTTTAAAAAAGAAAAAAAGAAGCAATTTTTTACCTTCCAAGCAATTTTATAATGCCACAAGCAAAATGCATGAGCCCTTTTCCATGAACAAAGAAGGTTCTGGATTGCTTTGCTGCTCTTCAGGTATCTAAAAACAGGCAGTTCTCCACTCAAATGATGGAGAAGAGCATTTCATTTCAGGAATCTGTCACAAGGAACAAGCATGGCTGGGTTCTCTGTATCTTCTAGAGTCCCCTCAAAGGTCAGCTGGAATGATCTTCCAATATCCCTAAGGGAAGACTCCAGTCATTTTTTTATACAGCTGAGCTGCAGGACCTATCTGCTTCCTTCTCTTGATATTCCAATTTTCACTGCCTCAGGAGACAGAGAGCTGGAAATAGAGTACCTCAAGTCAGAATTTGTTCAGTGGTCTTTGAATCCGTCTCTTGAGCCTCAGCACGTGCAACTAAAGGAGAATTTGCCTTAAAAAACCTCCAGCTATCAATGAAAACCATTGCAAGCAAAGCCTCAAATACTCAGAGGGCCTGAGAAAGAATTGACACCAAAAATTAATCTCAGCAGTGAATAAGTTCCTCTGATTTCCATTATAAAATGAAGAAAGAACAGCAGGATTTATGTAACAATAGGTAATTAAAAAGTGGCATAGAAGATATTGAATATTTCACTAATGTTCGTTCTTACAGAGCTGTTTGAATTCTGCAGTCAAATACATGAGTTCTCTGAGCCGGACAGAGATAAAGTACAAATAACTGAATCTAATGTCTGCTTCTAAGCCTTCTCCCTGAGCAATAAATGTACTAATTGCAGAAAGCAGGATCTAGCTTTCCTTTTGTGCTCTACGTGTTGTCACACATGGATGGAAATAATTAGCATTTATCTGACTGGTTTTGGCTCAGAAAAGTTCAGTGAAAGCCTAAGTATTTTGGAGACTTATCAATAAACATTTCATTAAAAAAGGCTGATTGGGGCTAGGTTTATCTATGAGACTGAGACATTCTCATTGCTCTGGCCCTAAATACTAAAATCTTGGATGCACCTGCATGAATTCCTATCTAAACCTACTCTCAGCAGACAACAGGGAGAACAGAGGTGTGTGCATTGTAGCCCATTCCCAAACCAGTTTTATGAGCCTAGCTGGGTATATCTGCAGCCTTCTAATTGAGATACCAAGGTTTCAGTTCCAGAGATGACACCCCAGTACAGCTCTGGTTGTGGAAGCATAGAGATGATGCTGAAATCTTCCAATGTGGAAGAAAATGAAATGTCAAAACCTTGAAGAACTTTTCTGAAACCAAGCTTCTGTTGTGCAGCCAGCCTCTATTGTGACACGTTATGAAGCAAATTATGTTTTTACTGAACCAGACAGCAAGAATGAAAAATCTATAGCTAATTTAAAATCTGCCTGCTACACAAAATATCTAAAATATTTTCCAAATGCATAGTGGCAGAACAGTTCTCCTAAACAAGGGATTTGCTCAGTTGCCCTCCAGATCATCGTTGATAACCATTGTTTAGTCTCTAAAAAAGTTCATTAATTTTCTCTCAGAAAGTTTCCTACCAAGGTACTGAGGAAAAAAAATAACAGGATTTGAAAGTAAGTTACATGAAAGGACATGACATCTCCCAGCCTCAACAAAACTAGGGAACCTATAGGAAAGTTACTATCACTTCTCTCTCCATTTTTTTTCCCAGGAATAAACACTTACTGTTAACCTCTGACAGCCTAGGACATCACAGCCAGAGAAACAAGAGATAGAAATCTGGCCTGTACTCATGATAATAAAGGATTCCCAGGTAAAAGAGGGTTGCAATGGTTCATAACTATACTGTCCTTTGGTCACACAGATCCCCAGCTCTGCCCCACAGAGCAGAGCTCAGGAACATGCACTGAAATTGCACAGGCTTTACTGCCTTAATGCAATTCACAGATTTCTGATTCACTTCAAGTACCCACTACCTAATTACTAAGTACTAATTACTTAGTAATTAGGTAGCAGGTACTTGTAGTGAATCAGTACTACTGGGCAGTAGTACTGCCCAGTACTCTGGGCAGAAAGGGAAGTATTAACCCTGCTTTAACCTCTAACAAAAACCTGCAAATAAATAAATCTTAGCAGGCAGCAGTTCAGACACAGCTCCATCTGTGCAAGTCTGTGCCATGGCCTTGCAGGCAGCCTGAGGACTTCCATGGGCAGCAGCATCTGCACAACCCCACCAGACAAACACCAGCAGCAGCAGACTGCATCACAGGAAAGTCTGGGCTGGTCCACTAGGACTGAAGTGCAAGACTGGCAAAGTAGAAGTGAAACTCAAGAATGTGAATGACCTTCTGGACTGAGCTCACAGGAACCATTTGTCCCAAAAGCACCCCTTAAAATGTTGTTGAAGTGAAGGATAGTAAACGCACATCCAGTGTGCACAGAACTCTTACTCCCCAGCATGAAGTGATTTGGTCATCATCCTGAGACTAATGGTGCTTATGCCTTGGAGCTAACCTGAATTTCTTCCATGACACTGTTCCAGCAATAAACAAGACTAAGAAAAGTGTTTTGGAAACTCTGAGAAACATCAGCATGTGGAACTCATAAAAGTGACTCACACAAAGTAGAAACCTGAGCATTGCAGCATTACCAGCAACTTGAATCTTCACATGAAAGCTTCCAGACTAAAGTTAAATTCTGCCAGGATCACAAACTATCACATCTATTCCTGTCAGTCATTCATTTGCTTTCCAGAAGCATCTCTGAGAAACGAGGACTGAAATGAGTGATATTTTTTACCTTCCCCATTTCTTAAAAAGGGTAATTTCTTCCTGGTTCCTAAAATCACAGACTTCAATTCCATCAGGTCTCTGTCCATCACAGGAATCTCCAGAAAAGCTTTTTGAAATGTGAGTCAAGGGAAAGACAGGATAGGGTGGTGTTTTTTTCCTCAGCTGAAGATACTCAGGCTGACAGGCATCTGATGCTTTCCATGTGGTATTTTTATTCTGTACTAAAAAGCATAAAAATATGTGGGTGTATGTATATTTTTATTGCACCAGCACCTCACAAAACAGAAAGCAAGAAGTGGTGCATAAAAATTGCAGTAGAGGAGAACAGAGACAGACAAAACTATTGAAAAATAAATAGATTTGAAGGATCTAGATACTTCATAGCTGTACAGAAAAGGACACCTGAAGTACCACTGACTGTCACTATTATAAGTGTTGCTGCTTTTAATTAACTAGGAATACCAAGCTAAGCCACTCTAAAAGTGAAATAAGAGTGACAGTAGCAATTCATACAATTATTGAACAAGTATTTTTTCACCATCAGGAAATGTTCAATTTGGGAATATGACCATTAAGTATATCCCATTAAAAAAACCCTGACCAAACTGTCAGAACTCCAAACATAGTCCCTGGATATGCATAAATTCTGTCTCTAGTGAATACCTAGGGACCAGAGTGCTACACGTACATAATGGCAATTTGTTCTGCATTTGGTGATATCTGTAGCCTACTCAGCCCTGGAGTTACAAGAGAATTGTAAACCACTGAGAAATACAGGACAAACAGCATGCTCAGATCACATCCAACATGCACAAGAACACAGAGTAAATCCAGTGCACAATAGATGTGTGCGCTTCTTCTCAGAAAATCTTGGACAGAACTCTGGTAGCTGTAATTATGTGGCTTTACCCTATAAGAATATATAATAATTTTCATAATAAATCAGAAGTGTACCTCTAAACTCAATAATGCTGTTTGCTAAAATGGATTCCCCAAAGTACTTCAGAGTAATCTGAATTGCAGAAAGCAATAAGGCTTTGATGTCCTCCTCACAGCTGGAGCAGCACTGCAGCACACAGGGAGGTACAGCCACATCCCTGTGATGTGCACTGCTCCCTGTGTGCTGATGTGTCCCCATGAAAAGGATGGCACTCCCTGTGCATCTCAATGTGCTGCTGTAGATCAGCCTATTCCCAGTTCTTTCCCCAAAGCAGTCTGCTGAAGCACGACCACAGGCTGCAGCTTCTCCTCTCAGATATGCTCACCCTCTACTCCCAACTCCTCCACTCTCCCTTCTGTTCTGTTAGGTTTATTTTCATCACAGAAGTTTCGTGCTGAGCAAGTAAAATGATAGCTCCTTTTCTAAAAATCTTTTGATGTTTCCCAAAATAACTGCATCAACCAGACCTGTAAACCAGACCAAAATACCCTTTCACTAGCATTCAAAAGCAGAGAAGATAAACAGTACCATCTATGAAATCAGCATATGTTCCCCAGTGCAGAAAGTCCTTTCCAATAAATCTTTTTCTGGTATTTTACTGCTCAGATCAACACAGGTACACACTGTCCACTTTTTTTTTTCCTCCAGGAAAGAGGACCATTTACTTGAAGCCACAATCAAATGAGTCACATTTCCACCTTGTAAAAAATTAAAGCAGCCAATTAACCCTCAGATGAGAGATACATCACACTGCAGAATATTAGATTAACTTAAAGCAATCCATCAATTAAGAAATGCAGAAAGACTCATCCATTTATTCTAGATAATTTCTTTTGCTGAAAGGAATTTTTTTCATTGGTATCTGCAGAGAAAATTGTTTCTGTCCATCAGACCTGGGATGTACCTGGAAGAGGAGGCATAAATACAGCCCAGGTCCCCCAGGTGGAGGCCCAACTTCACCTCAGAAGCTGCAGAGGCACAGGGCCTGCCTGAGACCCAAGCACATTGTCCCTCTCAGCAGTGCTGACCAGTTAATGCTTCACCAGAGCTGAGCTTATTCCTCACCTGAGGAGCAGGGACACTGCTGGTTCCTCTCACTGCCTCTGGCACTGACCCTCTACCAGGCTACTGATGAGATATCTTTTGATTTTTCAGTTTGGGTATAAACTTTTCCAGTGCAAAAATTGCTCCCTGTGCATTTGTACAGCACCCAGCACAATCAGCACCTGATGCTGGTAAGAACCTCGTCCAGTGCCTCTAACAACAGATTTGCAGGATTATGTGCAAACAGGAAGAGCATTTTAGCTTTGACAGTGCTGTTCTATAAATTTGGATTCCCATACAATCTCATTTTGTAATAATCTTTGAAACTGATTAGTTTGCATATAAAATCACAGTTCATTTGGCACAGGATTTCCATACCTGGCTGCTTGTCAGTGCTTTGTGCAGTGTTATGAACCTCTGTTCCCCCATTAGTATTCACTGCAGCAAGATGACGAATGACTCTGAAGATGTGTTTATCTGATGTGATTTCTTACTTGTCTTCACCCATTTACTATACACCTCATTTTGTTTCCTTTGTGTTCTTTAATCTTTTACCAAGGAAAGCTGTTGATTTTTTTCATTATTACTATTTTCTACATATCTATGAGCTTGATCCAGCTTCTTTGAAAAAATTGCTATTGACTTCAAAACACACTGGAACTGGCCCCTGTGGAGGGTGAACGTGTCTGGCATGCCTAATGCTGCAGTACCAACACCTACTCATCCCCTCTGGTTCTTGCCTCTTTTGGGGCTTTCCACTTTACCAGCCCTGCCAAAAAAATGCTAACATTTACCCCCCCTTGCTTGCATTTCAGAGATCTCCCAAGCTCTGGCCATGCTGACAGCGTGGGGCAATCCTGCCTGAGCCCCAGCCTGTGCTCTGACCTCAGTAAACAGCAGTGCCTTTGATACCCCAAAGCCGACAAGAACCAGCTCATCTTGTCAATCTCTGAACCAGCAGGAAGGTCTCATCATTTTGTGACATGCAGCTTAATCTATGACTGATCTTGGCCCCTTTTAAGCAGTCAAGCATACGTGCTCTATTTCTCCAGCATCTGTAGAAAACATTTCTTTCTTCATGTGCCAATGCAAACATCATGCAATACACACAAGAATTTTCCCCATTACACTATATATGGTAGCAATCTTTACCTTAGGATTTTTATTTTCCAATTCATATGCAACTTCGCAAGACATGTCATTTCAACTGCAAAAAAACCATAATGCCAGAAAGAATTCCACAGACTGCCCCCCTCCGTAAGCCCAGCCAAAGGGACCAGCTTTTTAATTATTGAGCAAGAGAGCCAGCAAAACATCTCCACCTCCTTTACAGGATCCTCAGGCTCCCAACTCATTATCAGATTGCTTTTTAAGAGTCAGCAAATTAAACTCCCTCCAGCGCTGTAATCACCACAGTGATTATAATTCCATGCTGCAGTGAAGTTTTAGGACGCTACAGACTTGGAGCCACTGTTACCACCACAGACACTGCAATACACAGCCCCCATCAAGCAGCACCACACTGGGAAGCTCAATCTGCTTACTGGAACAATCTTTAAATAGTATTAACTGGCAGACAGCATTTCCTCCAACTCAGGCTGCAGCAACACTAGGGGGTTGTAATGCATCCTGAATAGAACACAGCACATGCTTCGTAAGCTGTCCTATAACTGGCTCTTATTTATTAGAGGTTCAACTCTCCCACAAAGTGGGCTTAGAAAGGCAACAAAAAAAATAAAAACCAAACCTGGACATTTTTTTCAAACTAATGCTTCAAAAACAGCATTTCTTTGATAACCATTTTTTTTTAAAAACATACTTTTTTTGATAACCATTACAAAATAACAATTGAGAATATTTCAGAAAGTATTCTACTTGATCAAAAACAACCAGAGATGGGATCTTCAGGCTCTAAAGTCTCCTTTATAGACTTTTTTTTTAAATCCTCGCTTATATTTTAGCCACAAACTTGAAAGGTGACTGTGAAAAATAAGAAGGGCTTGGACCATTTCTCAAGTACTTAGCACCTGCCAGGTGAGGTCCAGGTATGGATAAAATTTGGCTAGACTTTAGAATCAGCCTCTAGGAGCACTCTTAAATGTGACTGTAAGTTGATGGCAATCATAATTTAGTCTCTCTTGGAAGTCTGTCCCTTACTAAATTCAATAATCACTCTTCTGAATGACAGCAGAGGGAAATTCAATATAAACTGTTTTGAAGATCTGAAAGGTTCTCTCCCAGCATGATAATTACTACGTTTCCATTTCTGTTAATGACATCTAAGAACCGGAAACAAAAGTAGTGGTGGAGGATTAAGTAATTATGGAGTATTAGATGCATTTGAAGAGCAGGGTCACAGAAAAAGGCAGGAGGAGGAAAGAGTGAGCATGCTGTGGGCTGCTCATCAGCTTGAAAGCTCTACAATATTCCCCCTTATTCACAGCGTGGTAGCTGTAAAGGACACAGACTCACAGTACGGATCAGCTGTTCTTTATTGTCCCTATTCTGGAGAGCTACAGCTTTTATGGGTAAGTAAAGCTCTTGTTAACTATAGATAGATACAATCTCTAGCATGTGATTAATTTTCTCTCATCTAGAAAGTGCAGATGTATGTGATAGAAATAGAAAACTAATTTAGGATCATTTAAATATACAAGTGTAGTTCTGTGATAAATGAAATACTATAGGTGACCCAAAATTCTTGTGTCTTCTATTTCAAACAATGTTTAACACTTACAGTCACATGAAAATTAAGGCTGGTTTAAAGAACACTGGTAAATTATGAGAATGGCAATGAAAAGGGAAATGAAAGCACTGGAAAATTATGAGTTCTTATGAAATTTAAGTATTTGAAAGAGAACTGAAATTCATTGCTGTCTATTGACAATACAACATCCATCAAAGCGAATGTGCTCACGTGTGCCTCTGCATACATACTGCTCCCTGCCAAGCACGGCTGGGAGGTCTGGAGCTGCATTTAAGTGGTCCAGCCTTTGAATATGCTTCTTTATGACTCAACCCTCAGCACAGCTAAAGCTGGAGTATAAGCCCTTAGCCATGATCTTTCCACGTGGAAGGAATGCTTTTCATAATGGATTTAAAATACACCTTTGAGACTAATTTGCATTAGCCTCCAGATCATTTCAAGGTATTGCTTAACTGGATCAAAGGGTTCAGCCTTCCACCTTCATTCACATGATGGCAACTCACGTCACAATTGGACCTCCTGACATCAGCAGAACTAATCTAAGTAATACTCAATATGTTTAAGGGTGAAATAATCTCTCTTTAAGAACAGTATGACAACTGAGCAGCCATTTATAGTAATTACCTTCCTAATCAATTAAATGATTATTCAAGTAAAGGTAAACATCTCAGTAGTTTTCAGACACTGATAAGAAAGCAGGTCAAAATTTAGCTTAAAAGCACCTTAAACACTCAGAGATGGGCACAAAATATAAGTGGACTAAATCAGTATTAGACAGGTATTGCTTCTGGCTAAACTACCTTTATTAGTTAGAGGTCATTTCTGTAGGACTGACTTTCTATTGCAACTCATATGGAGACAGCTGAACATGGTGGAATGTTTTTTCTACTCCTACATCATTTATGTGTACCTGCCCTGCTTTCTGAATGTCCTGCTCAGAAGGCTTATCCTTTCGATATTGTTTGCTGGTCATGGCTCAGAGTTTTTATTCCTGCTCTTTCCAGCCTGCTTTTGCTCACACAGCACAGGTTTCGTTTTCTTTTTCTTCAAAGCCCCTCCCATACACTTTTATAATTTTGATATTAATAAAATTATTTATATGATTTCTAAGGATTGCAAGCATTTCTTCCAGACAAATAAAAGTGAGAGAAACCCACCATGATTTTTGAACCTGATAGATCTAGGTAATGTCAAAAAAGCTTGCACAGCATTATGTAAACACAAACTTGTCCAGGTAAACCTTACTGTGAGATTCAATGCCCAGGCAACATCAACCCACTCGTGCAGCAGAGCTTAAACCTACTCACATAGCACAGGTAACCAGGCGTATAATTAATTTAAAACAAACAAAAAAGTACCAGCAAAATGTTATTGGATTTTCAAAACTGTTAAGATACCTGTGTCCATCTGCATGCATTTAAAATTGGATCCTTCTTACTCTGCTGGGAATGAGCATAAAGGTAACATTTTATAGATATTGATAAAGTCATGCACCAGTAAGCAGATTCTGCTGAGCAACTCGGGTTTGGAGCAGAGCTCTAAATTGTAGGTCAGATCTTACAGCAACGTGTTACTGGCATTAAGCACCAATCAGAGCTTATAAGGGCATAGCTTTTAAAACATGTGTCAGACTTGAGAATGATCTTTTTTTATAGTACAAAGTATCTTGTACTGCATAAAAATAGCCAAACACACTCACTTAGCAAGGAAAAATATTTCTGGCACATCCATTATGCAACCAACTTCAACACTGTCTTCCAAGAATCTTCACATCTCTCTCAAGTTATAAAATGGGTCAAACATTCATGTCAGGATCAACATAATAATACTCAGCACTACAAAATTTCAGATAGTGCCACAAAAAATTTATATTTAACAGCATTTAGGCAAATTCCCACTACTGTCCATTTTATTCTGGAGATTTCTGAGACTAACAAGTTACCTCACTCCATAGATCATGCAATACCCTTAACTTTAACAGTGCAGGAACAAAATATCCTCCTCTCCCAATGGCTTTTTCCAGATCTTGACTGGAATTAGCAAGCAATTAGCAAGAACAACACAGGTGCAGGTGGAGGACAAGTTGCAGACAAAATATGCTTTTTTTGGCATTGCACCAGAGAAGCAAAAGGGAAATGAATGCCCTTTCCAGGCCTACAATATATCTTTGTACCATAGCTCTTCAAACAACATTTGTCACACACAAGCAGAAGAGACAAATGCCTAGGCCGATGAATTTACTTGCATAGAAGCAATCATTAATTAAACCCCAGAAGTTCAGGAATTTTAATCTGGACAGTGGGACCTTTGTGCTGTGCCTGTTTAGGTGGAGTCCAAGCACAAAAGGCCAATAATTGCATTTGCTCTGTTATTTGTCATCTCTCCATGTAGCTCTCCTGCCACTGGGCTCCCTGGTGGGGCCTCCTTGCTCTGCCAGCCATGCCCAACATCCACCCACACTCCCAACAGATTGTTCAGTAGGGACAGCTGAGGGCTGGCCTGATGCTTTCATATCAGAAAAAGGCTTCTTTTTTCACAGCTGTTCTTCTGCTTGGCTAAAAAACCTCTTGTAGGAGTTGTCAGCCAAAGGAAATTAGTGTTTTCTCTGCCATGGAGTCTAATTGGTTTTTTCTCCACTGACGGCTCTTCAAGCTAAATTTAGGGAGCCAGGAAAATTAGGCTGAATGCTATTTGGCTGAGACTATTGGCTACTTCCCATACACACATGACAACGATAGGGAAGGGTTCCTTTCATCCACTTTATGCTGCAAAACTTAAGATGTACATTAATCGCATGATCAAAGGTATCTTTAGAGGCCAACCTCACTCAAAAAATGCAGAAAACTAGATCTCCAGTGAGCAAGACAGATTTCATTCATTCCCATAAATGAAGCCAATTTATCCCCAGCTGTCACAATTTTTCTGATTGCTTGTCTGCTCACATGCAGCTTTGCTGCACTGACAATTTACTCGTCTTTCACAATATATGATGAAATCAACACCTCTTGGAACTAAACAACTGTGAAAGAAGTTGAACTTTGATTTAAACAATCAAGTTTCCTGACCTCTTGTTTATAAAAAAAAAAACCTACCTGAAAATATTACCCAAACACAAATTGTGCTGATGGTGCTTTACTCCCTGCTTTTGAGCACAGCACATTTGTGGCTGTTTCTGCAAGCATGACTTCCAGCCTTTGGATCTAGAATTTCCTTACCTCCCATAATGAATTGGAGTATCAGGGAGCTCAGGCTCAGCATCACCCTGTGAAGCTGGTGTATGTCAAACAGGCCTATTTCCTAAGCACTAAGTCACAGCTAATTATCAGGCAAAAAAAAGCACATACTGGAACACAAGTTTACATTTTTATACCCTTGCACTAAAGTGAGTTTTATCCCTCTTCTCCATCCCTCAAAAAAAGGAGTCAGTTTAACAGAATACAATTAAGCAGCTTTTCATGTTATAGGTCATCTCTTTGGCACATTTGTTCTCCCTGACTGCACTTGGCCGGCTTTATTTTGACTTATCTCACTGACCTGGTTCGGGTTATCATGTTTTTCCTCTTATCTGTTTTCAGTCAGGGTTCTGCAGCCATTTTTCTTGTTGACTCCACAGGGTGTAACATCAGCCACAAGCCAATCAGATCTCCTTTCTACCCACAGCTTTCCTCACACACACCCTTTCCTGTACTCCCTCCTCGGTGGAATTCAATTATCCAAGAATAAAGCCGAGATTTATAAAAATATAGAGTTGCTTTCCCCCTCCCAAACAATCTCCATTTCACAATCAACTGCTATTTTTTTCTCATCATAACTATATCTATTTGGGTTACCACAAGATTAACAGTATCTCCTTTTACTGGGGCCTCTTCTGAGCCTGCATTTCTCTATTAATTTTCTGAAAACTTCTTCTGTCCATCTCAGTTTCTCACTGTTAACAAAGAAAAAAGCCTTTGTTTATGCACTTACAGCTTCATACTCCAGCCATTGCACTGTGAAACTCTAAGCTTCAGCCACACAATTCCCACGCAAATAATGCAACATTTGTCCATCTCTTTTCACTGCTTCCATTTCCAAGTTCTTCTTTAATTTAGTTTCACTGAAGTTAGAACTGTGCACAGCTTCTCAAGGGGTGTTACCAGTGAGACCCCTTCCTGCATCAGCACACCTCTTTTGAAAACTCTCTTTTAAGTGCTCTCTGCTCAGCACCCCTTGTCTAATGGTTGGTGTTCAGGCACTGAAAATCCAACACTCTGCATCCAGCTATGGCAACCAGATGATGATTGATTTATATTCCATGTCTCTTTTCTTTTTCTACTTTACTGCTGTGATTTCTTTAACTCATATTAAAAAAAAAGAAAAAAAAAAAAAAGCAAAAGCTATGCATGACACCACATCAAAGAGAGCATGTGTGCCTGTCCTATCTGATTTGTGAAAATTAAGAGAATTTTAAATCCTTGTGATTAATGGAGAACATTAATGTAAATACTAGCCAGTCAGGCTTAAATTCCTGTCTTCATCATCCCCTCAACCCGTGGCTCAGGCTAAATACTAAAAATCTCCTTTAAAACCTGCTGCTTTCTCACGTTGAGTCGTAAAACGTTCAAAGGTCCATCCCACGGGATCATAGGCATTGAACAATACTTCAAGGAGTTCAGGATGGGCCAATGCAGTCCAGGAAGGCTGCAAAAGCAATGAGCAAAGGCTGGATTTTGGGGAAAACACAGTGTGCTTTCCTCTATTTTCCAGTTCTAGGCAAGAGGTATTTTTAAAGCACACTTAGAAACTGTTATGTATTTGGCCATTAACATTGCAAATAATAACCAGTGGTCTAGACCAGGAGAAAAGAATATTGGGGAAAATATGGCCCTTTTCAGACTCTGAAAGTGGGTGGAAGGAGATATTTCAATTCTCAGATACTGACAGGGCTCCAGCCTTCTAGGAAAAACTATACTCATACATTTCTACTCCTTTCCTCCTTGAAGAGAGTTGCTGAAGAATGCAGAAGAGCAAGAGTTAAAAACCAGTCAGGTCAGGAGTTGTTCATAATTATATCCTGTTCATCCTCAGGATATTAGTTTTAAATTCTCTCCCCAGGTCCTTTTTAATCTCATGATTTTTCTCCTACATCTCATAACCCTTGAGTGCAGTGACAAAGACACAAAATGTATCTTTTAACATGGCTGTAAGTGGCTTTCCATGGAGACACAGATAATAGCTTATCTGATTTATAGGACAATTTTCTTGCCATGGGTTTGAAAGCCTGAAGAGATGGAGGATCTGTTCCTCCAATACTTTACTTCATGCACCAAGATAAGATAGCTCTATTGGAAAGAATATAAGTCAGCCCAGACCCAAAACAGTTGCATGACTTTCTAGAGATGAAATACAATAATTCACTTCTGGAGAAATTAAAAAAAAATCTTTCCTTGAATAGAATTGCATCTTTCTCCTCCCTTCCCTGGTAACAAAATCAAAAGCAGAAGCTTTTGCTACCCCTGGTTACAGCAAAATGTTATAATCATGTGGCTGCACCGCTCACAGCCAGCAGGAAGGTATTTGACCTTACAGGCTTTATTTGCTCTTAACAGACATGCACTTGCCAGCCCTCCTGGACTTCTCCATCTCCAATTTACACCTTTATGTCTTATATAATAAATAAATTTAATATCACATTCCTGGACAAGGAGACCTGGAGCTTTATTTTGACTATTATACAATAATACTTCTATTCAACATACAGGTGCATTTATTACCAGAGATTTAATTGGGACATGTCACAAACCAGGAGTTATTTCTTTTTATTTTAGGGAAGAGCATTAAAAAATACTGTGGGAAAAAGGAGACTTAGAGCTGCATGATTTTGCAGGCTGCCACACTAACATGAATACAGGTCAACTGTTCTTTTTGCTTTGTTTTTAATGACATTGCTAGACAGACCCAACTGCTATTTTGCAGTAATATGAGTTGAAATCTTAGTTTCTTCAAGCCACATCTTATGCCTTTCAGCTACTCTTGAACTGCAGAATCCTAACCCTCATCCCTCAGCTGTTACACAGGATATGTTAAAATAGAGCCTTGTGTTTCCTGCCCAGGTGATACAATACATCTACAGAAAACTACACTCAAGAGAAGGCCAGATGACAATTTCAACAAAAAAAAACCAAGAATGAGTTATTTTCTCTCTCAATCCAAATTTACTTTGTGTCACTTACCTCTAGTCCATGTTCTGCAAGGTAAATTACAAACAAATTCAACATAAATACTTTAATGAATTTAAGTGCAACTAAACAAGAGGAAACTTCCAGCAGAGAAGATCCCTGTGGTGTTACCAGAAGTTAAGAAAGCATACCTAGGAAAGGATATATAGTGTCTTTTTTTACTGTTCTTGAATTGTCTGTTACCAGAGACATTAAAGCTAAATAGAACCTCTATAGCAAGTAACTTCCACATCTTTATATTCTGGAAAAATACATTACCTTGTTTTCCTGCTTTGAATAATGATGATGGTGGTAATAATAATCATCCATGGAAGTATCTTATAATGGATAAGGGTAAGGGACAGAGGAATTAGTTTAGAATGCAAAATTACTGAAGGAAGAAGCAGCAAAACACAAGGCATTGGACCGGATTAAGTTGTTTCAAGCCCTCAAACAAATTGGCTCATACAGACCTCACACTGCCCAGGACCCAAACAATAATAAGTAATACCAAGAGTAGCATTTGTATTGAAGGATAGAGTCTCTATTTCCTCTAGAAAATAATAGAAAATAATTTCTACACGTCAGTGGCTGTAAAAAGGAAAAAGAATCAGAAGCCATTGCTGTTTTAGAGGGGGCAAAATCAGTTGCTGAAAGAGAAAAGATGCGTAGGATTCTCTCACTCCCTGAGGACTTCATAGGTCAAAACTAGCACTGAGAATTGACACAGCAATGGTTCAAGGGAACCAAAGAGCTCACCACCCCTCATGCTCTTTCCCCACTGCAGAAGCCAGATAAAATTGCTGTGCTACACCACGTTTTCTGCACTACTTTCTCTGCTCTCATTAGGATGATCAAAAACCAACTCCCACAGCAAAAGTCAGGTTCCCATGCCTCTTACTTGGTATATTACATACAGATTTATGTGTGAATTAATAATCTATGCCTTCAGCTCGGGAAAAAAGCCTTTTGTACCTCAGACTCAAGAGATTTCTGAACTCAGGCCCTGCAGGCAATGAGTGCCGATTTCCCTCTCTTCTACAGTGAATTACTAAAGCTGATGAGCAATATTCTGGCAAAAATGCTGATTCAGGAGAATGAACAGTATTCCTTCAGAATATGTTTATTTTCTGCTAAAACCCTCCTGAGAGGCCAGGGGGGCAGGCAGTCCCTGCTGTCAGAGCAGCTGGCTGGCCTGGCTGGCACCCTCCCAGCCTGGCTCCCTGCTGGCCGGCCGGGCAGCGTGCCTGGCAGCCCCTGGCTGGCAAAGAACCACTTCTGCAAAAAAATCCTGAAACAAATTGTCCTGCGCTGCCTCTAGTTCCACCACACCAACAATCTATTCCAGCGGGAACAGAAACAAAATGAAACAAAATGTCAGCATCCCAGAATTTTCCACAAAAGAGAAATAAATACCCTTTTCTGGTCAGTTTTAGTCACAATCTGTATGTGTTCTACTGCTTTTTCACAAAAATAACTGCCTTAACAGTGTCTGCTTCAATGCCCCTGCAGAAGCATGGACTTAAAAGACAGGGAGTATTGAGGAATCAGTACCAAGCTGGTTAAGTTAATCAAGTTTTTATACATAACAAGCATGATAAAATTCTGAGTCCCTGAGAAAAGGGTTCAGTATTTCAGCACTATTATTAGTTAAACGCTGCTTTCTGTGAGACTTTTGTAAGTAACTCTTCAGTCAGCTACTGCTCATACTTCTCTTTTCAAAATACTGCAGACTGAAACCAGAAGGCTGTTTTACAAGGACTTTGTCTGTCATCACACATGTTGTTATTCTACTGGTCTATTCCCTGGAGAAATGACAAAGCATCTGGATTTCCAGTTACCACTGTACTGACCCAATGAGTGACCACTATAGACTGTCCCCTGTTATTTGTAAAACAGCCTCCTCCAACATAAGAAATCCAGTTGTCTTTCCATGGCTTTATAGATCGTAATAAGAAATATATTAGAAATGTATTTGCAAATATCACTATTGCTCTAATTAGAGAGCACAGTACCAGAAGTCAAACGCCAACACATTTTGGGTCTTGATAAGATGAAAACAGATTACAGTAGATAATTCAGTCTCACAGGCTCCTAATTTATTTCATGTTGCTCAATCAGCAGTTGCAGCCTTCTGCCCACTCCCACTAGATCTAAGTTTAAGACCAAAGCTGATTCAACTGTCCAGTGCTCAGGTGGTTTGTTTATTTTCTGGGGTTTGGGGTTTTTTGTGTAAAAAAAGCTGCATTCTGCTGTATTTCATTTATTCAGCAAATTTTGGCAGGAGAACTGGACCTGATGAATCCATCCATTTTTCTAAAGATGGTAGCTTCTTTAAAGCACAAAAGTAAAACTGTTGTTCTTAAATAATAACAACAAATACTTTTAACTGTTTACGCCAAATAAATTTTCTTCTCAGTAGGCAGTAACAGCCTTTAATTTTGTTCTACTTCAACGGCCTTTACTTCATCCTCTTTTCAAAATGGCTCAGGATGCTTCTCTTCCTCAGAGGTAAATTCCTGTATGCACTAAATTCATGCATTTTCATTAAAAAAAAAAATCTCACATTAACTAATGGATACATTAGGGACAGAGAATATAGTGAGTTCACCAAACAACAAAAATATGTGATCAATTATTAATCCTTATCAAATAATTTCTGATGCATGACTCATGAGACAGGATTTTCAGTAAAAGTTGGTAAAGCAGAAATGCCATTTTATTACAGTTTTGGTAACATCCTACATTATATCCTACAGTAGTCAGGACAGTCCCTATGACTTTTGTGGAGGTAAGTAATGCTCGACCTGTCTCTTTAAACATGTTTTTAAGGAGCTGGTAAGAAGGTCAATAAAGCAGATGCTGTTAATGCATTTCAATTTCTACAAACCTTTCAATAACCTTTATCTAAGTTACCTTGGCATATGAGAGACTATTATCTGATGAAGTCTGAAGAGCTGAATCAAGGCTGCTTCTACAATAGAAAGCCAAAATTATTAGAGGTTACCCTTGCCGGAACCTGTGTAATTCAATATATTCACAAATGACCTAGAATTGCAGAATGATAAGGAGTTTTTTGATTATTTGGAGTACTCAAAATTGAAATTGACTGTAGAGAATTGCAGGAAAATTGTATCACCCTGTGTGACTTGGGATAGAGAGGTATATAAAGTTTAGTGTCTATCAATGCAAAACCACCTACATGGGGAAAAGATGGCCAAATTATAAATCATGGTGGAGTTTACTCCCTCTGCCCAGAAGACAATGAATTCTTTTGATTACCTGCACAAAAGCCATTCTCAAAAAAGAATTAACAGAGTAGAAAACATGACAATCTCTGTCTGAATCCCAGTCCACCTGAATCTTGAGAACACTTTCCAATTCTAGATCTTCACCAAAGAAAAACAGTTGAATTGGTAAAAGATTCAGACAAGTGATCAAAGTTTCTGTAAATACTAAGCAAATCAGTGGAGGAAGTACAAAGGAGGACTATAATAAAAACCCATCTGATTATGACAGTCACAGAAGGGATAATGAAGGATAATTTAATTCCTTTTTCTTACTACAATAACTCAAAGGCCATCAACTTTGACCTTTTTGATAAATATTTTAAAACAAAAGGAAGTATCTTCCTCTTACAACAGTGAAACTGTGGAACCTAATGTCACTGTGTGATGTGTAGATAAAAATTAACTTATACAGGTAAAAAATTTTTGAATAAAAGTTGATCAATGTGTTTTAAATGTATATTGATGCAAATACTAGGTATATTTCTGAAGGCTAAAATTGCTAGAAACAAAGGGAGAAGTATTTTACCTTATCTGTTTCTTGCATTCTTTCAGGGCCTGCTACTGGCTGCAGTCTCAGTAGATACTCAGTTGAGCTGCAAATGCTGTCTTAATGATAAACAAATATTTGATTTGGGTCCTGTAATTATTCCTCTCTCTTCTCCACCTCAAACTCTGCCACAGTTATTATATGTTAATTTCTGTTTCCTGATAGAATTTATCCCTGCATGTTTATGCCTGCACAAGAGCTAGGTGCTGTCTGAGAAGTGGCCAAACCTTGGACCTCATACTCTTGGAATAAATGAGCATATTTAGATCTTGACCCTTCAGGAAATTATTTTATAATAAGACATGAGCACTTAAAAGAACTACCACAAGGAACTCAGTATTTTCCATGCTGGCTCACCAGAGTTTTCTATCCCATTCTGCTTAGAAACCCTGAGTAAGCACGTGGAATACCTTGGGCTTTGTGGAGATGACACAGAAGCTGAAGATCAGATCCTTGAGAGTTTGAATGGGATTCTCCTGGCTATTGCTGAAGATAGTTAAGTATCACTCTGGATCACCAATTAACCATTTGCACAATTAAAAAGCACTCATTGCAGGTTTTGTCTATTGTGATAATCTGTATTTCAGGAAGTTATTGCTGCTGGAACTATAGCTGTCCTCAGGCTGTGTTGCTTTCTTTTCTCTCTATATAAAAATCACAAAATTACCTGTGACCAGATAAAGTTACTGGCCACTAAAATACCTAAAGCTCCAGAGAAATTTCAGATTTAATATTCTATCTGCTATAAACTCCTAGGATTAATTTAGGGTGACCCTACCAGGTCAGGCATTTTAAAAGTAGCTTCTAGTCTACTTATCAAGAAGTCCCTAAAGCCTCTACACATTCTCCTAAAATGACATAAACCTGCATTTTTTTTTGAGTCTCCTGGCAGATGGTGATTTAGTACCTTCAGGACAGCTGGCCATATTTTTGATGAAAAAAGGCTAAGGGAATTGTCTGCTCTAATTGCTAGTCTAATAAAAGATGCTGTGCCTACCTACAGAATTAACTGCTAGACAATACCTCAAGAATAGCATCTTAATTCCTGACTTCCCATGCCTTATGCAGGCATCCTTTTATAGTCAGAGAAGATGAAACTGTTTTCCTTTTTGCTTTGCCACCCCTGCTTCAATTTGGGGTAAAGCAGAGTAATCAGCTAGAGCCACACTTGCTGCAATTCAAGCAGATGACTGTGCCCATCTATTCAGACTCAGCCAGCCTTTAAGAACCTTGTTAAATCAGAAACTTGGATCCCAGAGATACCCACTCAGAACTCCAGCAAACAAAGGAGCATGTGAATAAAACAGCTGCAAACCTACTGCAGGCATTGCTAACACTCTTATCACTGCAGAGCAGAGATCCTTCCACCTACTCGGAGGGAGTGGGATCTTCTCAACTTTGGCAAAAGTCTTGAAGGGCAACCCACGATGTGCAGTGAGAGCAGCCCACGTGCTTTCAGAGATAGCCAAAAATGGTAAGTCATGCACAAGTATTACTACAAGGCATCTTACAGCCCATTAGCTGCATGCTTTCATTCTTGTATTGCAATTGTTTTATTCCTAAATGGCAAAAACCTGGAATTCCCTCTTTTATCTACACAGAGGAAATGAAGAAACCATGTATTGAAGCAGATTTGGTTCTAACACTGATACCTTTGCTGGAGAGCACAGACCAAGAAATGCTGCTTCATGCTGGGAGGGCCATTGGCCGTATCTGCTACGATAATCGTGAGTGCCCACTGAAGGGAATCTGCTTTTCCCTGGCTCCAAGCCATTATTTTAAAAGGCTCTGTAACCTGTAACTCATAATAAGTTTGAGACTCGAGCACATAATGCAATTCAGACTCCAATTAGGCATGCAATTCACAGAGCTCACAGATCCCTGGCTGAATGCACCCCAAGCACTGCCTGAACTCTGGGTTTCCCCCCTACATTTTTGACTTCAAGGTGGCACCTCTCTATCAGAACTGCTTCGCAATAACAAAAGAAGAAGAGCCTCATACATATCTTATTCAGTTTTGCCAACTTGCCTTGGGTCCTGATTCTGGAGGGCTTGGACTTCTTCCAAAGTAATAAGAACATGTATAAAGCAACGCACTGGTTTAAAAAGTGTGCTAGGAAAAAACAGACTTAAAATAATAAAAAAATACTGAGATATTTATCTGTGCAAGGAAAAGTCTCCTCTGAGCACCACTGCTTGTATACAAGAGGTTTTTGTGCTCCAAATTGCCTGGACACAGCTTGCCTGCTGGTCTCACAAATGAAACAATTTTCATTTACTTGCCCAAACAGTTTAAGATTTTTCTTTAACTCCCATACTGACCAGAATATTTACTGTATACTGAAAGTAATATGGAAATTTTCACCCAATACCTTGTATCCACTACTCTCTGCCTTCAACCAATCTTCTCTAATCCTTCTAGTGTGGATCTGCACAGCTTTACTTAGAAAAGTGTGGGTTTGCCTGCCTGCACTGTTCCTATGAAATCCAAGCATGATAGGTATCTGCTATAGATTCCACTAAGCCCCCTGTGAGTTATGTGTATCTGCCAAGAAATGACACATAATAATTTAAAGCTTTTCCCTACAATTACATCCCTACATTACAACTCCAGAACAGCATTGCTACAGCACATGGCCACACTGCACGTCTGCTTCCCTCCTGGCAGAGCACAGGCCCAGCACACATTTGCCAAGACAACTGTGACATGCTTTAATAAATTCTATTACTAACAGAGCAATAAATGGATCAAAGAAGAAAAATTCACTTCACCAGTTCCCTGTCTGAATTTGAATTGCCTATGCTGCAATAGCACCCAGACCCTTCCTGGTGTCCTGCTGTCACCCAAGCAGCAGCCCAGCTCTCAGCAAGGCACTGCTGCAAAAGCAGAGCCATTGTGCTGTTAAGTGACCATCACTGTCCAACTTCGTATCTAACAGTTCCTGGCATTCTCAAAATAATTCCAGCTATTAAGCTTGCATTCATTACAAAATGAACTACAAAAAGAAAGAAAACAGTTATCAGGGTTTTCCTCAGCAAGCATATGTGGATGGAGACATTGGCTTAATTCCTTCAAAGTGGAACCAGGAGGTTTAGCAAAAATCTGTCCCACACTTGCATTTCCTCCTCACACATATTAGCCTGAAACCACCACACAAAAGCTTTACAAATTCTAACAGGGTGAGAAAGAACCAGACTACCTTGCTGCTAAGCATCTCAGCTGGACTCTTTCCACTGATTTAATCAGTTCCTGATTTAATCACCTTTAACATCTCTGCTCTGCTGACCAGGTGACCTTCAGGAAGAGCTGGTGAATGTTGGAGTAATCCCATCACTGGTCCGAATATTAACTGACTATGCAGAGAGTGAACCACTTGTCCACGTTGCTCTATTGGCCTTGTACAATCTTGCAGACCTAGGTAAGTAAGGTATTTTATTGAAGTTTTTTAAAGTTTTTGCATCTTAGAGCAAAACATCACCTCCACACTGTCACTGCCTTTCCATTCCTACAGGTTTGTGGGCTTGGCTTTGTTTTTCCCTTTGTTTTTGGGGTGGGGCAGGAGTGGTGTTTGGGCTTTGCTTTTAAAACAGTACTGATACCTAATCAGGAACTGGCCACAGTATCTGGATTGGAGAAATAATTACTCTTTTATGGAGTACCAGCAATAATCAGTACTACATTAAAACAATTAAGTTTTAACAGACAGCTTTTGACCCCAAAAGAAAAGTAGAGATGGCATAACTTCATATGATAAATTCACAGTTTCAGCTACTACAGATTTGGCACACTAAAATCTTGTTTATTAAATATTTAATAATTTTCTATACCTTACTGAAACAGCTTCCATTTTCATTTACACAATTTTCAAAGCAAAAGCTTCTCCACTAATTTAAAATATTTGCCCTACTTTACACAAGTTGTGAGTAGCAATGGAAGAAGATGACCAAGTACAAAATCATTGCCACTCTCTATATATGGTCTGACTAACATTTGATCTGCTGCTTCCTGCATTTAGGGGGAAAGGCAGGGAAGGGGATATGGGATCACACTCTCACATTATTCTCTAAGGAGGTCTGTCCTTATTATATCTTTTATATTATTTAATACCATATTCAATTGAAATATATTCTATGCCAAACAGTGGAAAGCTTTGCCAACATATATTTTGCAGATGTTTGGGATCCCAGCAAGACCAGAAGCACCTAATCAAGGCAAAAAATACACTACTACAGCAACTTGACGTGCCAATTATTATATTAAATATACTTTATTTTATAAATATAATATAAATATATGATTAAATAAATCATACTACAGATGGATTTGTAAGAGTCAGTGAAATTAAGCCAGGATTAACTTGACACCTATAAGGTCTACAGGAATTACAGAAAAACTGCTAAAGAACTTGGGGGGAGTAGAAGGGATAGAGTTTTGCTGCCTCTGTGCTATCCAAAGAAACAGAGGAGTCTACAAAAACAGAAAAAGCCTTCAAACACAGTGTCTAATCACTTCAGATCATAGGGAGATATCTTTAAACATTTAATCAAATTTTAAAAATTCAGTATCTTGACTTTATCACACACACAGATTCAGCCAAGGAAGCTCTAAGCATGACAAAAGTTGCTGAACAGCTGGTGAAACAACTGAGGAGAGCAGAGAGCCATGAGAGGTTAGAAATTGTCTTCGAGGTCCTGCAAGCACTCGCAGAAAATGGTAAGGCTCCTTCTGGTCTGGGTGGAACAAGGGAGACTGGGCACAGTACTGGTGTAAGCTCTTGGTTCCAAGTTTGCCATGGGATCCTCCTAATGGAACCAGCAACCCTTCCAGGAGAAATAAGCCTCAAGAACATGCAAGATCCTGGCCTCAACAACACTTTAACAGGTGAGACAACACAGAAAGGAGGGAGAGAGTACCATTCCACTGTATTTCAGTAGATCCAACAGACAGCAGATTCAAACTGATTCTCCATGGTGGGTTAGAGGAAAGCAGCAACACAGATAGTGTTTTAATTTAAAAAATGAGAACTACCAGGTTCTGGTTCAATCCCTGTTTGGGCCATTTACCTAAGAGCTGGACTCGCTGCTCCTTGTGGGTCTCTTCCAGCTCAGAACATTCTGTGAATCTGTGAAGATGTGAACTCTAAGCAGCAGTGCAACAAGCACTGACATTGCTCCACTAAAAGTATCTAGATATCTGACACAGATTTTAAAGACATGAAAGCTCATGACTGGCAACACAAATGTCAAAGGCCAATGCAGAAAGCTTTGCTCATTCTGCCTAGGTGTCATCCCAGCTCCAGAACGCTGTTACAAACAAAACCAGAACAGCAACTCCACCTGAAAAAAGATTGGCTAAAATGCAAGGATTTAACTTTCTAGTTGGAAATGCTTCCAACAAAGAGCCAAGAAGCTTTAAATGTGCTTTTACTGTGATGTCCACAGATGCTCTGAAAGTGCAGTTGGTGGATGCAGGCATGCCAGAGGTGCTGTCTGAGATCCTGCTGAGGCTCCAAGGCAGTTCACAAGCTGAAGATACATGCACTGTGAAGGCTGCATCGGATCTCATTGTCTCTCTGCTCCTTGGAGGTAAAAAGGGGAATATTACAAGCCAGGTACATAAAGAATCAACATCCAGAAATCTCTTCAGCAGAGGAGTCACCATCTTTGTTGCTTTCTTTTACTTAACAGGGACCCATCCACAATCTGTTTTATCATCCTTGCAGGAATTCTCAGGCACAACACTTTTCATTTCTATAGCCTAGAGCCCGGTCCCTGTACCTAACAGGAACTTAGTTTATATTACTGCTATGCTGTATTTTGGGCAATATCGATTAAATAATAGAACATCAATAACTGGACCCTTACACTGCATCCCATCACTCTCAACCCCAAAGCAATCAACAACATAAAGGTCTTAGATTGCTGTAAAGGTTAATAATTTAAGTCATCACTGACTGATAGAACAGTTCAGTCTGGGGCTAATCATAATCAGATATGAGATATTCTCTATTTCTCATAACACAAATAAGTACATAGAGAAGGTTTTTGCTAAGGGCTGAGGCCTCATCGCTTAGAACAGATACTTACACCACACCCAAACACTTGCAGATACCACAAGGCCAATGAAATAAGAAATGGTAAGTTTGGTTATTCTCTACCCTTCAAAGATGGAAAGCCACTGTTTGTGAGTGCAGAGAAAACCAACACTATCAGATTTCACTACTCCCTTGTTCTAAAACATTCTTTTCTGCAGACTGGAGACCTGCATGCTTTTTAAGTTACAGATGCTAGTGATACTAAAGTAATTTGGGGGACATAATAGAGAAAAATGGGGTGATCAGGTATGCAAGTTTTTACACTTTTTCTTTTTCCTGAAGCACATTTTATTAGAGGGGAGACGCTGGAAATATTTCGTGGGAAATATATTTGTTAGAGATAAAAAAAATCAACAACAACAACACCACCACAAAAACAAAACAAACCAAAGCAAAAAAAAAACCCCAAAAAACCAAAAATCCCAGAACAAAAAACCAAACCCAAAACTCTCCCCTGAGAGTTACTGATATTTTAGGTTTTAAAGCACTTTTAGGGAGGGAGGGTTAGTCAGACACAATTGATGGGGGTGGGGAGAAATCTCAAGCCATTTCATCTTTCAATTCCTATTACAGGAAGCAATGAGCTTTTATCCTCTGTAGAGAGAAACAGAGAGATGCTTATAAGCAGACTCCTGGAAAGCATGCTGTGCTCAATCAGTCAGCAAAAGATCCCCACCACACTTCCTGTCCTTTCTCACTGATAGCTACTGTACTCAATTAACAAAATTGCTCAACTTTCTGCATTAATAGGTGCTTAATTATTAGAAAAGATTCCCTCACATCTGTCTGAATGTTGGTTTTTATTTTTTTTAAAGCAAGCTGTCATCCACACATCTCTTCAGCTCCACCTCACCACCCTTCTAGTCTCCCTTTCTTCCTTGCCTTATCCCTTGCTCTGAATCAGCCATTGTGCACCATGGCTCTACAAAGGCCACAGAGCTGCCCCCGGTGCCTTTTACTGGCTATTTCAATTTACTCAGCTCAATGGCTTGCTTTGTCACTCGCTCTTCTCCACAACAGTGTTGGATGTTTCATGAGGAAGAAGTGAATAATGCCTCTCATGCCCCAGTACGTGCCACTGATGTATGCACAGCTTTTAATCTGAGAGAAAAAAAATCCTATGGAAATCTGATCTCAGCATCAAATGACTTCTGGCAGTGAAAAGATGACAGACAGCTTTTGCAGATATGAAAAGTGGCTGTTCCTATCAGACTTTAACTATGAGCCATTAAATTGAATGTTCTGCTGCTATCCAAGCAAAAACTCCATAGGAGAGAAAAGCAATTTGGAGCTCTGTGACAATCAAAGCAAGGCAACCAGTAATGGGCTCTGCCTATTTGTACTTTACTACCCAAGAAAAAAAAAATGTTCTGACATTCTTCAGTTTGGGGGGGGGGAGAGAGAAATAAAGTTCAATTAATGTTAGTCTATATGAAGATCAAAATACTTTCCCTGTAGAATTTTATCAGACCAAAAGAGGTGACCTATTTCTATGGAACCTGTTCCTAAAGAGGACTGGGCAATTTTCCCTCATAGACTGTGATCTCCAAAGATTAGGACTAGGCAAGAGAACACTTGAAGAATGACAAGCAAAACCATCAGATTTAGAAAATCTATGCATAAAATGGTGTCAAAAGATTTTTGCATGAGTAGAATTTCAACTATTTCAAAGACTGACAGTTTTCTCAGGAAAACACCCAATTACATTTTACAAGCATTTGACAAATTCTTACCTAACATATGTATGAATACATATAAGGGGAAAAAACCAGGCTACTAAGTGAAATGTCAAGAGATTAAAATAATAACAGCACTTGCTCAAAAGACAACAGGAGTGTCTGACTTTGAAGTGGAAATAACATCCAAACCAGCAATAGTGTTAAAATTACTAAGGCCCTTTTACACATTATACATACAAAAATTAGAAGCCTGTACATCTCAGTCTGTAAGTGCAATTAAAACCATGAGAAGTACTAAAGCTGCTTTTGGCCAAACCATGTACTTGCATGAGGTGTGTATAGCTCCATGGATAACTCTTTATTCCAGGTGAATATGTCTTTCTATTTAGTGTTCACACTGCTTTGCTATTTTTTAACAAATAACTTCCACACGGTAAGAGCACAGCAACAAGGAGATGTTCATGTGTGCCAGGCATATACTTCTCTTGAGGTATAAAAAAAACTGCATAAAGTAAAATACAGAAAATTATTTTCCAAATGGCATCTTCAAAACACTTCCTTCAGAGAGGAGGCCCTCTGTAGCAGACAGGATTTCCTTTTGCTCTTTAACAGAACTTTCTCATTTCCTAACAAGGTGAGCTAAGCAGCTTCTGAAAACAAAGCTGCCACCTGTACAGAGCAAGTTCTCAAAGACAGGAGGAGACATACAGACATGCACTGACAAAACACTGCAGAGCACTGCTGGGCAAAGTGGTAGTTTTTTGGAATGTACAAATGCTCTGTCACTGGGATTAAATAAACCCGAACTCTCCAGTTCAATTCATTTTCCTAGCCTCATAGGAGTGCAACACAAATAGATTTCTCATTTCAGAAAGTGGGTTTCTTAAAAGAGGTAAGAGAAACCTAGCTCTGATTCTTTCAAGGAGTAGTTAATGACAATTTATTTCATAGAAAAAAAAAAAAAAGCAACAGCAGTACAGAACCAGTAATCAGATTTACTATTGGTGGGTAAGATCCCTGGTTTCACAATAGTGTCTTAAATCAGTAGAATAGCAAAATTAAAGGAGTGTTAAAGTGAGAAATGGAAAATACCACTGGTATTCTACTACATATATAGTGGAAAATACAGCAGCTCCGAGAAAAAACTACAGTTCTGAACTTGACAGTGATTGTCCCTTGAAAGCTCTCTTGAGCTAAGCTTTACTGAAGCCTGTCTCAGCATCAGTTTACAGGTAGCTGATGCTCAGTTCTCTCTAGAGAGCTGAAGGTTGCAAAAGACAATGTAAAACCTACAGCCTTGATCTTAGAGAGACATAAAAACAGTCAAAGCAAAGACTCTCTGAATACTGAATTTGCATCATTCTCTTCTGTCCTTGTGTTTCTTACCTCTCTCACCTGCCTGGCTCTGCCCCTCTCTCCAGATGGCAGCTGTCTGAGAATGGTGCAGCTGGGAGTCATCCACCAGCTCCTGGATCTCCTGGAGAAACACGTCCAGAGCGGGGACACCTCTGTGCAACAGGCTGCCCTCAGTGCCCTGCAGAACCTCGCTATCCCAGGTACAGAGTCTGAACACCACTGACTCACTGCCGTTCTTTGCACAGATGGGTCATCTCTGCAGCTCTGTCCAAGCCACCAAAACCAGTCCCTTGTGTTTTGAGGGGCAAGTGACCTTGTCCCCCTCCCCTACAGGAATGTATATTTAAATAATTCATCAGGACTTCCTCATCTACATAAAGAGTTTAAATATCATAAAGTGTAATCTCATTGCCAGCTGCTGAAATAGTTTCATATTGACAGCATACAGCGTCTCAAGACAAAAAAATCAGAACAGGGTTTATAGCTTAAAATACAGAGCATGGGCTGGAGTTACCTGGTATAAATGTCAAACTTTCGCTTCTATAAAGCTAATATTCATTCATATTACACAGAACCAGTAAATCTTAATGTTCTTTCAAACTGCGTTTTAAAAAGAATTTATATTGAATTATAAAATATCAATAGAAAGCATTTTGATGATCTGTTAAAATCTGTTACAAACCATTTTAGATCTTTCCAAGTGTGTAGACACTTAAAATGCTATTCCCTACACTGTACTTTTCCTCATCAATTCATAAAAGTATCTGTAATTTATCTGTAATATCTGTTAGATATTCTCTAACAGAAATGCAACACTTCTAGAAACACAAACTCTATCCCTTTCAACAATATAATCTGCTACCTGAAAAAAAAAAGAAAAAGAAAGACACTGAGTGGAAATCCATAAACATGATTTAAATATGGGTCAACATTTGGAAATAGACACAGAAGAACTCTTCAATTCAAGTATTGACCTTAAAAGAGAACAGATGCTTATAAAAAAATTGAAAAAGTCATTATGATCCAGTAAAAGGAGTCAGTCCGTGAAACTGAAAAACAAGGACATTAAGAGCAAGTTATTTAATAGGGTCTGCTTCTCAATTTGCCCAATAAAAAGACAAAGGGATATAACAGTTCTCTCTCATTTCACTGAATTTCAATTCCAGTCTTTCTCACCACTCCCCCAAAAACGCATGCAGAAATGGGAAAAAAATTACTCTGGAGGAAGCAGCTTTGGTAGCACAGTTAAGCAGCATTAAGGCTCCTTCCAGACAAGCCTCTGATTATTACAAGGGATTACTGTACCAGCCACTGGAGCAAAGACACAAAAATGAGGAGAGGAAAGCACAGAAACAAAGGCATGAACAACAGGGGATCAGTGAACTCAAATACAAAAAGAAAATCCACATTCAAGAAATACGGCTGAGTAAATCACTTCTGCCCCCCAGTTCAGCTGAGATGAGCTAGCACAGAACAGGCTTCCTAATGGAGCGGGCAAGTGGATGGATAGTCTATTCCAACTAGAAAGAGGAAGAGAAACAACAAAGCTGTGTTTTATGTACTTTGTTCTGGGCAGGGCTAAGATCAAAAGTAACCAAAATTACCCAAGAGCAGTTCCTAGGAAAGTTTTAGCCCAGAAGAGAAGTCTAAACAATGAAGTAGTCCTGACTTAATTTCTGACCTCTCTAACAATTTGGACTTTTCACTAGAAGCCTAACACAGCACACAGTTCACAACAGTTATGTCATATCTCCATTTTCAGATGTTTGTGTCATCACTGAGCCACACATCAACATCTCTTTTCCGTTTTCCAGTTGTCAGCAAGGTTCAAGTGCTGGAGGAAGGTGTTGCAGAGCGGATTGAGACACTTCTGAGGTCAGAGAGCCCTCCTGTGCAGTTTAAACTCCTCGGAACGTTACGGATGTTAGCAGATGGTCAAGGTAGGAACCTTCCAAGGGTCACTGAGATCAGCTGTGAACGTCCCTCCTCCCTTGCCCTGCAAAACAATGCTGTGCAAGACTACTTAGCACTACAGGCTGTGTCCTGCTAACCCAATTCCACTCAGTCTGGAGAGCTTCCAGCAGACATTACTGCCAGAGGCTGCATGCTTTCCAAACTGCCCCAGTCAGCCTCAGAGGTGGTTGAGAAACAAACCCACAGCAGTCAGTGAGAACAGGCAAAGGCCTAATAAGATGTTTTTCACCAGAGATACAGCAGCAAGGCATGAGCGTGATGAAAAAGAGTCAGGCTTTAGGACAGCAAATCAATAAAGAACTAGAGAACATAAAAGGAATAAAGGGAGCTGGGGCGGAGTGAGGAAGGAGAAATGAATTTTTACCAGTCTTTCTATACACATTGTCAGTTTTATCTTGCTTGTGTGGCTCAAATGTTGAATTCACTTTGCATGTTAATGTATTGGATTATCTGCTTGCTCTTCATCCAGTTTAACACAGAGGGGAGCTATGGAAAAACAACAATAATCTTTCTGTGCACATCACTGCATTTTGAGAAACATGAACAATACTGGAATTACATTAAGATGTATTTCAATATCTTAATCTATCCTAAGGCTGACTTAGCTCCTACCAGACTGTGACACAAAAACAAGTGCTGTGAGGTTCAGCATTTCCTTTCACATTGCCAGAGCAGCTGCTCTGGAGACTGATCAGCAATGATCCCTTGATATGCAGGAACATAAGTTAAAACCAGAATAGTTATGACCATTTTGTGATGGGAAGTGATAACTGACATAGGACAATTACAGACATTAGTTAGATGGAAGAGAATAAAACCTCACCCTGCTGCATTCCATGCTGCACTCATTGGCACCACTGCAGACACCACTTAACATGACAGCTACTTTCATCCTTTCTCAAATTAATATGCATGATAGAAAATTTATATCTAGCCCTTATATTAATTTGCTGCTTCCAGTCCAGTGAAAAGTTGCTTTCACTTATATTTCACCATGGTAGGAAATGAAATTGCAAGATATATAGAAACCTAGCATCTTCTTGCTCTGAAGCTTTGAAGAAGCCATTATAAGATCATTTTTCCAAAGTTATATCTGAATTGTGACAGGGGAAAGCATTTAACATTTAAAATTGAGAAATCACAGTAACAGATCTAAATTATCAAACACTAAATTATCTTTTTTTATTTACCAGCTTCAATATGAAGCTGGAATTTGACACAAGGTACAACTTCTGAATCCAAAACAACATAATTATCAAAATGCAAAGTAGAATAAAATATGTAGGAGATTCAATGTTTATCCACTCCCACCTAGGAACACACAATTCCCCTTTTAATTACCTTCTATTCTGTTTACCCATGTGCTAACATTGCCCTTAATTAACTCTGCCTGAAACTCTTATGGACACACATCTACTAAGAAGTCCACACTAAATTAGTTAATTGACTTATCTAGTATAAATTCATTACTCTGACTATCAGCAGGCATGCTGAGGCTTACAGCCTAGAAGAGGTAGGTGTCTTCTTAGCCACAGAAAACTGAAAGCAGATCTGTCAGCTTCATTACTCTAAAGGGATGTTAACTCCTGCTTCTTCCACCATTTGGCTTCAGAGAAGCAGAATAATTTGTGCACTTCAGTAGCCAAAGGGCTTTCGGCACAACTGAAAGTTCAATCTCATAAAATGACAAATTGGAATAAGTTTTAAGTTAAAAGGTCTTCCTGTTAAGAATAACTGAGTTTTATCTCAAAGAGCTCTATTGTCTGTCAAACTGAGCAGAGAACCTGCCTTTGCAACAAACCTTAGACTGGTTCCATCCTCCAGCCTCTTCCTTCAACTTACTGTACTGAACTGGATTACTGTGATCTCTGTAGACTAACAAGTAACATCTGACTAGAAATAAGTCTTGTGTTACAGGAGATACAGTGCAGGTAGCTGTGCAATGCCCAGTAACTCTTATCTCAAAATAAAGTATGTCAGCTAGGCTATAAGCCCCTAGATTCCTTGTGGGATTTTGACCTGTGGATTGTTCCTTAGCGTATTGGACAAATTAAAAACCAAGTGTGTTTACTTCCCCATCTTCCTCCCCCAAAACTGACAGTATAGGTTGGCTTACAGCTTCTGGAAAATAGCCAGAGCAATCATGTGGTTTACTGACACTGACCTTCTGGTGCACACTCCATCTGATTCTTCCAGCGTATCTCAAAAGAAATGCAACACACAGAAAAAGGGACAGGTGAAAAAACAAAGCAAGGTGATGGCTCTACCAAACACATCCCTTCTGTTACAGGTGAGAACATAGTTGGAGTTCCACTTCTTAGGAAAAGTGAGGTTTTTTCAAATGTTAACCACAGACACTAATATTTCTTAGCAAGTCTTGAGACAGGGTACCTGAAACACCAGGAAATGCAAGTTAAAAGGCTCTTCCACACTAAGGGGGAATTTCTGATGATGCTTTACACATAGTTCAACACACATTCTTAAGACCCAGATCATTGAATTACCAAGATGCTGCATTCTGTACTAAGACTTGGTGTCCCTCACTACCAACAGTAAGGAATTATCAGTGAAACAGCACCAACAGGCACCCAAAAGCCCATGGTTACATTTTAGTATTGCTCAAAGCACACATGCAAAACACCAAGTGGGAAAGGGAAAGGCCTTCTGAAGTATCACAACAGAAAATTTGCTTTCAAAGATAGAAGGCTGCTCATTTTAAGCCCTACTTCAACAGCCTCTTTAAAAGGCTAGGTCTGCTGGAACAGCTTGTTTTGTCCTTCCCCTGCATGATTCCTTTAGTAAAGTTTCCTTTAGCAAATATTTCCAAGATCTTTTAAAAGTCCAATGCTTCAATTAGAGTTCCTAAAGGCTGCTGAGCACAGGTCCATGGCCCCAGTTATTTCTACATTCACATTCCTGTGACAGACAGACAGAGGTCTGAATCTGAACACCTCTTGATGATGCTTCTCCCTTCAGCTGATGCAGCTGAAATCCTGGGCCAGGACCCCATGCTGCTCAACAGGCTGGTGCAGTGGTGCAGTGTGAGTGACCACAGTGGCATCTGCGGAGAGGCAAACCGGCTGCTGGCATCAATCCTGCACCACAACAGATCCCAGGTACGAGAACCACTGCTCTGAGACATCTCTACTCCACCCATTGCAAATGGTTTTAAAGCTCGTAGACAGAGCTAGGGATTAAACAGCACATACAGCTTTACAATGAAAACCATGAAGGTTCACAGTGAAAACCTCCCTGGTCTGCCTCAATACAACCGAGGGGGAAAGCTGTGCACTCCGTAAGCACAGACATCTCACAGAAAGGAGTGCCATGGTTCACTTACCGTCACTTGTCAACACTGACCCTGCTTGAGTGAGGCTTCACAAATGGTAAGTGGGTAAAGCTTTTCTACAACCATAAATATGTTTCAAATTTCAAATAAAAATGGTAAAAATAACCCAGAGCTGTCCTAAATGTCAGTCCTCCAGAAGCTCCATAGAGCCCACTTATCCATGATGGATGAATCTGGCATGATCTTTATGTGCTAGCATTCTAGAACAAGCTTATGTTTTTTGTAAATCGTGCTGTTACACACAGGCATCCCAGCCATGCTTTACTATGAGGTAGTGACTAAAAGAGTAGGTATTATCTGCACAGGCTTTGATAAAGCTAAACTAATCCTTGCTAGTTTGATGTCTTGAAATAAAAGAGCAGAATAAGGAGAAATTGAAACAAGACAAAATACATATTTATCTTACAGATATGCATCTACAGTTAATTCAAAGTATTGATATTCCAGGTAAATTAGACCAGCCCTAAGCAAACATTTATGATCAGTGCCAAAAGCAATGTTTTCTCTAGTCTTTGAATATTATCAGTTTACACTACAGCAGACAAATAATTTCCATCTATTCAGAAGCTGAAGAGTGCAATCTCATTTCTCTCTTCATTCTACTGCATTCCTACGTCAGATTTCCATCTGTTTTACCTCTGCTTTCACAGGAAGTGGTCAAAGCCATCCAGGCAGCACAAGGAGTGAAGCATCTGGTTTCCATGACAACAAGTGAACATGCTGCCATGCAGAATGAAGCTCTGAATGCCTTGGCAATAGCATCTGCCATCGATTTAGGTATTCTACTAAAAGCACTTATCTGTGCAAGATCCTCAGTTAAGAAACACTGTCATGCTCTTAATTCTAGGTAACATGTTAAAAAAAAGCATGTTTCTTGTCTAGATTTAGCTCTTCAGCATGAAACAAAGGTTGTGAGCCATTCAGATCATAAAATCAATAGGCTTTAGGAATGGCCTGAAGATTTTTTTTTTGAGGACAGAGTCAGATAATCATGCTGCATGGACAGGCACTACCTATTTGAGTAGCATGATATGATGCCAGAAACCTACACTCAGAAAAGCAAAGGGGAAAGTAAAGGTGATGAAGATGAAAAAAGGATAAAGGCTAAATGAAGGACAAATTATACACCTGAATGAGTAATGAAGACTATAAGTAGAGGAAATAATCTTAACAGGCAAGAATAAAGCAGAAGCATAAATAACAAGGCATTGTAGAAGCCACAAATGAAGCAAGTGAGAAAACTGCAAAGATCCAAATCGCTTTACCTGAGTTAATTTTCAGAGTTACATATAAATTTTTTCAGATTTTTCCTGTAAAACTTCGAAATGACTCTCAATTTATTACAATAAAGAGACTCACAGAAATCTAAGTACATCAAAAGGTGAATAGAAAAGAAAAATAAACTTGAAATTTGTAATTTCCTATATGAACAAGTAAGACTGAAGAGCTCATTTTACTGCTTGTATACCACTAAAACTCTCAAACTCCTCTGGGCAACTAATGTGAATCAACATTTCTAGCACTGTACATTATAGGTTTTAAATTTATTATGAGGTTAACTTTATACAGTCAATAGTAGACTGGTCCTGTGTCTTCAAGAATGAGGCCAGTAAAGAAATTCTGTACAGGATAGAGCACAGGAATTGTTTAGTGCAGAAGACAGACGCTCAAGACATCCCTGCATAGCAAGTTTGAAATGAAGCCAGTCAGGATATTTTTTTTTTCTGAAAGCAAGCACATTCACTTTCTAATTTCTTTTCAGGTAACAGCTCAGGGTTACTATTTACTTATTTTTCAGAATCCCTTGAAGGATCTTTTAAGGAATCACAGCTAGTCCAAAGCTTACACAAGCTTCTACGAGATGATGATACAAGTCCTGAGGTGAAATACAATGCAATGGGCCTATTGTGCAGACTTCTTAATTCAGGTAACTTCGTTTTATGTTATCTGTGATGGAAGGATGGATATTTGTGATGAAGACAAGTGTTTTCTGTTACCAAAATGAGCTGCCTGCTATGCTCCAGTGAATGAGTACAGGATATTAGAGGTGCAATCTGTATTGATCACCAAAACTCATAGTCAAGTAGCTTCCTTCTTCATCAAAAGCTGATTAAACCATCAGTTGAATAAAATAAAAAAGAGAGAAAGGCTTTATTCCAGTGAGTCAGTGGCATAATCAAGTCCCAATATAGCAAAACCAGAGTCTTGGAGTAAAGGCATCTTTGTCCAACTTCGCCATGCGCAAATGCCTGGCAGTCCCAGAGCACTTCTGTGTCCACAGAAATAGTCTGTGCCATGCTAACAGGCAGGCACTCATTTGTTCTGCCTGGGCTGTGAGCAAACCAGAAGCTGAGATAAAGTAGCCATTTCAGCAATGCTGCCTTCCCACAGTAACTTTCATTAAAGCATGTGAAGTTTCACTCCATGGTCAGGAAAGACAAAATGCTTCAATGCAGGATGGGACTACCCTGGATGTGTAGCACTAAATTAAGACCAACACCTTGAAACCAGGAGTCCAAAGATCTCGTGGCAGTTTCTCACATCTTAATACAAAAATTCCATGAACTGAAAATAACGATTGTACTTAGGCAAGGATGGATCACAAGGTGAGCATCCTGGAGCCAGCCTGTATTGACAGACAAGCTGAATTTTGCAGTCTACTCTATTTTATCCCTGTAGGCACACAGATACTGGAATAGGGTAAAGCACTTGCAGCTTTCAGTGCTACTATGAAGTACTGACATAACAGATACAATCTGTAAGACTTTTTCCATACTTAGCATTTTATAGAGTAACTGTAAGGCTAAGAGTTGAGTCTTACTAATATGAAATGGTAGCAAAAAGCACACAGGTAAAAAAGTGCTTGAAATTGTCCTGCATTAGAGTTTCAAAATTTGCTTTTTTTCTGTCAATCAGTTCTTGGAAGTCAAGCTGGAGGGATAAACCTTAATCTGTCCAATACTTCCAATGACTGAAAGAGTATCTATTGAAAAAAATGTTTTAATTAAAGCAGCTCATTATGAACAGCAAGTACTCCAAACTTTTACATTACAACAATTGTTGGCAGCCACTATGCCATGGCAGGTTAACTAAAAGTCAGCATTTCATGTCCCATTCAGGTGATCTGAGACAAGAAATAGAAGAGAATAAGATTAAAGACACCCTTGAGCAACTCTGCAGTCACAGCAACGCAAATGTGGTCAAGGAAGCCATCACAACACTGCAGGTTATGAGAGGAGAGACACCCCACTAACCTCCCTTCTCCCACATAGCAACCCAGCACTGCTGCTGAGGCAAACACCACCAGCTTTGCAACCCTTGCATTTGTTGTGCTGCCACACAACCAACACTGCTGAAGCCCAGGTGCAGCTCCTGCTTTGAAAGCTGTGTATTAAAAAACCCTCACTTGCTCATCTCTTTGGCCTGATACTTGCAACACTGCTGCTCTTCACTGAGCCACTAACAGCAGCAGGAAAAAGTCCTGTCAAGCAAATAGTGTTAAAAAACATCACAGGAGAAACATCAGGCAATCACTCATTATACACTTTTCAGCTACTTAGTTTTGTGAGATTAGGATACACACACACAATTTTTCTTGTATCAGTGGGACATCTAAATAATTTATATAAAATCTCAAGCTTTTGTCATGCAACCTGAAACAGAAGTTAGATTAAAGCCATAGCTTAAACAATGCAAAGGGCTAACTGGCACCGATTCAGCCTCAGCACATTGTGAATCACACTGTAAGCCCAGCTGACAGGTGAATATATTCAAACCAAAACTATCTTTAAGCAAACTCTCCCTTCAATCTCCAATTTCAAAGCTCATCTCTGAAGCGTTACCTGCTCTTGTCACAAGTTACATTCCTAAATACTTGAGGCTACAGTCTTGTCCTGATTTCAGAGTTGCAGCTACTGGAACGAGACTCTGCAGAAGCAAAGTTTACAAGAAACTGCAATCAGTGAACACACAGTGCTTGCACAAGACAAAAATAAAGCTAATTAGAAATTACAGGTGGGTAGGGGTGAGGATGTGGAGGCAAGCCAGCATTCCATTATCACCTGTGAGAAAAGCTGGGTTTAACCTTCGATAATGAAAAAAAAAAGTAGTAAAATAAATGTCACTGAACATTTCTGTGGAATCCTTTTGTATTTCAAAATGGTCACTAGATGAGAAGGTAACAGATTCTATTCCCCAGCTGGTTCTTACAAGAACTTTTTGAAGTAGCTGAAGGTACACTGCAGAGTCATGTTGTGCAGACCTAGGAGAACAAATTCAAAACCATGTAGTGGTAGAGAGTGAAAAGCTTGGGAGCAATTACTTTTTTTTTAGCCAGCAGAAAAGCTATTGAGAAAAAAATAAACAAGCACTGATCTTCCAAAACCTATTATAAAGCAGAGAGTATTTAGAAGTCAACAAGGCCTCATGTTCTCAAACAACTTGAGAACAACTGGCTCATGTCTGCAAACAAACATGGTGACTTCATTACTGCAAGTTTTCCCACCTGCAAAACCCAGTAACACTACTTAGCCCACTACACTCATCACCAAATACCACTTTCAGGAGTACTCTTGAGAAAGGAAATTTCATAAAACCACCCCAGACAAGTGTCACTTGGTGAGTAACACACAAGCACGTTTTGACCCATAATAGGAGAAAAGAAAAACAGCACTTTTAACTTCTTTGATGTCCAGAGATTTAATAGTTACTCTACATCATTCTGCAGCTCTTCACTTGTTCATGGCTTTTCATTAACACAGCAGAGAAAAGCATCAGTCTTACCTATTATTCAACAGCCCAAACTGAAAAGAAAAACTACCAAGAATTAGTTTTAGCAAAATACAAAAACAAGCACCCCTAGACCTTCACCATTTCTGAGTTATCCATGAACTGCAGTCTCAGTAGCCAGTCTAAACCTTCAAGAAGGAAATATTAGTGACTGGAAGCAACAAATCTCAGGAATCAAACTCCAGGAGTAGAAAATATTAAACTTTATTTAATCAAATTTAAGGCTTGAGAAAAAAAATATACTGAAAGTCACTCAGAAAAGCCATGTCAAAAGAGGAGACAGAAGCTCCTCTTCCAATGGCTGAACGATGTTCAAGCTGCATGACAATGCACAGGCAGTAAAGGGAAAGAAAGAGGGAAGGATGGAATGGGGAGACAAAACCCAAGGCAATTCTACACATAAAACAATGAGCACATCAGCCGCATGGACTGGAAGCACAAGTGTGTCCACATGGCACTGCATGAGGTCACCAAAGCTAAAGACCTCCAGGGAAGAAACATTCAGGTTTACACGAGGCAGCCAAAGGTCCTTTGGTCACTGCACATTTTTCAGTGTTTATATCCATTCTTATCTTCATGTACAGGGAAACTGTGTCCAAATGCAGTTATATTGATAGAAACAGAGGCAGTTGCACTGTCAAACAGACTGACAAATACATACATTGCTTAACGGAAATAAATTGTGCTCGTTTCTGAGAAAGAAAAGTGATCACATTGAAGTTTGCTTCTCTCAGTCCAGTTCTTCAAGTCTGACCTCATTTGACATCTTTATGAAAAACCTTGGTTCCACTGTAGTGTTTGTGAAGTTGTTCCAAATGCAACCACTGAAATCTCAACATCAACAATGTATCAAACCTCTCTGTCAGATGACTGAACTACTTTTCTTTTGAGGCTTCAGAGGCAGGCTCACACCCAGCTACTTTTGATGACAAGACTTTTTTTAGACCATAACCTAAATCTTTAGCCATGAAGTCACCGCAGGTCCACAGAGAAGGCGCTAAATAAAACTAAGTAGAAAGTATTCCCATGACAAGTCTGAAATTACACTAGCCATGCATGGGGGTACTTCAGAACATACATGGGCAAAATAACCTAGAGCCCCCCAGGATTTTAGAAATTATACTGAATAAGCACAGAGGAGTTTATCCACAATGGCAAAAAAGAAAAATCACTCCATGAATTTAAAGATCCTTAAATAAGGTGAACTTCTCTCCAATTCAGTTCCAAATAACTGAAACACAGATACAAAAGCTGGTGTTAATATGGCCAAAGCCATTAAGAACAAACCATGGAAAGACAACACTTCAGTTAAATTCTGTTTTGCATACAAACAGTATTTCAAGAAGAACAAGTATCAAATTTGTCTTCAGATAACTTGGCAAGATTTGCAGACCCTGGAATCCTAATCTGTAATGCTGGCTCTTGCAGCAGCTAATTTCAGAGCATGAACTCCACAGCCATCTTTGACACCGCGATGATTTTCCCCAAACTCCTGGAATTCCTTCCTAGGATTAGGAGCTGCCTGTGTCAAAAAACTGGCAAAGGGAAATGTACCCCCTAGGTGTTTTCAATGCAATGTCTTATGAATAAAAAGTTCCAAATAGGGAGCATCCATCTCCAATTTTACATGTATCAGATTACCACACAAAACCTTAACCAAGCGAGTTAGTTGACAAGGTGTTACAAAGTTTCAAGCACCAGAATTTAAAGCAAAGTTTGCTGACCACCGTACTGTTGCTTGCCAAGTCATAGTACAATCACACATTTCTGGCTGCTCCTTGTGGATCAGATTAAACAAATAAGTAATACAGACCTCAGATTCAAGGCTTTACAGAAGAAATGCCTCTTGCTCTCCCCTCATTGATCTACTGCTATTGTTTTCTTGTTGTATACCAAAGTTAAAAGAATCACACTGTGCTTCCAGCCATTTTACTTTCAGGTTTTCAGATGAGTTAATAGCAGACTATTCTCTGCTACTGTAAGGAAATCAGCCATCCTTAGACAAGCTTCCTTTTCCTGTTGTGTCTCGATCACTGGCCAGAAAAAGAACTATGAAAGCTGATGTACATATGAGCACTGTCTGAAGTAGTTCACAGATTGCAAGCCAGAAGGATGTCTGGACAATCAACCAGACACAAAGATCCTTACCATTGATCAACTTTTGCAAGTGAAATGTTTGTTACTACATGCAAAATAGAAAAAAAGGACATAATATATTTAAAAGTTTGGCTTCCAAAGAAAGCTATATACTTTAGAAATACAAGTATTAAATCTTTCAGGCACACTACATATAGTAAAATACTATAAAAATATATATTTTGGTAAAATTTACACTGTTAGGCACTGTAAATGAACCTGCTCTCCCTGAAAATCCTGGTGTCACTGGAAGCAGTAAACAATGTTAATTATACAGCCCACAGTAAAACTGACAGCTACAGCTACTTCCAAGAACTTTTCAGCCACATACTTTAACCTTAAAGCTAAGGATACACCATAGCTTTACACAAAAGACTGGAACTCCTACTGAACTCTATCTACTGAACTGATCCATCTACTAATCCCCCACACAAGGAGAGGACTGGAAGAAGACAGTTTAGTTTGCTCTCCATTAAAATAAAAACCCTGACATAAGAAGGACTAGTTCAGCTTCATGTAGAAAAATGACTGTGAAGAAATCATTCTGGTTCACTGTACTGATTCATAGTTGAACCATGAACCAGGTAGAACTGATGATTCAATAGCTTTACAGAAGACTTAAAAATTCAACAACAACCTTTCACTAAATCTGTACTTCCTTATTTAAAAACATATTTCAGTAAGGATTAACACTGAATTTGTAAGTCTTTCAGCAGTCCTGACAGAGGCAGTTCAGACTCATGAAGATCAATATAGCAGTTGTGAGAACTAGAGGAATAACAAAAGCCATCAACAGACAGCACAGCATGCCTGCTACCTATTCAAACAAGCTGCATTCTGAAGTTTATGCAGACAGCACTTTTTAAAGATACTACTGATCATTGAAAGGATAAGCATTTTGAAAGAGGTTTTTCTTCTATAAATAAAGAATATTTACATTTTTCTCAGACAGGAAACAGCATCAGGGCTTTACACCCTCTCGCCTGAAATGGAGATTTGTAACACATAATACTACAGATAGTCAGATTTTTCCCATCTGGGGAACCAGCTTGCATTTTTCAAAACAGTGTGGGCCTTGCACAACCTAAAATCAATTCAAGATCTAGATAGTTTGTGATTTTTTTTTTCTCCAATTTCCAATTATAGTTGCTGGATAGCTTGCCAAAAACGACTGGATAAATCTACTGTAGAGATTAATATGATTGCAAGGTTCTGAAGAAATCAGCATGCAACATTTGAGAAGATTACATTTTAAGACACGAGTGAAGACAGAGCAATCTTCATAGCAATCCTTCAAGGAAAGGGTTTTCAGAAGTCTCATGTCTCCCTGCTACAGTCTTTAAAATCTGTTCTGCCAATGTCTTGGGAAATTCCATTTCTTCCTCAGAGATCAATGCTGGTGCACTGAGTTGTCTTGTTAGAAAAAAGGTAGACAGCGAGTGTTTGGTGATTTTTTTCATAACAGCTTCTAACAAAAAGCATGAGCAGGGAAAAAGATCCACATAAGGCTTTTAGCAACAGGAGTATTTCACGGTCCATGCATTCTTCCACCTTGGTGTCCAATCAATAATCTTAAAATACATTGTTTTCCAACATGCGTCTGCTTTGATATTCAGAAGGCATTACTTGCCTTTACAGCTTCAATATCAGAAATCAATGTCCTGGCTAGGAAAATCCCAAAAATCTAAAAAGATAAAAAACATACCATTTGTGAGATAAAATACTTGTAATGTACCAGTCTGCAAGACATTTGTTTGCAGGTTCAGATACCATTTCGTAGCCAGGATCAGCCACCAAAGCAAGTGCTATTACTAGAAAGTAATAAAGGCAACAGAATCCTGCACGTAATAAAACTCATGAGAAAGATGCTTTCATGTAAAACTTCAGCAGCATTCAAAACAATAAGCTTCCAAGATGCCTTAGAGCTAGAAGAAATCCACTTAGCCAAGTTTGAGTGTCAAATACCCATGCTTACCTATTGCTAAAGCTACAAACCAGACATTTTCATTCGTTCCACAGCTTTGAATAACAACCCAGTCAGTTTTCAGATTAATTTTTTTAAATACAGACTGTACAATTATCTGTACTAAAATGAAACTCTTGTCACAGACAGCAGTTAGAGAAGTCCCAGATTATTCAGAGATATTTCAAATTTGAAATTATAACATTCATGTCAGTTCTCAGGGAAATTTTCCTTTACAAATTGAGGATAAACTTGTAAGTCAGCAAATTTCCTGAAACATTCTTAGAAATAATAAACTAGGGTGAAGTTTTGGAAAGCTAAAAGATTTCATTTAAATGTAGTTAGATTATATCTAATTCTCGGTCCCACAATGAAATAGCTTAATGCACAAGAAAGATCCAATTGGAAAATACAAATAACTGAAAGTCAGGTTTCACAGAGCCTCAGGACTCGAATAAAGAACAACATTAACAAGTTATTGTCAATCAACACACTGCCAGAAGATTAAACTTTGTGTCTTGAATATCTTCCTAGCAAAGAGGTGCTGTTCTTAGCACAGCATTTCTCAAACCCATGGAAGTACTATCACTAGATGATGATAGAAAAAAAAAAGGATCAAACCCTAAGCTACAGAGGGCAGTATTAGCAGGACTGGAGAAAGGCATTTTTGCTACACTCTCTACTCAACTATTGTCAATGACATGGAAAATACTTTCTGTAGCAGATATACAAGTTTATTATTTCCCATTGAAGTGAAGTAACTTCATAGCATAGAAATCAAGGTAGAGTGCAAACAACTGCCACAATGAGAGCAGGATCCACCTCGAAAGCAGCAAACATGCTTTACTGAAAATTTTAGCTCTCTTTGATGTACCAAGCAATGATGAGGTAACAGAAGCCACAGCAACTCTTTCATCTGGTTCTGCTAACACCACATTTGCAACCTGGTCACCTATTTCCCTGCTCTTACAGACCCAACCATTTTGAGTAGCATGCTACATCCACTTACAGCTGGCTGAGGTAACCTCAGCATGAAGGACAAGGTTGTTTCTTAGTCATTTCAGGTTTGTGACAGAAGGTTGGAGTTCAGATCTACTGGAGCAGACAGCAGACCCCCCCCCCTTCTTCATGACACTGAAACATGAGGAATATTTTATATAATAATATATTATATTACAATATATATCCCAATTATCACACACTATTATTACTGCACTGTATTTTTATAATGACCTTCACTGCTTTGAGCAACAGGTGTTTTCACACTAACTCCCCTTTACTATAATTGGTGTTTGGGCCATCCTCTTATCATACCCTAAAAACCCACATTCAGGATATTTATTTTACCTCTGTCCACAACTCTTTTTACCTTCAGCAGGTCTGTATCTGCAAACATGACATTTTTTTCAAAGAATCATAACAATAACTACTGACCTGGAGCAGTGAGATAGCTATGAAGACACCTGCAACAATGTAGATATTTCGGGGTAACCAAGCTTCAAGTGCATGGATACATCCTTTGACAAAAATCTGATCATCCCACTGACTTTTGCTCTGAATGTACAAAGGAAGAATAAGAATATCACTTTCCTGCTCAAGTTTATTATAACATCAATCACATGATCTAGCTAGGCTAACGTTTTGTCACTTTTGCAGTAAACGTTTTAATCACACTTCAAAAATACACATCTGGATCAGGGAATGTCAGACATTGATACTAGTATCTTCCTGAAAATCCTATTATTAGAAACACCATAGAATTATCAGATAATAGACTACCAGATAATAGATGGTCAAATTAGCAGATAACAGATCAGCAGAGTTAGCTAATTACAACTGATAATTGAAATCCAAGTCCTACCCCTTTTTGAAAGGCACTTTTCCCTTCACCTGTTCTCTCTACAGTATAAGCTTACTTTAAACAAAGGACAATGTCTACCTTGCTCTACTTGTAGAATGATGTAGCACAGTCAATAGTTCCCAGAATTTTGAGTTGAGACATGTATCAGCAATCCCACCATTTTTATGGTTTTGTCTATGCAGGCACAGAACATGATAGACAGCACCTTACCTTCTTTCTGATATCATAGCCACACTGTGTATTCACAACTTTTTGCTGCAAAGCAAAAGATATTTTAAACAAACAAATCAATTGATTTCTACTCATTTCTGTTCACAGCAAGTTTTTCTGTCTTTTATATTCATAAACATATCAGGACTGTCAGAGCCAACCACTGTAAGAAGCATTTTTAGCAAAAACAAGCAAAGCCCTAGTAGAATACAAGAAAATTAATGCCAAAGCAAAGGTGTGTACTAGCAAGATGATATCCTGCACCAGAAATCTCAGCTGCTTCTATCACTTGGCATTCAACCTTTTAACATGAAAACTGCACTGCCAGCACACAGATGAGCCATCTGCGTTTACAAAATGCATAGTAAGTTATATTGAAATATTAACAATAGAATCTCACAATGAACAGATTTAAGCACCCTTTTGCCTCCTTAAATACAGTACCAGCAACAGAAAAATGCTCAGTTGAAGCCAGGTAACAAAGGCCAGGGATCCAAGGAAACAACACACCGGGAATAAAAAAAAGTCAGCCACCAGTAATTCAGATCCAAACCATACTAAAATAGCTTGAATTCTTGGTGACAATGCATTTTCAGCTAACAGGTTGCCACATTTGGACTCTAAAAAGAATGCAACAGAAACACAAAAAGAAGTTTGTATGTACAAGAGTAATTTTTGGTCATTTAGGACACCTCAAAGCCCTTCAACACCTTATTCAGGAAGTACTTCCTGTCATAACTTTACAACCTCAGAGCAATAACAAAGCCAGGAAACAACTTACAGCAGGATCAGGTATACAACAGGAAAAAGGAACTCCGCACTTCTCACGACTTTTGCTTTCACTCTTGCAGTCAAAGTATATATTAAAGTCCCAGTCTTCTGGACCTTGGGCACCACAGCAATGGTTCTGCAACAGATAAATACATTCCAGCAGTTTGTTCAATGGATAAAATTTCTCTAAAATACTTCCAAATAGTGTTTGCTTATAAGTCTTCACAATCCCCAAGTCTGTGCAGAAATCAATGACAGCAGCAGAGTAAAAAAAAAAAAAATGAGTAACCTCTAACAGGGCTCTATGAAATCAAAGCAATACATCTGGAACACTGCGCATGGAAACAGGTGTCAGCATGTCAAGCAAAATCATAAAAATTATCACTTTAGAAGTAATTGGCAAATAAAAGACTTTTGCAATGAAACCGATTTTAAGAGAGTTTTTCCTTAAGGAGCAAAGGAAAGAGGAGCAAATGAGAAAGGCCAAAGTTAGATGCGTGCCTGAGAGAACTTCCGAAATAGACATCAGAACAAGCCTGGATCTCAGAACATCTTCCCTCCCTGCTGCTTTCAATACAGAAGGAAGAAAATCAGCATATCTGTAACACAGCACTATTAACTAAAAGATATTATAATTCTGTAACAAAAATGAAAACTTTTAAATCTACATATTCTCCTAGAAGGCATCAAAGAAGGGACAGGATATGAACTTACAATTCTCTGTAGTGAATCAATGATGTTCTGGAGGTCAATGTCATCTCGGTAGGATTTAATATTATTCTCAAAGAATTCTTTTACCCTGTCCCTCACCCAGTCCTGGAACAGGAAAGCCATAACTGCTACTGCTAGCTCCAACAGGAATATAAACACAATAGTTCCACAGAACTGTAAAAAACAAAAGACCTAAATTAGAAAATATGAACTCATTTGGAATGCACGCCCATACCACCAGAAACAGACAGAGAATTAGGTTCAAATTTTGACTCAGTAGAGACACTGAACACAGTGAGAATACCAAGGTAAAGAAACTCCCAAGAGGCAGCGTTATCCTTTTGTTTTTGTCACCTGAACTTGACAGTAAAAAGAGCATCACACGCAGTCATCATGCACAGCAGTAAAAATATTCATAAATCAGAATCTTTAACACACAGGGCTAAAGAAGTCTTGATATTACCTCTTGGATTGTCTCCAATTTTATAATTACTTTTTTTAGAATATTTTGTCCAGCTTAGCTGTTTTCAGATCTAAAGCAAAGAAGAAGCCTCAGTATAAAAACAACCATTTAAGAAATTTTACATCAGTCACTGAAGTCCCAAAGTTTTGCCCATCCAACATCTACAAGAAACCATTAAGTTTTTAAGGGATTTTGTTCCACTTCACTATATTCTCACAGTAATCCTAACTGACTAAGTATGTCCCATAACACCACAATGTTAGATTCTGATATACCTAGTATAACATCACTGCAGAGCAGAACAAATGAAAAAAGGGAAGGAAGAACGTGTTCCACAAAGAGGAAAATTCATAGGTTGGAACCACCCCTGCTTTCAATACCATTACTCAGAGGTTTGTCAACACAGCAAGTTTATCGTATACTTCATCACAAATCAAATTCTATAATTCATTATCTGGGTTTCCTCCCAGTTCTTCATTATTTGCAACTTTCACACTTATAATAATTCCCTCATGTAATGATGGTACTTACAAATTTCAGCAGGCAGATGTTTTCTCTCAGTGCTCCTACACAACCAGCAAATCCCAAAGTAAACATCACTATTCCCACCACTAGGACAAGCACCACTGGGTCCAGACCGTGAAGACCAGTCACCTTTGTCAGATCAGACAATACACCCTGCAAGAAAAAAACAGAACAGAATGTGACAACTGCAAGCACATCATTCATTTAGCATTCCTTCTGGATGATTTCCACATGATTCCGAATGAACTGGTTGCAAACCCTTGAACTCGCCAACAGTGACACCAACAAAAAAAGGCTTGTTGTAAAATTGTTATTGACAATACCAATTTTCTTCATCCCAGCAGAGGAAGCATTAAAGTTATAGCTAGCAATTCTTTTAATAAGTCAGTTTCTCAGATTACATCCTCCTAGGTCTATTTGCCAAACAGAATTCCACAAGATGGTGCCAAAAGCTCAATTCTATCACCAAATGTTCATCTAGCTTCAAGGCAGAAGAATTAATGTTTTATAGTAACTTGAAATGAATCAATAAGAAGAGCACTCTAATATCACAGCCCAAAAAAAGATTAAGAAAATTTTTCCAACCCTAATGTTTAAGTGGCAAAAAGGGAGAGACATTCTAAGGACAAAGCACCTTATGGATGACACTTTAAAGAGGGAAATAATCCCATTTTGGTTTTCAAGGGAAGCAGATTTTTCCTCTCATTTTAGTTACAACCCTTCTAGTGTCAAAGAGTCTAAGTAGTGCTTCTCCAAGCTCTTTCAGAAATATAGAAGTATAGTCTAAACACTCCCCTTTCACCTCAACAAAAATTCTTACACCAAAAGGAGTTATCTATTCCCTGTATTTGCAATTTGTCTAACATAGAAGCAATATTTTCTTTTTTGTGAACTATCCAGAAACCACTTATCTTGACAATAATCTTTGCTGTGAAGCTTGTCTGCCTAGATACGTGAATGTAATACTTACACAGTGAAATCCTTCTTTATAGTTTATAGATTAGGTTTTAAAAAGTTATTACACCAGCTACCATTAAAATTCCATCAAATACACATTACAGGATTCTCATGTGATGTGCAAGAAGACAGAACATGCAGAAGACAGAAGGGACAAACAACTGAAACTCTTCATGAGAATGATTTGTAGGGACACCCGGGCAGCATTGCAGTAGTCTGAGTGCTCAACCATCAACAATACACAAAACATTTTAATAAGGAAATATTTTCACTTTTAAAACAAAAAAATAACAGTCAACACAGAATATATATACCATCATCACATTTACTACATTTTTTTCTTTCTAAAGTACATTCTCAAGCTAACCATACTGAGTGTAAGAGAAAAATATCAGAGAGACTTGCAATAAGCTGCCTAAATCTGTCAATAGAATGCAAATTCTCATCTTTCTACCCAGGTACCTGTGCTAGAGCTAAATGCAAAGGATATACATCCTAAGACAACACCTTGGAAAATACCATATCAGCTCTTATTCAACTGCTTACTTAACAAAAATAAAATCTTCAAAATATAGCATTAGAAGAAAATGTGTCCTTGGAGAAACTCCATCAGCTAAAGAAATTGATTAACTACAGTGATGCACAGGACTCCATCTTCTTTCATAACATGTTCCATAACAGATTCTGTCAGAACTGCTAATTCGGCAACAGCAAGACAGAGCTGTTTTTATCAAAACTGGCTGATGGGATGAAAAGAACAAAAATAATTGAACTGTAGAACTCAGAATTGCCTTGCAACAACTGGTGACTAACAGCTGAAAAAGGCTATTAGAAATAACTCTTATTTTTAATAGTCCTAGTTGGCTGATAATGCGTTATCAGCCACACATTTCCATTCTTAATAACTGCTAGACCTCACAGCTAACTAACAAACTTGGTCTACCTGGTTAATTATGAGAGTCGCACCTAACCAAACCTTGGCTCAGACCCCACAATCAAGAAACACATGCCAAGATCAGACAGGCTAATGCAGCATCCTTATAGAACCAGCATGCTGTGAAACCAAGCACTGTGTGACCAGGATGCTGAAACATTCATAACTATTGCCAGCCACCTCCTTCCCTACCCAAACTCATGCTTTTTGCTTTCAGACCATCTCACTTGCTCAAGCAACATCTTTTGGAAGAAAATTTCCTCTGATCAAAGCATGTTACAAATAGAAGTTGGCAGGAACTGAGCTTTATTATTCAATCTCAGATGTCACTGGTTCACAACAGTTTCTTCATGTTCACACTTGGTGTTCACAACCATACTCTCTTAAAAAGAAGGTTGTGGGGAGTTTGCCTAAGAAAAAATGCTAAGTCAAAAATCCTGAAAAAAGGAAACAAGGGAATTAATTCATAAAACTGTCATCCCACCATACCCATTTCTCTAAAGACACTCCTGCCTGTGCCATCTGCACCTGGTGCACCTCGTACAAACGTTTCAAAGCACAGGCTGCCCATTTACAACACAGATTTTCTCAGGTACCCAGGAATGCAGACTAATGCCAGCAGTCAGTGTCAGACATTCCAGAACAAAACTCACACTAAGTCTTTCTTTCAGTCACACAGAGCAGTGACTTCTCCACGCTCTTGAAGTCCCTCTAAACAACAGTCGATTTGAAAACTGCTCCCTCTCCATTTGTTCTTAGCCATGAACTTGCTGGATGAATTCAGGCTGACTAGCCTCTAGTTTCCCAGATCTTCCTTTGTGTCCTCCTTGAAACCATTTTAACAAGAAAGACTTAAAATTTTATGCAAGATGACTTTTACATGACTGTTCAGAATAACTAAAATCATATGGATAGGCCAATTAGATACACCAGTTAGAGAGACTGAACTTGACTCAGTCAAATAACAGGAGTCAGGATGGTAATACTTTTCCATAAAATATTTTGAACACTTCTCACAAACCAGCAGTCTCATTTCAATATATTACCAGTCAGAAGAAAAGCACAGGATTTATAGCCAGAGATGAAGACTGCTGAGGAATTAATCTGAAGTGTAGTCCTAGTGCAAAAAGAAAAGAGACAAAACCAGAGAAATGAAGTGGAACTTAGGTACTTTATGTTGTGATAAGAGACAGGATGTTCAGAACTCTTCCATCACTGTAGTTTATCTTTGGGTTTACCACTGCAGCACAGTTTCTGCAATGTCTTTCTCTAACTTCCCGTCTATTGTTCACCAAGATGTTTATCTGTAAAATACAGGCACTACTGGCTGAAGAATGGCACTACTCTGAAAGACTAAAAACATAGCCCACAACAACTGACATAAAAACAATGAACAGATTTCATAAGCCATTCAGAAGTTCAAAACCACAGAAAAGGCTTTGAAGCACTTGTTTGCAAGACAGCACAGAGAGCAGAAAGAGCTCAGGCAAAGTTTAAAGACAGAAAGAGTTTGCCTTTTAGTAACGTCAGTGTACCATAAAGCCAATTTGGCAAATGGAGATAAGTTGGAAGATATTAATCTCCAACCACATAGATTCTATGTGCATGTCTACAAAACAAAAGAATGTCTGAACATTAGAGAACACAAATTCAAAGCAGGTTTAACATCCTCCTTAAAGGGCTGGAAAGAAAATTCTTTTGTAACAACAAGATAGGAGGCAAATGCATTTGTGTGTTGAGATAGGATGCTTACTGTATAGGAATGGCAGCACTAATTCAGTTATGACGATGTGTGCAAGCACATAAGGAGCAGGGAGAAAGAACAAGTATCCCAGAATTAAGATCATCATACAACTCACTTCCAAAACGCAGAGGAATCTCAGAACCTCTCTGCATGTGGATAGCTGCTGTAGATAACCACTTCAATTAAGTGAACACAGGATGGTAATTGAAGTCTTACTACTTAGTGGCACAACTGAACAGTGAGGGAACCTGCCCTCCTCTCCTGATCGAGATGCAGATCAGTGAACCTAGTAATGGTCACTTTTTCCTACTGCTAGATTTCATTAAATCTGTACTTTTATAGCCACTTAATGGGTGGAACCATTCATTTCCATACCTGTATCATGCTCTTCTCTTGTAACAGGAGAACTCTGAGTACATGTGCACACAACTTCCTTCAGCTGAGGAAGTTTCTTAGCTACAAGAAACCTATGCTAAAAATAAGAGTTATTCAGCTACATCATGTTCCCCAGTTTTGTTCCTCTACATGGAAACACAATCACTTAAGCACTCCATGGGGAATAAAGTGGACAACAGATGGCAAACAGACTTGGAGCATCTTTCTGAGGTATTTCAAAGACGCACATTTAGATTTTGTGGTGCTTTTTTAAATACAAAGGCAGCTCATACCCCTCACAAATATTTGTTTGTAATAAAAGGAGATGGGTAGAGAAATATGGATTTTAGAAAACATGCTTTTGAAAGAACTTGTTCATAAAGGCTGAATTCTCCCTAGTGTCCTGCTCTTACAAGTTCATAAAAAAGCTCCGAATATCAAGGGTCACAAGCCTAACTCCTGATCAGGATCAAGAAGCAAATGCCAACTAAACTCAGTTTAGATGATCTGAACATGTTCCTGAGTTCAGATGCTACATTTAACCTATGCTGCTACCTGAAGAAGTAGTTTTACTAGAGCAGGAGGGGAGCCACTGAAGTATGACCAGTCATTTCTATCCTTACCTTTTCACTCCATGCCCACAGACCAGCTGCAAGGAAGGCCACTCCAGCTAGCTAAAATAAAATTTAAAAAAAAGGAAAAAAATTAATAATATTTACTAATCAACCACATTTTCAAAAAACTTGGTTAGTAGCACTATTGTTCAAGTAAAAAAAATATTCAGACAAGAGTAATGGGACATTGCTTTCCATGAGTCAATCTCTTGCAGAAATGATTTGAAGGGCATTTATTCCACAGCATTAATGCACTTTGTAAACTACGTTTTAAAAATGTGGCAAAATTTGATTCTTCATGATTACTTAAGAAGCCCACGGTACCAAAATGACAATCCCACACAGGCACATGTGGGAGCCATCCTTGTCCCAATTACTTGCTATAAAATGTCTGCCTGCACAGTAATGAAGATGTCAGAATATTTAATGCATTTTGAGGTTATTCCCTATTTAGTCATTTATTAGTACCAATATTATGGCTGTGACAGTAACCATGCTTGCTCCTTGTAACTCCTCAGTGTCAAGGCTCTCTGTATTGGCCTCTTCTCTTGTTAGATAGAGATTGTCTTCTGAATCCTTACCTTGTTTAAGCCCATCTGCATTAAGATAGATTAATGGTCCATTTGCTTACTTCCCAAAGCAGCAAATATAACTGAAAACAAATCCTCCACTAATTCATATAATAAACACTTCTGAATTATATTCACCCAAATGAAGCAAGAGTTCTTTGTTCTATTATTTTATTCCCTTTCTCCAATGCTCAGGCAGCTTGTTTTTAACATCCAATTTCAATAATCAAACTAAAATGACCTCTCTATAATCCAAGGGCAACTCTTCCTCATTACTTAAAAAGCATTCAACCATGCTAGGTCAGGGGGGCCTTATGGCTCTCTACAACTACCTGAAATGACACTGTAGTGAGGTGGACATCAGTCTTTTCCCCCATACAACAAATAACAGCACAAGAGGAAATGGCCTCAACCTGCCCCAGGAGAAGTTTAAACAGGATATTAGGAAATACTTATTCCCTGAAAGGGTTATCAAGCACTGGAGCAAGTGGCTTAGTCACCATTCCTAGACATACCTAAATGATGCACAGACATGGCCCTATAGGCCCTTGGCAGTTTTGTCAACAGCTGAATTCAATCTTAGAGGTTTTTTCCAGCCTAAATGATTCGATTATTCTGTAGAAAGGACTGAGGTTGCCTCCCCAGTGCCAATCCTTACACACACTGAAGAGTAAATCCCAACAACTGAAAAAACACTTGGAAAAGGAATCCTTTTCTCTAGGAAATGCAGCACCTCCCATGACCTAAACAGGCATCACAGGCAATGCCCTCCAGCACAGGCAAGAATCAAAAACTGAACCCTCTTACAGTCCCACAAGAACACAGATGTGTAAGTATAAGATACTGCTGGGCTCATGGGCTGCTTGCCCTAAGCTCACTCAGGGCAAGTGAAGTTGTTCTGGGTTTACTCTGCTGAGGAGAGCAGGGGACAGCAAAGCCAAAAAGGGCTGCAAGCATCATTCATGTAATTCTGTAAAAATTACCCAAATTATGTTAAACATTTCTGTCTAGGCAGGAATTATTATATGCCATATTCTGGGTCTTAAAGATTAGGCAACTCAAACTGCTACTAATACATGGAGTTACAACTGGACAAAGCAGTGCTAGATAGATTTCCAGATGTTGCTTAATAAGCAACAGCACAATGACTACTTGCCTTGGACTCAATCAGCTCAGAACATCTAAAGTGATCACTTGGACCAAAGCATAATAAAAAAATACTATTAAAAACCACACCAATATAAACAGAATATTGACCCAGATTAACCCTAGATCTTAACCCAATGATCTTCAGATGAAAAAAAAAGAGAGGAAAAGAGCCAGTAATCAAGATTGTATTGCATTAAGTTGGACAGTGCATGTTATCGATGCATCCTTCATCTTTTTCATTCCAAATGCTCCAGAAATGCTGGGGGACAGATGAAGACAGCTGGTATAATTTGCAATAATCAAGGTAAATTACACAGACAGCTGGATCTTTGGAGACTTTTTCTACAGAAAACAGGGTGGGAAAAAAAACAATTGGGAAGATATATTCCACTCTCTGTATACAAATTAAGGGTACTAGAATGCTAATATTGTGCTATTGAATTTGTAAAGAGGGTGACCTCTTCAGACTGTCTGCCTTTCATTGTAATTACCTTCTTAATTAAATTGTAATGGATTTTTGATTAAGTAGATTTTCACTAGCATGCATTATTCTCACCTTTGAACATTAACTTTGCTCTTGTATTTTCATAAAATGTTCAGTTTCAAGAAACTATACTATTTTTGCAAAGCAATTTCCATAAGCATTTGTGCAAACTATCTACAAGTAAAATAGAGTTTATCAGAAGAAAAATAAACTCAGCCTCATAAAATCAATGTGGATAAACCTAAAACTTAATTCAGCTAAGATGAGCAATTCATAATTTTCACTAGAAGCAACCAAACCAGATACACTAAGTTTCTTTAGCAAAAATCCAGTAAAGCACGATGCACTTGCAGAAGAAACAAAGGCATCAACCACTACATTGATGGGGCAACTACTAAAACAACCCGTTTGCAACAAAGCAAAACAGTAGTGAAATGAAAAATGAAATTAAATCTTTTTGCTTTAAAGACTATGTGCAAGATACTTTAAAGTATCTCACTGGAAACTATTATAGAACACACTGTGGTGACCAAACTAGCTCAGAATTTGGTGTGATGGAGCATTCCCAGAGTTCTACAGAGAATTAGCTCAGGAAAATTCCCTCTCTAATACACTTGCACAGAGGCATCCAAGTGATGGCTATGAGGCAGACCAGGGAACTGATCCTGCCTAAACTAAAGGCCAAGTTTAACTTTCTTCAGCTCACTGAACTCAATGGCCGAGTGAATGGAACAACAGGCAGCTAAGAAGCAGCAAGAACAACCAAAAGTGTTCCCAAGGTGAGAGCAGGCTAGTCAGCCATTTCAAAAAAGCCCAGCATTTTGAAATTTGCCTTTCAGCAGAATCTGAATGACATGTAAACAAGAACAAACTGGACTACCCAATGCACTACCAGGACTACTGCTGGAGAGTCCTTTAAACCATATACTGCATGAAAGGTTAGATGGAAACATACACAGAGCAGCTCAACTGTGCCCCTTTGAAAAGGAAACTAAAACATTATTTACCAGCATTTGCTTTTTTCCTGCTTTAGAACTGATAAATCCACTTTTTTAACACACTGCATTAAACTGGCTCTGCTCAGATGTACAATACTGATGTCAGCTCAGTGACACTGTGCCCAAGACACCACTTTTAAGCATTTTCCATTTATCCATTCCCAATCACACTTCAAATTCCTATGATTCCTATGACTATGCTGTCAGAATCACACTACCAAGAAAAAATTTGTTTCTTAAACGTAGGCAGCATCTAAGTGATTCTTTTAAGACAATCCTTGTACACAGACTGATTGTAGGTCAGTCTGTCCCTAAGTCTGATCAGCAGCAATAGGAATTGTACTCAGGTTCATACACTCTTACAGAGAATACATTTCCCACTCCCTGGATAATCTTAGTTGACACTGCAGCTCCACCCACTCTAGAGCAATCAGCAGCCTGCAGCCCTTCCTTCCTATCCTTGTCTCTTCAGAGACTCTTCCTCCCAGAGTCAGGAAACCACCTGGGTGCTACATTTTCTCCTCTTCCTGGCACAGCCTTGCTGTTTCAGAAGTTCCTGGAAAACAACATTCATAGCAAAAGCCAAGAAAACCTTATGCTAACCTGGGCCTTCTCCTATTTTTCGAAGAGCCAAACTCAGAATTCTCTTCCAGAACTGAAGAGAATTTTTACCCTTCACCACCATGTTCAGGGCAAAATGCCACATCTCCTATGGGATGAGTGACAAGTTCTGGTTTAGTCTCCAGTAACCCTTAAGAATCACACACAATTACAGACCTTTAAAAGATCAATCCAGATGACAGTAGCTAAAAGCTACTTTACACTCTCCTCTCAATTCATGTGAGAGACAGTGAGCTCATATGCAACTTAAAAGACTTTGGCAGAGCACATATGCAGGCCTTCACTTCACTGAAACAGCCATGGCCCAGCTGAGGTGTAATTCTCAGACTACCCCAAAAAAAAACATTTCAACTGGAAGCAAAGCAGCAGGCACCAGAACTTTCACAGTTAAGCTCACTCAATTTTGAAATGACTCAGAACAGAAAGGTGCCAAAACCAAGCTCTTCACTTGGCATTGCTACAGTCTTTAATTTGCACCATGACAAAAAAAAAAAGCTTTCAAACACAAAAAGGTCCAGCTTTCTTATCCTGCTCTCTGCAGGGCTATCTTAATGGCTGCAGTACTGCCTTATCACCACTCATTAACAAGAGTGTATTTGGACGAGCTAAGTCTTGTGAGCATGCTTAAAAAGCAAGATGGAAACAAAGTAATCACACGTCAAAATTAGGCCTTGTGAGGCACCTTCCTATGGCCTCCATTCCCTTTCTTAAAAGAATGGAGAAATTGTATTACCAACCAGCAATGCACAACCAAAAGGCAAAACTTTCTATTCCCAAGTCACTCACCTGAAAAAAAAGAAAGACTTCCAAAGAATGAAGATTTATAGATTTCTAAAGGGTGATTACACTGAGCTTGCCATTATTAGTCATAGTGGTCCTCTTTGAGCTTAATATTTTGTTTCATACCAATCTATGTGAACTGTATTTCAAGCATGACACAAACTGCAGTAACCACTCACTGAAATGCTTAAAAATTCTGTGAATTACTACATCACCACATGCTTTAAAGTGTATACAGCCACTGATACTATCTTTAGAGCTACAGTGGGAAAGTCACCATTTACCTTTAATAAGTATGACAGAAGAACAAATGCAACTATTTACATGCACATTACCTGGCTTGTGCATAACTTGTCCTGAGTTGAGACACAGGAGAGCTCTTACAGTATATATCTGGGGGCAAAAGGCTTCTAACATTTATCTAAATACATGCCTTGTACACCTCCAGAGCAGCCACACTCACTAAGAAATTATCACAAGTTCCCACAAGCATCTGTCCTGCAACCCAAGAAAAGTGAATCAAGACTAACATTCCCTCCTTAAATGCTGCTTATGAGTTATGGTTACATCATCCCTTCTGGTTTTGTAGTCCTTCAGTTCTTCTAAGGCACACAAAAAATCTACTCTGTTTCATAAATGGTGAATTTGTAGTCATTCCAGCCAGCAGGATTTCACAGGCTCCTGAATCCTTGTGTCAGCTAAATGATTCATGGATTGCCTATAGGGCTGTCTACCTTCAACATTTACATAGCTTGTTCTACAACTAAAGATGCCAAAAATCTTATCAGAAGAGCTGTAGCAGCATATCATTTACTAGGCCAGTCTGATAACATCAGCAGAAGCATCAGACCCTTATGCTGAGGAATTTACCAAGACTACAAGTACCTGTTCAGAAAGCTAATTCCTCCAGCCAAGAGATCAGCTGAAACACACAGGTTGTATTATGAATTCTCCTCAATTTTTTGGCATCTCTTTAAAAGCTTTTCTATAAAGAACAGAAAAATTTTTAGATCTTCATAATTCATCTCATGAGAATACAGTTCAAAAAAAAAGTGAAAATAACAATGACTGAATAGAAGAAAAAAGATACAAAATTGATTCCTGTAGAAAAAGGGGCAAATTCTTGACAGTCTTCCCCTTATAGTGAAGACAAAAAAATTTCAGTTTTTAAAAGGTTGTCAGAAACAGTCAGCCACAGACCCCACTTCATGAGACTCAAAAATAGCAGATATCTAGAAAAATTCTAATATATTCATGATCAAGAGTGTTCATTTCTCACATATCCCACCATAAACTTCTGAAGAGCATCCACCCAGTTATGAAGTGATTTCTCTAAAAGCCAGAACAGTTTGGCTACTATTACTTCTCACTGTACCACACTGCACTACAGGTACATGGGAATTGTACAATACAGAAGAAAAGGAACTACAGAGCTGGCAGCTTGTAAGGACAATTTTTGACCTGTTGAAGGCATCCTCAATTGCAACACAGAAAACATAATTCCTAATGAACACTTGCACTATGCAATATCGTAGCAAAGGAACCCATAATGGAACAGAAGTTTCTACAAATCTTTTCTGCCCTGGTATCCACAAGAAGTTTAACTCCCCTAAGGCTTCATGCTACAGTATCATGTTAGAATATTGCACTAGTAAACAAAAAGTGGTGAAAACCTGCAAAAAAATCTGCAGTTTTCAGCAACTTTATTGCTAGCACTGGACAAGTCACTGTTTCTGCACTTTCCCAGGACTACCTATGCATTGCCATGACTGCAGCTCCTAGGACTTCAGGTGCAAACTCTTGAAAGTTCCAAAAGGAATTATTGAGTTTATCTGAATTGCTTCCTCACCTTCCCCTCACAGATGTCTTAACTCTTTCTAGTGCAACATTTTGCACTAAACTTTAAAGAGCCTTTTTTTCCAAAGCAGGTGCTTCATTAACCATCATACACATCCATTGTTGTACCTGTTCACACTCACAATTCCAAACAAAATAGGCAGGTTAGTCCATAGCTAAGAGTTTCAAGACTGTATCAGACAATTCAGTTCCCTACAGAGCATGACATGTACTGCCAGCTGTTGACACATCTCTGGGACAGCTTCTTTCTTCTCTTCTGCACAGTGTATTTACAGCTACACCACCCAACAAAGATCAAAGGTGATCTGAAAGGAAACATTATAAGAAGATTTTTTTTTACAGGGAAGCAACTTAACATCGATACCATGGATACTGAGCCTTCACATTTTCAGTAAAAATTAATTTCTCATATAGGATAAGCTTCTTCAATTACAAAACACCTGGGGCATACTAAGTATCAGTTTCCTGCTTTCAGGCAACTATTCCAGCTTGTTCGCTTGAACAGAGTAATGAAGTTAATAAAACTGAGCTATGCCTAAACTATTTCAGACTCTACATTTTGTACTCACCCAAAAGACAATGTTGTAGCTGAAGAGCAAGTATTTGTACCAACAGCTGACTTCTGCATTAGAATATCTGTAATAGTGCATCTTCTACAGCACAGCGTCTGCACAGAAGAGAAAGAATGAGAATGATTAGATAAAGATTTCAAAAATAAAGGGTTTTTTCCATGTCTCTCTTACTCTGTTGAGAAAGGGAGTACAGTAATCTGTACCATATGCTATCAGAGGTATTTTCAAAGTCAGCTCAAACTTCCACTGACCCTACACTTCCTTTCAGTATCTGTTGCTTAATAATCCTATCTTTAAGCACTCTAATGTTTTAACAGGGCAGGCATACCCACAAAGGAAACTCACTATAGTTATCCTAGGAAGATCTACATCAGCAAGTTGACATTCACCTGCCTTCTCACTCTTTCAAAACCATTTTACTTCTGCAGATGGCTGCTTGGACTTATCCACAAATCCTGTGGATTGCACATGCAGCTAGTGGGATGTGCCCAAAGTGGTACCTGGAATTTCTCAGTGCCTATGGATTGCTGTACCCAGCTCTCCCATACTTGCGTGTTCCTTTACCAGATCATCTCCTGTAAGAGGTTTAATTCTCAAGAACCAAAGTCTCAGCATTTAAAACCCATCTGCTCTGTGGAGTTTGGTTTGCTTCCTTACACACACTAGAGGGATAAGGTTCAGCCACAGCTCTTGCTCAAATATTTCAGAGAACTACAGCTGTCCAGAGTATCATAACTAAACCAGCTCTGCAGAAATGCCATGCATAAGAAAAACAGAGAACAAGCTGTTAAATTCAGAGCAGGAGTGAGCACCCTTCTGGAAAGCTGAGCACTGGCTAAGACAGAAAAGCACCATTTCAACCTTCCACTTCCTTGAGGTAAATGACAGTGAAAGGTTTGCAAAGGCAAGGAAACTAGAATACAGAATTTTCAAACACCTCCTAACTTAGAAATTGTACTGTGCCACCCTGGTCATTCTCAGACAGCATGCAAAAATCAAGGCTACCCAGTAAAGTCTGAAATCCAGACCATGGAATGGACAACTGAACTGTACCACATCCACAGCTATAAGAAAGTAAACAAGGTGTTTTGGGGTTGTTTGGTTTTAGATTTTTTTCAGAAAGGAATCTGCACCTGGTATGAAAAACACTCCCACTTAAAGAAGAAACAGAAGTTGGCTTTGAGAATCCCATCCAATACAGACTAGAGTGTGAATTAATACTTGACCTTAGTATTTCTGGAGTTCAGATGCTGATTTATATATCATTTTAACCAAACACTGAAAACAAGTTTTCTTCCTTCACCTCGTAACTTCTAATGTGCACAGTTCATTAACAGCAAAAAAACACTTAACTTTTGTTAAAACAAAGGAAATTGTACTTTATGGTAGTATATGCAGTGACTGGAAAGGAACTTCCTACATGTGGCCCAATCATACCACATAAAATGAGCTTTGTAATTTAGTTACTGACCTTTGTGACCCACCCAATGGGTTTAGGAACAAAATTTAGGAACCTTTACAACTGTTATGAAACATAGCAAAGAACTCTTGCTTAAGCACCATTCTCCTGCTTATCTAAGCCTGCAACTGAGAGAATATAAAAGAAGGAACAAAGTTTGGTTTTCCCAAATTAATTTCAGTTTCTAGCTTTCAACTATCAATACTCCTACACTTGTCCAAGTCAGTCAGTCTGATGTGCCTGGGGAAGAGAGGGAAGAGAGGGTACAAGAGCAGAACTTCACTAATCTGAGCAGAGTCCGAGACTCCATTTGCATGAGTGTAATCCCATTTCACAGCAATACACTGGCTGCCAGTGCAAATATATTCTCCAGATGCACACACACTGAGGCCTCCCTCCCTGTGGAAATCAGGAACCTGGTAAAAGACAGGAGTAGCAACTGCAAAATGCACTTAAGGAACATTGCTATAGGTGCTGCTCCAAAAGAGAAGGCAGCACATTGTATTTGGCTAGCACATCATTACATTCTATAAAAATTAGGTTCTGCTAGACAAAGAGGCTTAAAATATAACCCGAGGCAAAAAGGCAAGCACATCATTTCAGGACCTAAAGTAAAAATACCATCTGAAGACTTACTTTTTGTTAGGTTACTTAAATCCAACTGTTCAGTCCCAGCTTCATTGAAACTATTCACAGGAATAAGAGCATTAAAAATATCCTTATTGATAAGCACTGCTCCCCACCTACCTCACAGTTTTGACCACCAGCTTGCAAGACATTTCTTCACAGTTCAAACAACTGCAAAGATGCCCCAGTCAATACCAATCACAGTATTTTAATAGAATGAAAAAGAATAACACTTTTCACAAAATAGTCACTTCTTAATGCTCAGAGATAATGGAGATGTCTATTACCAGTACTAGCAAGGAGCTGTCCCGTAACAGCACACAGCTCCTCAGACAGATATTAGCTTCCAAAACACCTGCCTATCTTAAGAGCTGATTTGGCTTGCTCTGTGCTTACCCTCATCAAAATTCTTTTGGTGGTTCTTGACAGACCACTGAACACTGCGCAGCTGGTATGGGAGTAGTATAATAAATCTGAAGTGCAGGTATGTGATTTCCCCGCCCCCCCTAACACTACAAAGACATGAAGCAGTCCACTCAAGGCTCACAGCCACCTTCCCCATGTTTATACTAAAAGCAGTCATGTTTCCTAACACAGAAGGCATCTGTTAGCAGTCTAGAAATCTGCTATGTCAGTAATTCACTTCGTTCACAGCACAGCCTGCATAGCTATGGTTGGGCAATACTAAAAACACTTGGAAGATTAAAGCAGTATGTGGGCAGCACAGACTAATAACATTCTCCACTGTGTTTCAGACAAAGCAAGTCACATTGTGTCAGCTGACAGTTATCACCCACTCACAGCAACAGGAATTTCTAAAAATTAAATGCAGAGCACTGCTGCTTTGCTAGAATATAATTTTGTCTTGGTGTTTACAGCTTTAGTGAGAGGGGAAAAATGTAGTCATTCATCAAGAGGCTACTGCCATTTCCAAAGCTTTTCAATACCCACAATTTCACTCTTGCCTTCAAACTGTCTACACAGCAGTGATATTCCTAACTCTCATAGAAACAATGATGTGATCTATTAACTAATCTAATATAGATATGCAGAGAAATCCTCATGGATATGATGTTAAGTCTAGAATGACAAACAAAGTAAGTTTCTAGATTTAGGTCCACAAATTCTTTTAACCCTCCAGAGGCATTTACTTTACAAGGCAGACCTAAGTCACACTGAAGTTCCAAGTTCAGCCAATACTGCCAACATATAGAGTGCCCTGATCCCCTTCCCTGCCCCTCCTAAAATCCACAACCATTAATCAACCTACTCAGTGAAGCAAACAGCCACACAGTGAATCTTCACATCATTTCTGCAATCTTGTACCACACACCAAGAAATAAATATTTTTAAGCCTTCCAATCTACCTTCCCAGAGCATGTATAAATGTCAGTGTGGGGGCAGTCAGGAGGTGGCAGAAGAACAAGGATGGGAAAGCAAACGCAGTGTTAGCTCAAGTGTGCCCATGGAAACACAGCACCCCTCTAGTGCCAGCCTATACCGGCACCACACCTGAAGTCAACTCACTAAAACAGATGAAGCTGGGGGAACAGGGGCACAGCTGAGGTAAGAGGAAAAAAAGATGTAATTTGCCAAGCTGTTGGCTGCTCCACCATTGCTCATCAACACGAAGCATAACATCAATATGAAGCTGGTAAAGTAAATAAAGAATATGCTGAGGAGTAAGAATTTTTAAAATGCAGCCAGAAATGTACTTTGCCCTATGACTTGTTTTGATATGACTCCTTAATTCCATTACTCCATCAACACCAAATCTATATCAAAAAACATGAGTTCATTCAAGACATGGTGCCATTAAAAACAATTGCAATTCTTTTAGAATTAGAGATTTGTTGCAAAGGTAGAAAGCCTTATTCCTGACCAGGCATAATTCAGAGATAGTCCTAGGACCTTTTAAAAATGGAAAAACTAGAAGGCACCTATAGACTGCTCTTTCCACATCCTAGAGAGAAGCTAACCACCAAAGGGGTCCTAATATTCAGAACAAAATCCGGGTGCTAGCCATCAAATCTTCACATGTAGGGGCTGAGCTGGGACAGCAAAAGGGCAAGAAAAATTACCAGAATTTCATGCTCTTCCAGGCTAATCAGTTCCTGGAAACACAGACAGAAGTCCTGCTGATGACTCAGGAACTCCAAACAAGCACATGTCATTTTGCAATTCTGTCTCTAAGGAACTGAGACTAGGACCCCCAAAAGAACAGACAAGCTTCTCTTAACGAATACATGTATAGCTTATCTAGTTCTGCTGCAGTTCAGATGACCAGAGAAATATTTGCTCATTCTTAAAAGAAACCTGAGAATTAATCAACAAAAGGGTATTTTCTTAACCTGAAGGACTCATGATGAAAGATAGATATCATTAACAGGTTATCCCTGTTTCACCAGAAAAATAATGGCAAGTAACAGATCTCAGAACTCAATGGAAAACATGGACAAATCCAGACAGAATTCTTAAGACTTGATGTAGAGATGGTCTCCTTAGGTGAGAGATCAAATACAGCTCAGGAGAGAAACATCTCCTGNTCCCCCCGGCCGGCAGGTGCATTTATTTTTTTATTTCTATAACTTAACCTTTTGGGATCCTTATTTTGTACTGTGCTGAAGACTCAAAAGTGCTCAAAGAACATCTCAAGCAGAAGTTGCTCCAGTGTAAGCACTAAAAACCAATCCCTCAAAGAGCAAATCCCCAACCTATTGGGAAGGGTTTCATCTGACCAGGCTTTATTCTATTACCGTATCACAAAACTACAACTTAGGAAAACTGGTCAGAAACATACACCAGTGTTGCCAAACAAGGAAGCAGTAGTTCAAAAGAGCTCCACTCCTGGTCTCCATAACCCACACAAGTTATGCTGTGCTTTTGGCCAAGCCACTACTTCATTGGGGATGAGTTGCATCCAATACACCACGTAAGTGCTCTGAACTCTGAGTAACATTCAGAAAGTGGACACTCCCCATTCTAGGGAATAAGCTACGTGGTCATCAAGAACCTCTTCTGAACTCCTCACTTGACTAGCATCACCAACCTTTTGGCATAAGGGCTCTTCACTGCACAACTGTAATTCAAGGAGCTATTCAAGCTATGATTTATGGAACATTTTCAACTCCATTTGATTTCTTAAACTAACAGAACCACACTAAAGGAAGACTTGAAAAAGGCAAGCAGAATTCAGAACTTCTCCCACAGCAATTCAAAAGCTGTAATACAGAACAACAGCAGTTCTGCCAATTTTACTTTCCACTGTTCTTCATACAGAAGCTACAAAAGATAGAGTTGGCTAGCCTTGCTTCCCTGTGTACTATTTATTCCTACTCAGCAAAAAAACCCTATTACTGCAAAACAAAAGATGTTCCAAAGACTCCATATTTTCATTTATACAAACCAATCAGAATGCAAGTCAATGACACTGTGCAATGGAAGTCTTATTAATGTAAATTTGAATTGCAAATATTTTTAGTTATTGACTCTTAGAAGAGGCACAACTCAATTATCCACAGAATTTTAGTATATTTATGCTAGTTCTGCCCCACTGACCTCAGATTCATTGAAGTAGTAACTGAACAGATAGGTAGTTTCTGCTTCAACATACAGAGGTGCTTGACAAAAAAAGGCAAGGATCTCTTACCCATCTCAAGGAAAATCTGCTCAAAATAGCTGACTGCAAATAAAGCATATATTTCTTGTTCTGACTTAAAGCAAGAGATAGCACAGGAAACAGAGAGAAAAGGAAATGTAACATGTAAACATCATCTAAAAGCCAGCAATTTTCCAAACACGAGGAGAACACAGTAGAGGAGAGACAGATCCTTTTGTAAGATATCCAGCTCTCTACTAATATGTAAGAAATACAGAGAACAGCAGGAGCACAGGATGTAGGGCCTTCACTGACCTTATCTTCAAAAGCACTCTTGGATAAACCTCTGGAATTAAAACTCAATTGGATTACACCAGAGTAAGTGAAAACAACACTAGATGTTATCACTACAGTTGAAAGGATGCCTCATTAACATCTTAGGAAAGTTTAGAAAAATCTTTAACGTCTATGAAAACTTTGTTTAATAAAGCTATCGACCAGTTTCATCTGAATTATCATTAAACCTTGCCTGTGCTGCAACTTACTGCACACAACAAGCCACGAGTCATGCTTTCCTTTTACTTCACAGAAAGTTCAGGTACTGTGAAACACATAGAAGCCAGTTAGTCATTCTGAGCAGGAATTTATTCACCCCAGGGTGCAAACCTGTCAGAACAAGCAACCAGAACAATCTTAGCTGGCCCAAACTCCTCAGCTGCTTTCGACTACCTCTCGTGAGAGCAGAGACAAACACTCCCTGTAACACCAAAAGTTGCAAGGCAAAACTCAAAGTCTTAATTTAAAAGAACATGTAATTTGATGTTTTTCCCTTCCAACAGAAGGTTTTGGAACCCTTACAAAGTAAATATCTTATCTGAAGACAGAACTTCCAGTTTAAGGAATAATTTTACTTCTATTTAGTAAACCAACAGTAACAGAACCTATTCCATACTGTCTGCTCCCTCCCATACCTCCATACAGACTAAAAGGTTTCAAGAACAAAATGTGTTTCTCCATTTGTTATATTACTTCATATCATTAAAAAAAAGACAGGAAGCCACCAACTTTCTTTGCTGACAAATACACCCTTTCTTCAGAGAACATCCTAAACTTTTATATATATTGTGACTTTTCTCCACTTCCAGGAATGCCACTTGTTCAGTCTCCAGTTATCTTTCAGTCAAAAAGAATATACCTTCATTTTCTCTTTTCATAAGGAAAAAATCCCAAGAGACTGATTATAGTAATACACAACAAAGAAGTGATGAGCATATAATTTGCTTTGGGGTTTGTAGTTTGTTTTCTTAAAAAATGTTCCTTGCTTTGGATATAATGTGCATTCTGTCTACATCCACACCATATTTCTTAGCCTTCACACTGAATATTAGTATATATGAATTTATATATAAAAACATATATATTACATACAATAAAATAGATATTTATTTTAACAGTTTAAACAGATCCAGGTATTTCTTAGATAAAAAAATTCCAGGGTTGAAATCTGATCTCCAGTAATGAGCATGCTAAGAAATAACTGCAATATCTGTATAATACTAGTTATATTCACTACTTGTTCTGTTTAAACAATGCTGACTCCATGTCATGGAAACATGATGTGGAGTTCAATCCATAAAACCTCTTTTTTTTCCTCCCCTCCCACCCCAATGAACAGGGCCTATGCTTTCAATAACAGAGGAACACTCATTTCAAATGAGGCACCAGGGAATGCTACTTTTTGGGGAAAGGCATGGACGGTTTGGGGACAATGCTCTCAAGCTTTCTTTCGCTGCTCTCCATCTCCAGTAACTGCATTCACAACATGACCAGGACAGTCATATTTTACTTGCCAAGGATCACAATCACCAGCTTACAAGCCACAAGAGAAAATGGCTCTCTGTGGCCACGTAGACAGCTCAACCACCATGTAATTCATCTCTTTACCTCCCTTCTGGTAAAGAAACACACTCATGAAACTTGCAAAACCCAACTAGAAGCTAAACCTCTAAGGCAGCACTGGAAAATGTTAAAGATGTGACAAAACAGCCTTCACCAATGTCTCACAATCCTAGCCACTGTCAGCTCTTCAGCAGAATAAATGCCTCAGCCCAAGTACACAGGAACGAGCTAATGTTCAAGGAGTTAGAGTAAGTAGGTTTGGAGAGCACCCTGCACATGCTACCACACCACAGGGAAAAGATTAAAAAGACAAACCAACACTGTTTCATGACAAGCCCAAGCTTGAACAGCTCCAGCCCTTCCCCCAAAAGCCAGTGCTCTGGCAGGTCGTGAGAAAGCCTTGACTGTCTCGCCCAAAGTCTCTGCATCCGCCCCTGGGGAAGGAGGAAAAACAGGCTTTCCACCTTCTCTTGATGATGCCAAGAACAACACTGTGCCATTTAGAGATCATGGCAACAAAGGCTGCGAAGGGACGCAGCCAGTGCTCCTTCCAACGCAGACCTCAGTTTCTGCAACAGCTGATTACAAACACACCAGCAGAATTAGAAGGTGCAGAGCTTAGACACAAACACTTCCTAACCTGTGCGTTCAGTAAAATGAGAAACATCCCTCCTGATGGAAAAAACATGACAACACAGGAAAATTGCCATCTGAACAGGCTGACAGTACAGTGTGACTGGTTGCACAAGCAGCACAGCTCAGATAAAACAACAACACAGAGCTGCACTACACTTCCCTTGTCACTTGCCCCAGCTGGACAGGCTCTTTCAGCTGAACACCCTCCTATTTTGCAGGAGCAGACTGCTGCTATGACCACTTTGTCAAAATACCCTTTGCACACTGGACGCTTTGCAAAGAAAGCCGCCTTGTTGTCTTCCAAGAGTCATCTCACCAACTGCTTTCCAAGAGTCATCTCACTAATTGCCTTCCATTAGTTTCAAGTCAGACAACTTTTTTGATGAACCTTCCTGATCCACAGGCTTGCCATGAAGCCAAACTGAAATAACAATACTCAGGGCAGGGTGGAAAGTTTTGCAGGTTTTACCCTTTATTAGATACAGCTACACCACTGCAGAAATACTTCACCCCCATGAAGTCCTTCCCTGAGCACCATCTAATAACAAACTGTTGAGGGAAAAGCAATGAGTATCAAGAGAATCAGCTCCATATCCTAGCAGTCAGAAGGCTGCTGTCACATAAGGTGTGGACCAAAGTCCAACCTCTCAGATGTCTCCCTTCAGACCCAAGTTACTTGAAGCTATTCCCTTTGTTTTCTATTCCAGAAGTTTCTAGATGTCAGTGAACATATTTCAGCACCCATTTTATGCCCCAAAGCAAGAGTACACAACTTGCCAAGCTGAACAAGTGAGGTTTTTCAAAATACTAAAATTCAGAGCATTCGGGTGCCTCCAAATACTCTGCTTCATCCTGTAGCTGCAAGTGCAGCAACTCAAACACCTGACTTTGTTACCTTCAAGCCCATCAATTATTTAGAGAGAATGCCTTTCCAGAGAGACTCAAGTATCAATTATTTAGACTTTGAGCAGGAAACAAAAACTACTAAAAGAGGAAAAGAGATTTCTGGAAAGAGCTGTTGGGCCACAGGAACATATTTGGGGTTGTACACTAACAACCTGCCTGAAACAGAATGAGAATGCAAAAATAAAACAGCCCCTAAAGCCAAAAGCTCACATGTACACAGAAGCTCGTCAAATGCCTGAGCCAGTTAGTGCCAAAGAGTCCCAACTACATCAGAGGGTTTCAGGACAGGTCTTCCCATGGAAGACCTTTATCAGTTTGGCATAGATGCCTGTTCTCTAGCCTGGGAGAATAAAACAGAGAGAAGCTCTTTCATAATACCACAGAAGCTCTTTTACAATACCAAGACAACATTCAACAGTGCTTACTACAAAGCTCAAGGGGAAGCAGAGCCCTGTGTTTATTACACCCTTGCCTTTCCCACTCAGGTTCAGATTAACGATCAAGACAGTCCTAAGATTTTCAGCTTTTGCATAGACTTCTAAAGACAGTAACGTAGAAAGAGCTTTCAGAAGAAACATAGGTAAGCAGCCATCCTAGATAAGAGCAGAAATTCTTCCACTCACATGTATCATACATAAGCTGTGCTACAATGAAAAGTACAGACATTGTTGCTCTGCTCCCAAAGAGTTGAAGAAAGACAGGAAACACTGAAGCAAAACAAGTACTGGTCCCCTCTGCCAAACAGGGGCTGAGGTACACTTTGAACCAGAAAGGAAAATAAACTTATTTTTAAATCCAGCTAAGAGCCCTGGGTTTGGATATAGTTCCTATTGTGGCCAGCACATTTTATTTTAATTTGTTAAAGGTTTTCTGCACAAGTGATTACAGATTTCACATGTGAATAATCAAGCAGAGTGGTTCCTCTCTCTGAGGGTTTCAATTCGAAGATTTATGTCAGATTGGTCACAAAGATTAGCAAAAGTCTGGCCATTCAAGGCAGTGGTTTCAACTGCAAACATCACAATCTCTTACACAGTCAATTTTTAAGGATCATCACTTTTGCAAGTGATCCTCAACACCTGCACTTTGCTATTACCCTCACCTGTGACATGCCTAAAGTAGAAGAATTTGCCCAACAATGATTTTTCAGCTCACTGATCATCTGAAAGCAGATTTTATTCAGAATCCAGTTGTTTTAAAACATAAAAAAAATTTTCAAATATGACATTCAGCTATAATTAAGTACTTAAATCATACTTAAATATAATACTTAAAAATACTTAAATTTAAAAGTAAGTCATCAGAGCCTAGACATTTCAGCCCCTCCCTTTCTTTTTAGATTGCTAAATCAAAATTCAGATTCCTGTATTCTTGGGAAGATCCAAATTAATACTCTTTAAAACCCACGCATATCTAACCTTGATAAGCTTTAGTCTATCTCTGACATTGTTCTTAACAAAATGAGAACCACAGCATGTTCATGAATTTTGTGAATTGCAGCCCTCTTAGCCTTAGAACTACACCACAGGTGGCAAATTACAAAAGTTCATTCTACCAAAAAACAGGAAGTTTTGACACAGGAAGCCACAGTGCAAAGCAACATGGCACAGAGAGCCCACAAGTAAAGTGTGTCTGAAATCTACAGATTTTTCCATACCCCACCCAGATGAAACCTTTTGTGAAAGGAAACAAATAAAAGGAGGATCTGTGGAACAGTTTTGACAATAGCTCTGTGAACTCCACTTCCCCTCACATACACCCCAATGAGAATTCTGAACTAACACAGGGAGATCAAAACAGAAGTTCAATTTATTCACACTTATCAGTGCTCAAATTGTGCCACACCTAAACCACAATGAGAAACTCAATAGACTGTGAGAATTGTAGCAGTTTGTCAGCAGAAAAATTCCTCTTTTTTTCAAACACCCATTTACAGGTAATGGCACACTAGTAGCCCACTAAAATTTCATAAACTAAATAAAAACACTCTCTAAGAAAATCAGAGGTCAGCCTCAAAACAAAGCAATTCAATATTCCTCAGTTATTCCTTAAAAGCAAGCATACAACTTAAACGCATTCATCATCCAGATATAACCCAATTCATAAGACACCACGTCAACAATTTTATTGCTACATCCAAGAGCAAAAAGTTATGCCTTCAATACCAAGGAAAACATCCCAATTAAATAGTATCTTAAGGCTCAGAGCAAGAACTTTTTATGGTCCTTTCATTAAGCATTACAAGGCCTAACGCTAGTAAAAGGCAGCCCAGAACACATCCCTTGCAGTCCTGTTAGGTGTGTTGCCCATGTGAAGGCTCTGCACAGCCACTGCTCCTAGCAAAAGACCAGACTTTTTCCTTCTTTTCTGTCACCCTTCCGCCCCCACAAGGAGGCAGAAAGGACAGGAAAGAGGCTTTAAACAAGAAACAGTAAGATTAGTTTGTCTAAAATGCACTAAATGTCAGGCAAAGCCTATGCCAAGAAACAAGAACAAGACCTAAGAGAGTTTTCTTCTGATTTGGGGACTGGAGATAACACTACAACACAAAGAAAGCTAACTGGATCAACTTGCACTAAAAAAAAGCAAATCACACCGAGCACACACCACCCAGAAAAGCAGCTTTCCATGACTGGGATTTAGGCCTAGACTGCACCTTCAGCAAGTCCATCTGGGAACAAGATCAACAAAAATAAAACAAAATGCTAACCACGTAACTTACTTGCACATTGTTTTTTCAATATAAATGCATTTCCAAACTTTTGGAAAGCTATTTCTAAAAATTCCTGTTTCAGTGGGGTTATAGTTTTGAACAAGACAATCTTCTAAGGACAGGCAACAACACTACATTCCATCCTCTAAGAACAGAGCTAAAAAGATATAGATCACATCCTAAAAGTACTTCCTTCCAGTGTCATTAACTGAAGAATAAAGAACACCATTCCACCAACACAGGTGTTCTGAATTCCTCTAAAAAAAAACCTCAGAACACACAGACCAAAACCAAAAGCTGCAAAGCAGTTTTCACCACAGCTCATTCCTACTTCACACCAGTAACTAGATTCGAATTCACACCTGACCCCCTTCTCTCTGCACACAATTCTCCTGTCAAGCAGACAGTGCTAGCACCTCAACCTTCCACACCAAAGCATTTCAAGTTTCACACTTTTATCGTGCGTATAAAGTGTCTCAGTACTGATGTTTACTCCCTGCTGGAGACAGCCAGGAAAGAGATGGATCATCTCACCAGGGATCACTTATGAACAGGACACACCCTTGTGCTTCCATTCTCTAGGAACTGCTTTCCTTCCATTTTATCCAGAGTTCTAGGTCACAAAGCTTATGTCACGGTAACAAACAAACAAAAACCCAACCAAACAAAAAAGCAGTGCTGGAAGAATTTTGTCCTGCCAGTGATTTTAAAATATCCTTCCCACCTCCGCCACCACCTCCTTGGAAGACCTACTAAAGAAAGGAAAAAAACACCCAAACAAGTAGCTTCTTTTACAGCATGGGTTAGGTTTCTTTGTGGGGGGTTATTTATTTCTTTTTTTATTCAGAATGTCTCAAAATGAAACCGCTAAGTCTACACAGAGCACGGAAGGTAAAACACGAGCCAGAACAGGACTGACCATGGAGCATCACCTCCGGTACCCCCGGGGCTCCACGGCCGGGCCTGTTTCGGCAGGAGGTTGAAAGGGTGTGAGAAAGGCCGCTCACTATCACAGCCTACAGGCAATTAAAGTTAAAATATTTTTAAGATTGAGTTATGGGCCTCAATCCTTACACCCACTGCGCCGTTGCTCCCTCTAAACAGCCTGGGCTCAGGGCAGGGCCTGGCAGCAGCCGGGGCGACGGTGGAAAACAGAGTGGGCAAACTCTGGCTGCAGTACTCCGAAAAGCCTTTCTCTATTATTTTAATTTTTTATTATTATTATTTTTCTCCCCCGTGGCACCTCAAGAGACAAGCTAGCGTGAACTCCCAGAGGAAGCCTCACCCGGCCTCCTTTAATGGACAAGGACAATGGCAGGGGCTCGCCATAGCCCCGCGCTGCCGTGAAACTTCGGCTGCCGGAGGGAGGGCTGCTCCCCGCCCGGCTCGGGGGCCGCCAGCCCCCAGGGAAAGCTGCAGGGAGCAGACTCCTCGGGGGAGACGGGGTAGAAATGCCGGCGCTTCAAGACGGGGAGAGAAAGGGGCACTCCGGACGGCGCGACCCCCGGGGCAGACGGCGGGGGGATGCCCGGGCCGGGGCGGGCAGGGACTCACCGGGCAGCAGCCTGCTCGCTAAGTTTCGCCGGGCTGGGCGGAGGGCGAGGCAGCGGTCGGTGTAAGCGGGGTCCCTCCGCTGCCTGGGCTAGTCCATGGACACGGCAGCGTTCCCGGAGCCTCCTCCCCGCGTCAGCTCGGCCGGAGCGCCAGGCGTGCCCCCCAGGCGTGCCCTTGTGCTGAGCCACCCCGCCGCTCTCCCGCCGGGCCAGGCAGCGCGGAAATGAGAGTCCCGGCCACGCCCGCTCCGCACAGCCGTGCTCCACACAAAGGGGGCGTGCAGGAAACCCAGCTCTGCCCGCGGACTCCCGGCTCCCGCCGGCTCCGCCCGCTGTGACCCCCCCCGACAGGCGAACCCCCGAGCCACCCCCGGGACCGGGCAGAGACTGCGGCCGCCAGCGGCCCCCGCCCCTCAGGGTCCCTCCCTCTCAGCCCTGGGAGCGCAGGCCCTCGGCGAGGCCCTCGGCTTTGTTATCGTGGGCTCGTTCCTGGCCGGGGTGGCCGTGTCCCCTGCTCGGCCCTGCCCACCTCGGCTGAGGGAGCGCGGCTCAGCCCTCAGCGGCGCCTCTCACCTCTCAGGGCTTTCGGAACATGAACCAGCATGTCAGGGACAGCACATGCTGAGCAGTAGTGAAGGCACGGTCGAGCCTACCTGGAGAGCCGGAAGGCGAAGGGAAGACATAAAATAAAACTACCCCGAAGAGTATTTTGAGTCTTCAGGCGTCGCAAGGCTTTTGCATCCCCCGGGAGAGACGCTGAGAAGAGAGGAGGGAGAGGAAGAGAGGGCCGAGCTGTTTAAACACATGTAGTGAGCAAGTGATAGCTCCCACCTGAGGCAGCCACCGCCTGGCAGGTGGGAAGTGCTCCCCTAGCGTCTCGCTTGGCTCCCAGCCTCCACGCTCTCCTTCTGTTCGCTTTCCACACCTTGTGATCCCTCTTGACACAGGGAAACATTTCTGTCACCCTCATTGCCTTCCTCATCTATAGGGCAAAGCGAATGTCTTCAGCATCTCGCTAACTAGGAAAACACATTTGTGTGCAGGAAGGCGAGGCCAAGGGAGGTAGTGCAGCCCCACACATGTTCTCACACGCTGCCTCATGATGTCTACACTTTCTTCACCTGCTCCAGAGGAATTCCTTATTCCCCCTGGATCCCGAAAAAGCCCGCTCACAAAGCAGCAATCCCACTGAAGTGAAAGGAACTGTTGAGCAATCAAATGGTGTGAGCTTAGCACTCCTCTTGTGTGCTAATTCTCCACTCATCAGGGATGACAACCGAAAGCGTGCTAGAATTAATAGTAAATGCACAGATCCCCTCACCCACGCTCTTCTGATGTCGGAGAAAGCAGATACACACCTGTGTGTCACCCACTCGCCGGTCACATGAGCAAGATTCCTTCTCATTTCCTACATGCAGTTATTTAAATAAAAGGGGTTGGGTTTGGTTTGGGATTTTGTTTGTTGTTTTCCGTTTCCTTTTTGTAAGGGAGGGGGAGTATTTGCTAGCCTCCCTCAAGCTTGCTCAAGACTTCTTAGAAACCAAAACAAAATTGAACGGAGTGTTAAAGCTGACAGACAATGCTAGGAGAACTACCTGAATTTTAGGCAGGATCTAAGAGGGGAAGGGGAGCTAGGAAAGATCACTGGATTATCAGATGGTAAAAAGAAGAGATCCTTTCTCCATCTCAGAAATTCTGAAGTAATCTCACAGACCACTGAGTACATCTTCAAAAAGTCAAGAGCCAAGGCAGAAAGATCTAGTGTGCTGATTCTGCAAGATATTGGAAGATGGTGCAATAGTAACTGCTAATATTCAATGGGGAGAATGGGAAATTTCAGGGAAATTCAGCACCTTTAGGATGTAAGGACTGTGGAATTAGGAAGGGCGCTTGTCAATCAAATAAGGTTCTCTTGCAATTTGCCATTTGTAAAATGGTTAGTGTTAGCAGTTCACAGTGTAGTTGAATTGACTGTGCTCACTGTTAGCATGGAGCTGGTTCGAACAGCCTCTCTGTGTCCCATTTATTTGCCTTTGACATTATCTCTGCACAGTGCCTCACTGTGTTGCCAAGAAAATTAGAGTAAAAATCTCATCCATCACAGAAACCATTAACTAAGTGCTAGGGCAAATTGGAACACTTTTGAAAGACAATCCCTTCAGCACTAAGAATGTAATAATCCTGCAGGAATGAAAATGGGAAATCTGGTTTTTTAGTGAACATGTGCAGGCCGATGTTCATGTATGATTTCCCGATGCTGCTTTTCTCTTGACTACTGCAAAACATTTTCTGAAATTAATGAATTCATCATGAGGAGTAGCTGGTGGGGAAATGGCCCGACCAGAGCTGTTCATCACTATATGTATTCAACATTATCACCAAACACCATTCTTCAGTGTAAAAAAACAAGTCTATTTATGGAGGGAGGCATCCGGAAAGCAGTTACAGTTGGAATTGTCATGTGGTTTTGATAATTATGAGGTTAAGAGAGAGGGGTGTGCAAGGAAACAAAGCCCACAGAAACTACTGAGAGACCTTAAGCAACTTTAAATCCAAAGAAAACAGTAGCTGGATCTAAAAGAAAAAGCATAGATATTTTAAGGAAAGCCTTTGTAACATGTTCGAGATCGATTAGAAGAATAATAAATTAGGCTGGAACTGGTCAGATACCAAATAAAATTCGAGGGGATCAATTTGTCCTCAGTCCCACGGCGTTTCCCCACCTCCCCGTGCTGTTACCAGCGGCTGTCGCACCACTCTGCTCCGGTCCCCTCGATCGGCCCCGGACAGTCCGTGCGACAAAGGCAGCCACGCACAGCCCGGCAGGATCGGAAATTAGTACCACAAAAGCGTAATAGGTTAAGTTTTGTATGTATTGCAGTCAGTCTGTTAATAATTTATTCCCTCCATTTAGAAATATCTATATACCACAGACTGTCATTCAATACAGTATATCCTTCGTCCAAGTTTCTTATTTTTGAAAGGAAAACGTCCATACAAGCGAAAAGGTCGCAGGAATAGATGTCTTTTCCAACAGCTTTCTTCCAGCCGAATCGGGCTCTGCAGTGGTCTACTCCTGGAATCTGTAAAGCAAATCTTCCACTGCAGAGAACGGCTCGGGTTCACCGCTCCGCCTGCACTTTGGCTGGGTAGCAGTGACATCAAGCGGTACGGAGAGAAACTTGCTCATTCCTTTTTCCTACCACAGTGCATCACAGGAAACGCATCAGAAAATGGCACGGATCCCTTGGCATCCCCGTTTCGTTGGGGATATTCGCGAATGGCACCAGGGGCAGGCAAGCCGTGGGAACAGATAACCCGCAGGGGGAAACAAAAATGCAGAACCAAAAACACCCTCTGGGCCAGACCGTCTTTCTAATGGCCCTAAAAGGACACTGCAAATAGAAAATACAATTCGTGATCCCTAAAGTTGTGATAAAAAGCATTCTCCTATATTACATCTACATCATTAACTTCACAGCATCTTCATTCTTAAAATGTTTTTATTAACCCCGGTTATATGATGAAAAAAAGATAAATGGGCCGACAAGCAAGAAAAAGTTGATTGAGAGAAATTACTACAGCAGTTTTGTTTCTCAAGTCCTATCCTTGCACTTTGTGCACTTTCTTACTGACCTGATCCATCTCCAATCTTAACGATGAAAATAAATTGAATATCATAATGCATGGGTGCAAAATGCAGATCCCAGAATAACAAGCAAACTTTTAATTATTAGTTTCCAGTAACCAGCCGAGTGTTGAACTGTGATGTGATATTTGATGTACTGAGAAGTGATTTAGATTTTGGGTAAATGTCATGTTAAAAGAAAAAATCAAAACATTAAATGCATACAAGGAACTGGGCCAGCAGAGGTAGCTGTTAGCACAATAAAATCAACAACTGTAATTTCTTTTTCAGTGAACATTCTAAATTCAGTCTGCAGTATTGGAAATTCACTTAGATTTCATTTGTTCCTCCTTTATGATCTTGCTGTAATTTTAGTTATTTGGGACTGCCCATTTCCAATGGTTATTAACTGTTCCTAGCTCCTGTGTACCACCTGTTTTCTATCCTTCCCACTTTTATTTTGTCAACATGGGCTGAAAGGATCACCAGAAAGGATGAATCAACTCCAAATAACCCCAAGGCTGGCTTGAAAAAAGAAATCAGATTTATCAATCATAATTTTTCAGAACAATTTCAAATGACATTTTGGCCTCCCAGGGCTCCAAATTTTGACTTGGTTTCTGAAAGACAGGGTTAGAAAACCTTGAAGTGCAGGTAAGCTTATGTAACTTTCAAATCAAGAAGTGCACTGCTTACAGGAACAGATACTGTTTAGAGCAGGAAAAGACCTTGGTCTGACGTGGTTTCTGTATACATCCCTTGGGGGAACCTGCCCGAGCAGAGAACTTTCAGTTTCCATGAGTGCTTTAATAAATTCAAAAACACTTCATGGGACTTTCTAAAAAGGTTTTTACCATACAAGAACACTTTAGCACATTGTAGCATTAGTGATTTTTATGTTTGACAGCCATTATACTGCCAGTGAACATTCCAAATGCTTCCTGCTTCTGTTTCCAGTCCCTTTGGGCCAGCTGAGAGCAGGGCTGCAGCCCCATGGCATCCTTGTCATGGGATCCCTGCAGTCTGACTGGGCAGCCAGCTCTGACAGTCGGTAGAATTCAGTTGCATGTACACAAAATTGTAAGGAGATGCTCCCCAGATTCAGCAGGTTCTACAGGCACTTCACTGTATCTTCAGTTCCTTGGAATTTATCTGGCTTCTGTCCCATTCCCCACGGACTGTTTATGCCTTTCACATTGCATGTTTATGTGAAACGTATAAACAGCCTTTGGGACAAGGCCTGAAATGCAGGTCTAAGATCAGTACCTCCTTTGCTGGTTTTTGTGCAAGATCCATTCTCTGCAAAAGGCAAAGCTTTCCAGTTCCCACAGGAAAGAAAACTCAGAACTCTACAGAAGCCATGGTCCAGAATACTCCTGGTGTAAGATCTTGGTTATTTGTAGCATCTTGCTACTGTAAGAAACCATAGCTCACACCCATCTCTTAGCATCTCTTGTGTTTCCTACCACTTACACTCCCAAGTATCCATACCCTGACTGCAGACAAGTGGACACTTACACAATGCTTTGAACTTTTTAGGGGCCTTGTGTCAGGCACACATGATACCAGTACTGCTTTTCAGCAGTAAAATCCAGGAAAAGAATACCTCAGGCACAATTCTTTATTTCATGGCTCTCTGCAGCTATCCATGGCTCTGAGGAGAGCCTTTATAGAGGAGGTCCATATCACAGAGTCAATTTGCTGTAGACTTTGCTGGTGTACTCTCCAAATTCTGTTCCTTCCTCCATCTCACAAAACAGTCAAATACAAATTTCAGCTGATAGTAGCATACATGAGTCCAATTTCTATTTAGTTTCCCAATGAAACATGAATCACTCAAACTCCTCACTGCTAGTGCTGTTTCTGGGAACTGTGAAGAACAGACTCCGAAGAGCATACAAATATTTTTTGTTAAAATCAGTTTTACTTGGACATAAATACTAAGAAAAAAAGGTCAGGATTTCATCCATAATGATGCCATTTTTTTAAAAGAATCTTAAATACAAAAAGGAACCTGCCCTCGTGCCACAATTATCTTCCTTGCAGGGAATCACATGGGCTTAGAAGATCTAGAGGCAGTAGTTAACTAACAAGAAACTCACTGTGCAGACATAGTGGCACTGAATGCAGAATCTCAGAAATAGACTGACAGGGTGTAGTCTTCTAGAAACACAGATGTGTTTACATGTTAATGAAAAGGCAAAAACCAAAGGCATTTCATTTACATAAAGTTTTATTATCTTTTCCCCTCAGCTGGTACTCCACTATTCCAGCCTTAGCAGAGTTTTGTTTCCCTAGGTAGACAGGTTTTCAAACGACTGTCTCTGACTGAAAACATCTAGGCTAGGTCAGATTTTAGACCCAGCCTTTCATTAATACAGTCAGACACAAAGGACCAGTCGAAATCCTGACCACCTGGAAGGCTGCAAAAGAACCAAAAACAATCCAAGAGGATTTTCATCATTTTCTATGTTTGAATAGAGAACTTTTCCTGTGCATTGATCCCTAAATAGTTAAGCAATTACACTGCACATTAAAGACATGGATACATTCTACATTTCAAGCTCTAATCAGAAACATGTGCAACTGTTTTTCCATTTATGAAGCTTGTGGTTTTATCTTCTCAGCAGCTTCAAGGACAGCTGGAAGGCTGACTTTGTCTCCAAATTCTTTCTCACGATGCTCCAGTAAAACACCCTAGTCAAAGACACAAGAGAGAAATTCAGACACGTCTCCCTGCAAGAGATCCCCTGCCCAGCTGAACAATTCCAGGAAGCAAACTTCTGGTCTTATACAAGACATAAAAGCCTCCTAGAAGGCCTGCAGTACCTGTCTTCCTGCCCCAATCACATATACACCTCCCAGGGTGAATCCTTCTCCTTCCAGATTTCCACTGTATCCACCTCTCCAAGCACGGAAGAAATTTTGCCAAACTCCCAAGCGGAAAAAGCCTGACAACATCATTTTTCGTCTGCGTGGACCATAAAAGCCTTTCTGCAGGGGAACAGAAAATATGTCAGCAAACAAAGGGAAAAAGGCTTTTCATTCATGTGCATTTTAAGTTCATCCACAAGTATTTAAGCCCCATGCACACCGACATCCCTATTGCTGACAGCAGTGGTGCTTCAGTATAAACATGGTTTTTGTTCACTTGGTTGTTGGGGTTCTTTTAAATTCAGCCTGATTCTTTCACGCAGGTGTGGGGGGGGGGGGGGGGAGAGAGAAAATAAAGGGATCTTCTAGTTGATTTTGAGTATTACATATTCTTTTTTCTTCAGAACCCAAATGATTTTTAAATGCATCTCCTGGTTTAGGGAGAAAGCAGGGCAGTGGTTCTGTGGGACATGAGATTGGCAATCCAGCACGTGCCAGTGTACCAGGACAAGCCGTATCACTGCAATTTGGCCTGTACATCATGAATTAATTATATGTGTCACCTTCAAACCTTGATTCATACATCATAAACATCAGCAAGTCACACAGCCAGTGGAAGAAAGGAATAGATATTAACAGGCCATATTGTTTACCTGGTAAAGCGGGGGAATAATCCTGCAACAGGACATTATCAGTGCATAGCTACACTGCAGTTTTTAGGCTCAGCAGGATGTATAAATATAGAAAAACAAAGCCAATTAACTTCTTAAAAGCAGTGCTAAGTCCTTTTTCAGACTACATTCTACTTATTTATACAAGCTCTTCAAAGAGGGCGTTCATAGGTTTGTTTTTAAACAAAAGGAGAACACCGACTTCACTATACCTTTTCATCCAGAAAGATTTCTCCTTTGAAATAATGCTGAAAATCCTCCACTTCAGTCCCTATCTTCTCTTTCACAACAGCATAGAGAGGGACACCCAGCTTGGACAGCTGGGGTTTCAGAGAGGAGAGCTCAGAAGCCTCCTAAGCAAAGGAAAAAACCCAAACATTTCAGTCAGTAAATGGAAGTCGGAAAGCTTCACCTTGAATTTCAAGACCATCAGGAACACACAAATTCTAGTTTGAGGCACAAACCAGAAACAGACCTGTAACATTTAAGCTAGTTGTACTCCTAGCCCTTTGTCAGATTTACTACAATTTTCTTTGTTAAACATGGAGGAAGCAGATTCTTCTGAGCATTTACTGGATAAAACATTTTTAAATTAAAGCTGTAGATATACCTTGCCTGTAACAGGCCTTCAGCTATCTTTTGAAGTATTTAAAAATGGTAAAAATATAATGCCTGCACATCACTTAACTTTTTCACAAATTTCAATCCTTTTTTCCAAGTTGACATCCATCATTATCAGTCCTTCTGCAAAGTATTTTGAGGGCTCTGTGCAGGTGCAGGCTATACAAGTTTAAAGTAAGTAATGAAGATACACTTTCCTTCCTAAATCCCCCAGTAAAAATAATCAGGGAATTCCTTCATAGGCTATCAATATCCCAGAAGCAAAACTGCTTTTTCTGGTGTGTAAGAGTATAAGGTGTCACCACTCATCTGCTGGGTTTTTTGTTCTCCTGAAGGAATCCAAATTCCCACAGTTCATACAAAGACCCCTAAGCTTTTGAATAGATCAGAGTGTGCACTGAAAATTGTTTCCTGTTTCCCATGGAGAAAGGTCATTTTTACTGGACAAAATTCCCACCAAAAAACTGAACTCCACACTTTAAAAACATGGACACAGTTTACATGATCACTCTCAGTCACCTGACTGAAATAGCTTAACTGAAAGGCTTGCAGGACATCTAGAATTCACTGAGTACCACGGAGCAAACAGATGGGGATGAACAGACAGGTAAATCAGAAACTTTCACTAATAATACTACTACTACTAAAAAACATTCATGGATTCCTGACTGACCGTGTGTGAAAGTCACAGACTCAAGCACAGATGTGCATTCTCCTCCCACCCATGCTACACTTGTTCAGAGAGCAAAGCACTTTAACCTTCCATGAATTCTACACATACTTAAGCAGTTACTACTGATGGCAGCAGATGCCTTAATGAGGTGGTTACAATATTAATTACTCCATGTTATAGAGTAGTGAGTAACAACATAATAACTATTTTTCTCTATAGCCACAAGAAACAAAATGTCCAAGGTGCAAGCTATGGCTGTTCCTAGGTGCTACGTACATTCAAATCCTATTTTAGGTGTCTGCTTCCAAGGAACTCCACCCAAGGAGCCTAAGGTCAATTTAAGGATCAAAATTTGTTATGGAACAGTGCCTCCTTACCTTCAGAGTCTGTACCTTCCTGCCTCACATTAAGCACCCAGAACAGAGAGGGACTCCTTCTATGCACACCTCTTTTTTTTTTTACAGATGAGCTTTCTCTGATGGCTTTCTGCCAATCCAGTCTTGGGCTGTATTTGACCAGAGACTACCTGGCTCACAGATTTATTTTGGACTATATATATATAACTAGCTCATAAGACTCATTACCAATTGGATTTTGTGCAATCTCCCTTTCCAATTACTATGGTCTAGGTCCCTGGCAGATGTAAAAGTCATGTAACCATCACCTTCAGAAGGAAAACGCTCAGGACCTGGACTATATAAACTAGCTGCAAAGGAAACTAAATATGCTGGTAGCTGGTGACCAGTTTGAACCATGAAACAAAAGCTTTGAGATATTTTAAATGCATTAGATGACCGTCCTATTCATCCCCTGCCTTTATTTACAGACTATCTATACGAGCAGACTTCAACTCTTCTTAATTAATCCCCAAGCCCAGCAAGTACCTCTCTGCACAAAAATCATCCAGGTCTTCGTACAGCCATGATCACTGCACCATTCTCCTTCCATAGTTCACCTGCTTTGAACGTCCTTTGTTCTGTTCATACAGGAGAAACAACATCAACAATAATATCAGCCATTCTTGTTTATACTGATTAATACTTTATGGACCAACACAAAGCACTGCAGAGAATTTCACATTCAAATACAGTTCTAACAGAAAAAAAATCTTTATATATAAGAGGATATTACTGCATTATTGATTTTTAGAAGTGTGTCTTGTTTCATCCAGAAATAACAGTTTTGGTTGCTTTTCCCTCACCAGAAATATTGGATATCAAGGACACTCAACTACATGTCATAACTAGGAAAGACTAAGAAAACTGCTTCAACCCTGGCCTTAGAAAGTTTCTTATAAAAGTCCAATTCTTGAAGAATGTGGTCTGAAACAGCCAGAATCTTACCTGATCCCAAAGTTTTTAGCTCTATCTCCTCTAAAAACTCCAATGTAGCCTTTTCTGGCTTGGACAAAAACAAGTCAGTGTTAGCAAGGACGATCCCAGTCACAGCTGCACCAATGGCGCCAAGGCCAACAGACCACATACCCATGGTGAAGGTCCCCAAGTCAGGCAGGAAGGACATTTCTGGAAAGAGAAACAAAGAACAGCTCTGACACTGGACATCAATGATGCCAGAGAAGGAGGTATTGGATTAAAACAACTAAAAGCTCATGCAGGTATTTTTGGTTTAAAGGCGATGATCTCTATATTTATTAATGTACTGAAATGGGTTTCAAAAGATGGAGATTACATTCCAGTTCTGTGCCTGACCCACATCAAAACTAGATTGTAACAAGATGTTCTTATCCTTCCCTGCCACCAGACTGAAAAAATAATTAGTGATTAAAGTGCTCAGATGCAATGAGGAGAAAGATGATCGAAGTGTATGAGTGCAATAAAGAGCCTCTAACAATATGACCTGTATGTTAGTCAGTAACCTAAATTATTACACTAAGTAATTTCTTTCAAAAAAAAAAAAGGCAGTTGTAGATTAAATGTTTTACACACACTAATCTATATTAAACAGTGAACTTTGCAAATATACTATAGAAGATCTGGGTAAAAAATAAATCTAAACCTGCTATATCTGGTTCATCATAACTGATAACTTTTCACATTCCTTACAGTTCCCCACTGAGAACCAAAGCAGGCACCAAGCCAAACTTGGAGCTCATGCTTGCAGACAGAAAAATGTAGACTTGCAACCATTTTATTACCCAGTGATCCAACATTACAAACATGCCCAGGACAGTACCTTCTTTCTCTCTGCTAGCTCACTGCCACTCTTGCTAAAGCAGAAAGGACAGCAGGAACAAACACCCACCAGTGAGCACTGACAGCATTGCAATGGCAACCATTACATACAAATTCTCCCGTGCTAAAGTACAAACCCTGCCTGTGCTTACTGGTGGCTCGAGTTAGGTAGCAATTTTGTTTAACTACCTTCCATCCACAAACCCCCCACAGCCCAATCCTGACCCTTGCAAGTGTTTCACAAGCCTGGAAAGAGCTTCCAGTGAGCCAGTATAAGTTAATGAGGATGCTGGAAATCACACTTAGCCCTGCAAGTCCACTTGCCTGGACAAAGTTCAAGATCCAGCTCTGAGTAATAACTGGTACAAGAGTCACTGGAGTTCTGGGAGTATAGGAAGTCACTGTACACTTACATCACAAGGGCTGTAGATTTGCACTCACACAACTGTAGCGTTACACATTATGGAGAATCAAATTTATTTTCACAAAACCCTATTTCCTGATAGAAAATTTTGGTAAATATTGCTGTTTATAAATACTTTTGTATGGGTGAGGTTCCTACCTCAAAAAATGTAAGAAAATATTACTCTTTTGAACTGTGACTGGCAATAAACCAGACATACACATCATCTTTATTCCCTCAGTTAGCTGTTGCCAGAATTCAGAAACAATTAGGAGTAGCTCCTCATTTTTGTGCCCAGAATTTTCTGTGAGAAAACCCCTTTCTGTCCTTAAAACCAGCTCCAGAATACTACTGATAAACAAACACAACATTGGGAAAACAGAAAAAAAAGATCACATTGTTCTTTTAACAGCATACTTGGTTTCAAGGGAGGCAGTATCATGGTATCTAAAAACATAAGTAATCCACGATCCTAAGCAAGAAACAAGGCCAGTTTACACAAACATCATGCAGATAAGAGAACAGAACCTATCCATTTCACCACTTATTTCTAACCAAGGCATAACTTCCTTCACCATATCTGCTTTCTTTACATACTTCTTTCAAACATGAAGTCATGTTGTAATGATATGTTTTTATATCTGCCTCTGACACCTATCAGAGACCATCCTGACTTCAGCCTTTGGAATGATGCAAATGAAACTCCAAATGTAGGTAATGCAGCAATATCCTTGTGTTAGGACTTAAAATCTCTGTGGCATACCCAAAAGGCTAGAGTCTGATTATCTAACTGTTCTTTGGATTTCAATCTTGTCAGGCCAAGAAGAGTTTTCTTCTTAATTCATAATAACAGGGGGGTGGAGAAGGACCCAAGTATTCATCCCTTGTGCACATCATTTGTGTACAAGAATGTTACAAAATTAGTGGCAAGTGGTTAACAAGTAGTTCTCACATAGCTTATTATTTTTATTATCATAAACAGCATCTCTAAAAGTCAGCTTTCAATCAGTAGTCATTGATCATTAGGCTTAGTCAACACATCTCTTCAATTTAGTTGGACCCTTTGGTCTCCACACAGTGACAAAAAAACCAACCCTATTCAAATACGGGAATTTTTTGCTATTTATATAAATAGGAAAAAGGAAAATGCAGCGCTGCAGGGTGATACCTAAATTCCTCCCCTGCTGAGCAAACACCATAATGAGCCACTTTGAAAAATATGCATGGGAAGCAGCAGGCAGGATTATTAAACATTTGCTAACGAGACAGGCTGAGCCCTGACGCATCATGTCATTGAACCCCAAGTGGGGAGACTGACTGGAAAACAGCTGAGCATTTGCAACCAGCAGCTTCATTCCTGGTTAGCTGCTGTTTATTAAGGAAATCTGAAGCTCAAAAGGACTTCACAACCCTCCCCCTACACTAAAGTACAAACACAACTGCCTTGTGATCAAGTTTTTAAACACCGAGCAGCAATAAGAAGACACAATAAGGCATCCCATAAACCATAATCCACGAGAAGAGACAGGAGAGCATCCCGCGAGTCTTTAGAGGTGTGCAGCACTCACCAGAACCCATGCAGGCTGCTGAGCATCGGCCACCAGCAGCGCCCCGCGGGCCAGTGCAGGCAGGAGAGCAGCAAACTGCACTGCACGGGTGGCGAGGGGCAGGGCTGGGGAGGAGCCCAGCTCCTGAATCTGCCTTTGTAGGACCGGGCTCTGCCAATCCCTGCCCCAGCCATCCTGCGCTGCTCAACGCGAGCACTGTCCAACCCAAGGCAAGACTCATTTAAAGGTATCATAATCATTCAACCTTTTTTTTTTTTTTTNTTTTTTTTTTTTTAAATTGAGCACATAGTTCCCCTTTTTATGGGGTGGGTGGTGGGTAGGTACAGGGAACAGGATTTACAGAATGCTTTTCTGAAGCTGGGAACACAGCACCAAACTTTAAGATCTGCATGCTAAGCTCTTCTGTAGAACTGGGCATTTTTACAAGTAACGTTTTCCCCGTGTTTCAGCCTATTCTACATTTAATCCCTTCACACATGTACACTGTATGCCAAAACAATACAAACAACCCTGGAAAAAACTACAAAGTCATCACAATGCACAATATTAGGAAAAGGATTATTAGTATAGAGGCTGTTCTAGAGAATTAACCCAGTGTTTCTATGGTCAGTTACCTGCTTTAGGGGCAACATCCCTTTGCTTCACTCTCTCAACTCTGCTAAAATTTCCAGAGAAGAATGAGCACTCCTCTTTAAACAGAAGAGGCCAAAGAAAAAAGGAAAAACATCTTTTTGTATGTATGTTTTTGTGGTGACCACAAGAGATCTACAAAATAACAGTGAGTTATTTCATGGCCTGTCAGTACTCAGTTAACCAGAATTTAAACAAGCTTAATCTTAATCCTGTTTTAAGTGCCAGTGGATAGTCTTCACTTTCGTCAAGACCGGCTTAAACATGGTTTTCTAGATGTCTCATTTCCTTCCCACCCACAACCAAAGAAAAAATTATCATTCAGACGACAGCTATCCTTAAACATTTATTTTAACAGTGTAAACAGAACCCATTGCAGCTGTGTCCAAAATAAAAAAAAAAAAAAAAAACAAAAACCAGAAGAAAGCCTCTGTTTTCAAGATGTCAATAAGACTCAGAGCAGCAAACAGCTTTACTTACATACTCAAAACTGTCTTACAAGTTGGACTGCACAAGCAAATATTCTCTAGCCTAAAGTGGCTTTGACCACTTTTTTTTGTTCTTCCTTTCTCTCCCATTCCAGTTTCCCCAAGACATTCCATATCAAGCCTAAAAATGTCTCAGAGCTTTGTCAGAACTTGCCTATCCCAAACAAGCTGAGCTGATTTTTTATGAGACATTTCCCCCCCTCCCCAAAATGAGTCATGATTACAAATACCTTTGTAAGCGAACTCCTATAAAGAAAATTTACAATTCACAATAACCTGGTAACATGCTCATCAAGATTTCATGAGCTTTTAAATACCATTAAGGATTACAAAACACAGCATCCTGACAGACCTTCAAACTTAGCCCTGCTTGAAGCAGGGATCTGATTGGAGAAACTTACAAGGTCTCTTCCAACTTAAATTGGCCTGTAAACACCAAGATCAGTGCCTCCCAGCATTTCTTGTGGCGTAAATGTAATTTTCACAACACATGAGATTTTTTTCCCTTTCTTTTTGTCATTGTAAAGACCCAACAAACCACACATTGTGTCGAGAATAACAATCATCTCTCTAGGTTTCTTCCCAATCCACACATGGTTCACTACTGAATTCCGTGCTCTTGGCTGCAGCTGTAGAGAAAGTTGCTGTGTCAGGCAAACAAACCATACTTCTTCCTTTGAAAGGAAGTTAGTTCTTGGACCAAATAATCTCCCCCATTCTCAGACTGTTTTAAAGAAACCAAACATCTCAACAAGCCTTGTCTTTTGAGCAAGGGAGAGCAAAGAGCTCTGGCACACCACTTTGGAAATCTTCCAGCTCTCCTGATATATTGAGAGGGAACAGGCAGCTAGACACTGAGTATGAAAAAATTCAGATCTCTGACCAGTCGGCAAATGGATACCACGGAGATGTGAGATACTTCATGGAGCACAGAACTGCAAAAACGAACTATCTGAAGATAATACAGGATGAACTCACTGCTTGGCCTGCTGGTGATCCAGAGCAGGAAAGCTGCACCCTTGTGTCAGTCTGCAGAGGTGGGGGAGAAAAGGGAATACCAACAGACCCACTAATAATACAAATCAACATTTACTGAAAGCACAGTAGGTGCTAGGTAGCAAGTGATCCCTCCTGCTCCCACCCAGCAGATTCAAGAATTCTATGTCCTGCACATTCAAGCTAAAATTAAGATTTCCCCACCTTTTTTGGTTTTTAGACCTTGCTTATATTTTAACTTTCATGTTTCTCACACTATACAATTCATAATGGCAAAATTGTTACTAAAAGCAAAGATGCAATAAAACGGACACGTTTCAACTCCACCCCATAGGGCAGAGGGGCTCTGTGCATAAACAAGGCTGTAACATCGCCATACACCCACTCAGTGCAGAACAATTTCCCCACAGCCCTGTTTCCCCTTTCATCGCCTGCTATGAACTAGGTCTGATGGGAACAGTGCCCCTGTGGTTATAAAAGAAAAGGCTGGGAGAGCTCCAAGCTGGTCCTTCGAGCAGCTGAATTCGAGAGGTGAATTTCCTGAGCTGTGCGATTGCACCCAGGACCCAATCAGCGCATCACGAATGAAATGAGATACGAAGCATGGGTCTCTTCGTCCTTCACGGATCCTGCTGTGCCTACTTACACACGGGATAAGTTTGCCTAGCAAGCAGGGATCTCTCAAAGCGTTAAACCATGAAGGAAGGCATAAGCAGGATTTCAAACCTCGACAGCTCGGGGTGGGCAGCAGAGCTCCGATGACGAGAGGGGCGGGGGTCCCCGGCCGCCCCTCGGTGCTCAGCAGCCGGCGATCGCCGCCGNCGCCGTTAGCGGCCGGAACGGATGAAAGCCTCCTGTCCCCTCTCCGAACCCATTGTCCCCTCTCGAGGGCGACTGTAGCTTCTGGCTAAGCAACGAAAGAAATGAAATACATTATGGGATACAGTGCTTAAATATGCAAGGCAAAAAAAGCACCCAGCCCATAACGACCTGAGTCCAAGAATGTTGTGAGCTTATCATTCAAGTAATCTGATTAATGGGGCACTTAAAATGTTTGCATATATATTGCATTCAAGAATATACTTGCTCAGATAAGCCAGCCAATAACATGTCACAACATCCTTTAACAAACACGCTCTTCAGATGCTTGTGGTCATTAGGCACCACTCCAACCACAAACTCAAGAGGACTCGTCTTCACTACCCTGGGACTATTTCCTGAGCTCTCCTGTTAACACAGCACCTAAAATCCCAAAAAACAACCAAAAAAACCCACAAACGGTAGTAGTAATGACAGAACAATCTGGTCTGTAACACAGCAGTAGCTCGGGAGAATGATCATAACCCTTTTGACGGTACTGGAGTGCCTACATTCTACCAACCACTGTTTTTCCCCACGCTCCAAACTTAACTACACAAAATGGCCTTTTCTTATCACTCTGCTCCCACAGCAGAGCACAGCAGCAGCCGGGTGTTGCCAGAAAGCCACATGGAACAGCAAGTTCTGCAAGACAGAGCCTATTGCACCATGTAGCATTGCACATGTCAGAATGGCACGGGCTCAGGCAGTTGCAAGGTAAAGATTGAGTCTTTTTGCCCAAAATTGTGGTAGTTATGTTTTTATCTGCACACATTCTTTTAGAAATCAGATGAATTATAAAAAGCGCTAAAGTAATTCAGTCTTAGCAGCAATAAAAAAACAACCTAAGCAAAACTCATGGCAGAAACAGCATTATCAGACTGCCTGAAAGAAATGGGGAATTTGGAAGGATTAAGGATTTTTTCCTGGGAAATACATGAAACAGTGTCTCTGCTTTTTCTCCTTAACCAACATGGGTTGGTTCTTTGTCAACACCAAACATATTATGCTGAAGTTACTTTCCAATTTTTTTAAATGCAATCAGCATTAAAATATAGGTATTGCCATGCTGACATGGCAATCTTTGGAAAAACATTATAACCCAAAAAAATGATTGGCAAGTTCTATCAGCCATCATTGTATAATTAAAACCCTCACTTCTGCAGGCTGTCAACGTTCCTTTCTTCTGAATTTTACCATGTTTGTGGATGCAGCTGACAACATTTGGCAGTGGTCGAGTAGCAGCTCCATTAATTTTGTTTCCACGGTAAGCACACAAAATGAACTTTTTTTCTTAATGATACTTCTGCACTTTACACCTCTAACAACTTGGCAGTCGGCCTTCACAACTCCAAGGTAGCCAATATTGCTGAGGAGGAAAAAAAAACCCCACCTATCACAAAATGAAAATATCTACTTTGCCCTGGGCAGGAGTCCATGACAAGGCACCAGGCGAGAATAACAAGCNGCGGTCGCCGCCGCCGCCTTCCCGGCGGTGCACTGCGGCTGCGACCCGGGACCAGCGGGGAGGGAACGAGCACCCCCGTGGGGGACAGCCCATGGAGGGGACAGCCCATAGGAGGGACAGCCGGCCCCGGAGGGCACAGTGCGGTCCCATGGCCCTCCTACCCGCCGGGCACCCCCTCCGCGGCCCCGCACTCACAGCGCCGCTGTCCCGCCCACCCCCGACGCGCCGCACGCACACGCGGTTCCGCTCTCGCACCGCGGCCCCTCGGTCCCGCAGTCACACCGCTGCCCCGCACTCCCAGGCGGCCCCNCAACCAAAAAAACCCACAAACGGTAGTAGTAATGACAGAACAATCTGGTCTGTAACACAGCAGTAGCTCGGGAGAATGATCATAACCCTTTTGACGGTACTGGAGTGCCTACATTCTACCAACCACTGTTTTTCCCCACGCTCCAAACTTAACTACACAAAATGGCCTTTTCTTATCACTCTGCTCCCACAGCAGAGCACAGCAGCAGCCGGGTGTTGCCAGAAAGCCACATGGAACAGCAAGTTCTGCAAGACAGAGCCTATTGCACCATGTAGCATTGCACATGTCAGAATGGCACGGGCTCAGGCAGTTGCAAGGTAAAGATTGAGTCTTTTTGCCCAAAATTGTGGTAGTTATGTTTTTATCTGCACACATTCTTTTAGAAATCAGATGAATTATAAAAAGCGCTAAAGTAATTCAGTCTTAGCAGCAATAAAAAAACAACCTAAGCAAAACTCATGGCAGAAACAGCATTATCAGACTGCCTGAAAGAAATGGGGAATTTGGAAGGATTAAGGATTTTTTCCTGGGAAATACATGAAACAGTGTCTCTGCTTTTTCTCCTTAACCAACATGGGTTGGTTCTTTGTCAACACCAAACATATTATGCTGAAGTTACTTTCCAATTTTTTTAAATGCAATCAGCATTAAAATATAGGTATTGCCATGCTGACATGGCAATCTTTGGAAAAACATTATAACCCAAAAAAATGATTGGCAAGTTCTATCAGCCATCATTGTATAATTAAAACCCTCACTTCTGCAGGCTGTCAACGTTCCTTTCTTCTGAATTTTACCATGTTTGTGGATGCAGCTGACAACATTTGGCAGTGGTCGAGTAGCAGCTCCATTAATTTTGTTTCCACGGTAAGCACACAAAATGAACTTTTTTTCTTAATGATACTTCTGCACTTTACACCTCTAACAACTTGGCAGTCGGCCTTCACAACTCCAAGGTAGCCAATATTGCTGAGGAGGAAAAAAAAACCCCACCTATCACAAAATGAAAATATCTACTTTGCCCTGGGCAGGAGTCCATGACAAGGCACCAGGCGAGAATAACAAGCAGTTAATCTCAGAAGTGACTCTGACTTCATGCATCCCTATTGTAAAAATGTTGCAAAAAATGCAGAAAAATCAGAGCCCACACATCTGGATTCCATCCAGGAATACCCTCCTGCTTTACAAAGCAGAAAAATCCTTTGAATGCATGCGCACATCTAATAGACATAGAACTCAAAGAAACACAGTGTCATGCAAATACTGGAATCTAACCTTCCCTACCCACATCCCCAGAAAAGCTCATTTTCCTTGAAAAGTTATTGTGTTGCAGTAAATGGAGTTGCAGCAACAATTACTTTGTCTTTATTAGAATACCTTTGCCTTCATTGCTTCAGAAAACATTTTGGCAGGAAAGCTGAATGGGAATTTGACTTCTTTGGTTTTCTGTTTTTCCCTCTTGATAAAATCATATTATGATTTATCTCTTATAGTTTAGCTTTTCCATACACCTATTCAGATGTCATTCATATCTTCTTCCTCTTAAAGAAAGAGACTAATAAACTCTCTGATACATAAACACATGCACACTTCATAAAACAACAGCCACCAGTATTTAATCTTCAAGTCCCCCATTTTGAAGATTGGTCTTAAAAAATACATTCAGCCCTTCTCCTCCTGCCTTCATATTTCAGTTTTATAGCAGTGAATAAGGACAATCAGTCTGTAAACTGCTTGTACATCAGTTAATTAAATTTCCCTGGCACGCCTGTTAGTCAGAATGCACTGTATCAGTAGCTATGCTAAAACATGATCTAGCATTACGAAACTTTCAATTTATGTACAGAATGACAAAGCTGTGCATTATTTCAGGAGTTACTTCTTTTTCTTGTTGGATCATGCTTCTGTGGATCAGCCTTAGACCAAAGGCATTGTTAGACAAATGGCTTAGATTAAAAGAAGCTGTTTTTTCTATGAGGAAACAGGAGATCTAAAGCAACAAGGAAAGACAGTGGTGGGCTAAGGCGGGATCTAGGCCCCAGGTCTGTAAAAGGGTTCTTAAGACTTCTGATAACAAGCCAATAAGATTATATATAGAAATAAAAAAAAATTACAGCTTGAACTTTTCACCTACGTGCTACTAAAGGCAAAGCCACCCAAGTGCAGACTGACGTCCGCAAAAGCTGTCTCTTGTTTGCAGGCTGCACAGTGACATGTGCTCCTGTAGTGGTGTTCTCAACCTCACCCTGATTCTCAGGAAATAAACACACCAGTCAGCTGAGACACAGAATCTCAGATTTATCTTAGCTAAGATCAGGCTGAAATAGTCACAGAAGAAACCAAAGGAAATACAGGTCTTTTGAAATTAGTTCATTCACATAAGCAGTTCACAGGGGGACACCAGGACGAGATTGGTGCAATACCCTCCATCTGGACAAGAACAGGAAGAAAGAATTACTAAGTCTTTTCAGCGGGTATACAGATTCTTACAACAAAACTCTTTTGCAATAGCCTAATAAACACTGAATCACAGAAAAGCCTACCATTTACAAGACAAAAGATAACCAAGGCATTTGGAAAGTACAGATGAGGTCATTAGTCCTCCCACTGTCCTTCAGTCTTTAAATATCTTTGCATCAGGTAATTACTAAGTGTAAGCAAAATAAAATCTCTGGTCTATAGTTTGTCTGTCTCCTGTTTACTGCAGTGCTACAAATTAAGTTACTCTGATTTTTTCAGTATTCTCATATTTGGTAGGACACTGAAGACCAATAAAAAAGGTATTTTCAATGACTATTCAAGCCACTAGAATAGTGATCGAGCCTCAGGCTCTACAAGCAAAACCAGGCTCTTGAGCATTCCAAATTATCCACAAAGACAGCACTGAAAAAGCAGTAACTGCACTTCTGCAAAATCAGGACATCAGAGGAAAACAGTCATTCTGCAGTGAACCTGCTAATCACCTATACCTACTGTGTAGCTTCTATTAAAATCAAGGCAGTCAACATGTTTCTAGGCCATTTCTCTTACAAGTTATTGTGATAAAACTGCATGTTTAATTACTTACTATGGACTTAAAGAGTAGTTAAGCATCTTACAATCTATCCAAGTCATTAGTAAGGACAAGACTGCTTGTGTTATTAATACAACTAGTGTGCCCTACATTGTCTAAGACGAGTTTCTGTACTCAGTCAAATGATGTATCTCACCAAGGTGGTTGTATGTAGCTAGAAAATTTGATGTATATACTTGTCATGTAAGCATTGGAGGTGATCAATTTTTAAGGTTTAAAACAACCTGTTCATTTAGCTGCTACTCAGAAGTATCTGTCCAAGCTCTAAGGCAGAAAACTGGGCTTTTGCCACAAATCTGATCTTTGCCAGTAGAAGATGAGCTGCTCTTAATATTTAAAATCTGGGAGAAAAATTCCACGGGCTCTTTTGCTAAAGAACATCCATGTTATAAAACCAAAATAACCCTGATATTAGAAGTGTTGATGCCAATGTGGGTCATTTTGACAGAACTTGGCTAGGAATCAAATGCACATGCCAGCAAACCTCAGTTCCAGCTCCTGGTGGGCAAGGCTGTAATGAGTAATTATGCACATTAAACTTCTAATCTAGCAGAGCTACAGCCACACTCTCCAACCACAGCCTTAGAATTAAGCTCTTAATCCTCTTACTACACTGAGCTATTTGTCTGTGTAACTTTCTTCTGCTAGAGCAAAACACAAATGTGTTATTATCAAACTGAACTTCAACACTGCATTTCTATATTTTGTGATAGTATTTGTTCTTGGTCTTTGTACAGCATCAACCTAGGAAGGGCTACAAACTACGTATTTCATATTTTCAACGCATGGTTTCTGTTTAATTCTTGCTGAACTTTCTTTTTGAGAGGTTGTGCTCATCTCTCACGGGCACGTGCACAATTTTCATGTTGGCATCTAACCATTTTTAAATAACTTGACCACAACAGCTTGAAAGAAAATCAATTTAACAAAGTATCCAATGTACAATCATAGAGCATCTGAAATGAACAACTTCAAATACTGGCCTAACCTGATAAGGGTGAACATAATGGAGAAATGCAACAGAAAAGATGTTTTACTTACTTAGCAAGGTACATTTCAAGTCCACAGCATCCCTTCAAGTCCTATTTCCAAAAACATATGGGTTTATGTGCCTTTAACGGGAATGTGGAAGACTTCCAGCAGAATACATAACTAAATCACGATAAGCCTTTCTTCCTAGAACCAAATTACACTCCATAACCCTTCCTTGTGACTGGTTTAGTCACCAACCTAGAACAAAAAGTTCGCAAAGATATTGTTTAGATTGTGCCTGAATGTTTTGTTAGATAAAGCCTGTCAAATTATAATTGGTTTGGGGAATGTTGATAAGTTTTTTATTGCTCAAGTAAAAAAAAAAAAAAACCAACAAACCAAAACATGAATATCGCCTTCTGTTAGTAATGTGTTTAAGTGTACTTTCTTTCAAGCATTTCCCCCACACCCATTTTGTTCACATCCACTGTAATTTTTTTCCACTGTATAAACTGTCCAAGTTAAGTGTAGCACATACTTAAAATTATTGTGTAGGGGGTAAAACCCAAGAACTTTTTGGTTATTTCATTTTGCTAAATTAATAACAAGCATAATTTTGATGCATTTTGTATCCTGTTCTGGATTTAACTGAATTTGAATTTGGTGATAAGTGGGTGACAGTGGGACACGTGTGTGGTATGATATAGTGTGGTGATTACGTTGAGAGCTTTCAAGGTTGCCATTTGCTGTGCTGCAGTATCAAGCCAGCATTTTAACAGGGATTGTTCATTTGTACCTCACAGGTTAAGCTTGGAACACAGGCTTTTGGGAGGGAAAGAGGGTTGCTTAGGTAAAGGGGAGTGGTAAGGCTAATTCCATTTCAAGCCACAACTATCCAGGAAATGATCCATGTCATTGCCCATTCCTGTGGTTTTACTATTATGATCCAAGAACATTCACAAAAGAACAAGTTAGCACCCTGAGATAATTTGGCAAATGCTTTTCTGCCTATACCAGCTATTGTTCCAGTAACAGACAACCCACAGAGGCTCTGGTTAGCTGAAATGGAAAATACTCTGGAGAAGAATGTTACTGAAATCCAGATTAATTTACAGCTTCTCATGTGTAGTAAGAGATAGATTACAGACCCAAAGAGTTTATGGAATATGAATGAAAGTCACTTCACCTGGGAGATTACAGGTGAAAAATTATGACTAAAGATCTACCAAGCCAGATGAGCAATGCCCTAGATGCTAAATAGGGAGAGCAATGAAATTCACAAAGAATTCTGAATTGTAGCCATTTGACTCACATAGAAACCATTAGAGTTGTGTTCTTGCTGCCAGGGGAAGCCCTAGGTAAGTACATTACAGAGGACTCAAGGGAGTTGGCTCTGAACTGAAGCAATTTCTAAGCGACAGAGATGCCAAAGACAACCAACCCTATCATCAAATGCCATAGGTTGAGCTTTGGATGAAATACAGAATAAACATGAAAAATTGTTTCCACTTTAATTAAGATGGTATTCAGGTTTATCCTAATTAGTTAATTTTTAGTAATTTCCTTTAACTACTGCTATTAAACCATGCAGCTTATTAAGAACCACAGAACACCACAGATCTAAATGACTGCCTAACAGCTGCAAACAGTTCATTAGGTACCTACAATCAAGCTTTTCCCCCACAGGAAGAAAGCATCAGTAACTGCTCTTCCATTAATCCAGGGTTCTCTTTCTCTCTCAGAACAGCAGCAAATCATTCACATACTAAAATTCACTGAGAGCTTACCCTTCCTAGGACAGCATCTCCTCTGTATGCACCTGAAGCACTGCTACACAAAGAAGTCAAACATAGCTTTTTTTTCAGAAATGTTGATATTGTTGAATATTAGCAAAGATCTATGGCATCTTTATGCTACTACTAAAGAAATTGGTGTCTAGAACCAAGAAACACATGGCTGTTATTGTGACATCCTAATCACTATGTCCTTAATACTACAAGGCAGGTCATCTCTTAGGGAAAGTGATAACATCCCTGTGAACATATTTTTGGTCTTATCTGATCATTTGCCTTAACCACCCTGTGATTCTTTTACGTTACACCCTGCAATTATTTTCTGGTATTCTCTACCTGCATTTCTATTCCCAAATTTCATAATATATTAAATAATTACTTCATGTCACTGTATAAATATAGCACCTGACCAAAATTAATGACCCATGGGATAGTTTTTGCTACCCCAAGTAAACATGGGATTGTTTGAAATTTTAATAACTATAAAAACAAATACATGCAGCTTACAAAATGACCAGTTTTTAAAAGAAGATCTAAGTAGTTACGCTTCAAAATTCAGAGCTAATGAAAGCTTCTAGAGACCATTAGTCAGAAAATTCATGAACATAAATAGGGCTTCATAATCACAAAGGTGAGTTGAAACGAACTCCTTAAAAACAAACTGAGTGGATAAAGAAGGGAAATGAAGAAAAATCAAAGTTACTTCATTAAAAAAAGGCTTTTAATATAAATCTGAATACAAAAATAACCAAAATACCCTACAGTCATTACAAACAAATCCTCCAGGTTTTCTCTTATCAGTTCCCTGACAGCTTGGCAAGCGCTTGTTTTCTCTGTTCTGCAGTCATGTACTCACAGGCTTCCAAAATATTTACTATAATTAAAGTCTGTTGAACTGTTTTTGCTTTTACCCATATTCTTCCATTCATTCCCAGCACCAGCTCAAATGGATACAACTGTGACAACTCTTGAATTATTTCACATTTGGGAGCCAAGAGCCTGTAAACAAGACAAAAAGAAAAGTCAGAGGAAGAAGTGCTCACACTTACAGACACCACCTTACAGACCAGTAACTCCAGCAGTACTGCTGGTATAGGAGCTATTTAAGAAACCCTGAAAGATTATAAAGTTGCATATACATCCAAAACATTAATACAGTATCAGATTTTTAAGGCTCCTCTCATTTAAAATACATGCACCTATAAAATAAAATCGTAGCAAATTTAGGATTTTTTCTCATTAGATTCAGAAGCAATCCCTGACAAATTAAAAATGATTTGATATTTTTACCACAATTCTATGATCTAATAAATTCTAAAAGTACACTGTTTGGTGAAATGACATTTTTAAAGTGTTATTTATAAATTTGACACCCCAGAAGAGTCTTTCAAAACAGGACTTCCCTTCTACTTCAGGAAACAGTATTAACAGCAATAAACAGACTACTTCATTTTTATTAGACGACAGTGTACTAAATACTATAATATGTCTAGGATTAAATCAAGTTTGAACAAGTACTCACAAAAACTAAAAGCATGCCAGGAATTAGCAGTTTACTTGTAATATCTTGTTATTTTTTTACTTGCATATAAACAAAATTTGGAAAACAGAATGGTTGCAAAAAGTTTTTGTATCAGTTCACACTGACTTCCGATAGGTCATTTAAATCAGACAATTACAGATATGAAAGAGCTGCTCTGCACCTCCAGATTGCTTATCCAAAGAAAACAAACAAAAAACTCCACTCAAATAGCAACAACAAAGTTTGACTATTGTTTATCCACGTAATGTGGTAATCTTTGATAGTCACAAAAGATCTTGTATTTACATCAGCATAAGTAACTGCAAAGTTCACAACACATTCACAAGTTTATGAAACAGTTCCTGGATTAATGTGTCAGTTTTAAACTAAAATCCTACAATTTTTTTATCTGTATCTTTATTTCAATGCAATTTATTCTTCTTTGGAAGTCAGAAAATATGTACTGATGTGCAAAGACCTGTTTAACCAGCTGTCAGCCAAACACACACCCTCTACAACCCCATTAAACAGAAAAAGGACAATAAGCATTGCCAAGTTTTAAAATCCGAGGTAGTATGTACATACCTGAAACACTGTCCTGAATGTCTGACTTCCCCAGGTCATTACTTTTACTTTCCATACTGCCTTGGCAACCACACCACTTTTTTTAAACAGGTCATGCAACACCATACGAAAGAGCTTCTAAGCCTCTCAGGAGGAAAAATAAACTTTCCTTTTACGTCAATATCCATACTCTATTCAGTAAAACTGGTTTAAATGCACTGCAAGAATTACACAGTCTGATTTACCAAACTGCCCACACTGCTCAGAGGAAACAGTTGTGGGAAACTTACACATGAGAGTGACTACTTACGTTACATAGTACTTACTTTCTTATTAGACCTAAGGAAACTTTAAAGAGGAAGCCATCTTGTCCAATTATTCCCATTCCACTTGATTTTCCACTGCTGTCTATACAGACCATCTCTGGTTCCATGTCTTTATTTGCTACAACAAACTGACCATAAATAAGATCTCCCACCTAAACAAAACAGTGTCAGAGAACAAAAGTAGAATCTCTTATAATCATTTAGCAGGATAACAATAAAAAATAACACACCAGCCTGTTTTGTTTTTCTTTACAGTTCCTTTTACATTCTGGTGATGGCATTTCATGCGAGTGCAGAAACTGTGGCATGCAAGTGCCACACAACCATTCATAATAGTGCTGTTAAAAAACCCCACACAACCAACATTTTCTACCAGCATCACATGGCATAAAAAGCTTTTAAAACCTTGACTTTGGAGTGCCCTTTTGGATGCACATCGCTCATGAACTGCATCTGCTCCTTGGCAGCATTATGTGCAAATTAAAACATGAGAGTGAAGCAGCCAGCCACTTGAGAGAGAGCAAATCACGCTAGTTATAGTCTTCCTAAGAAACCCCAGAAAGCCCGCAGCGTCATGGTGCAAAACCATTACAACCAGACCTGCACACCGCCTCTGAAGTGCGGCTTACGAAAACACTTCCTCTCAAAAAAGCTACTGAAATGCAACAGAAGCGCCACCAAACGACGCGGCTAAAGCATTACCGCCGGCCGAATAGGGCACCTACCTGCACATTGGGCCTGTTCCTCTTCGTGGCGCCTTCGAATGCCAGGTAGGACAGGGAGGCCGGCTCGCTGCCGCCCACGTCCAGCCTGAACACGTCCCCCGCTTTGGCCGTCACGATCCCTATGACGTGGTCGCCCTTCACCGGCACGTACTGCAAGGGGGAGGGAGCAGAGGGTTAGGGGAGCGCGACGACACGGGTCATAACATACATATACACACAGACACACACAGACGCCCGGGTCCCGCCGCGCCCGTACCCGCTTCTGCTGTGAGTCCACCCAGTAGGCGCCGCCGCCCGCGGGCNGCGTTCGCGGGGCGCCAGCGACACCGCCCGGCCGGAGCGGCCCGGCCGGAACAGCCGTGCCCGCGCCCGTCTGACCCACGAGCTCACCCAGGAGCCCTCACGGCACCTCCGCCAGCTGCCCTCCCTTCAGGGGAAGCGGCCCTTCTGCAGCCTTCCGTTTCTGCCAGGGAGCGGCCAAAATGGTGCTAGTGCATTTAAGCGTCGGAATTAATAAGCACACGAAGATAATTCTTTCAGCTGCAGTTGTTTGCAGGGTTTTTTAATACCCGATTAGAAGTTGACAGCAAAAAAACCAGCTGGTCAAATTTGAGGTGAACGTCAGCCAATGAGTTTGGCAGGGAGGAGAAAAGATCGCGTCAGTTGTGAAGGGAAACTGCTCACAGGGAGATGGCATTAAAACAGTTGGAAAGGATCACAGGGGGTCATCTGGTCCATCCTCCCTGCTTAAGCAGGGTTGTCCCAGAGCACATTGCACAGAACCGCATTCAAACCGTTCTTTAATATCTCTAGATAGGGAGATTCCACAACTTCTCTGGGCAGTCTGTTCCAGTGTGTGGAACATGCACAAAGTAAAGAAGTTCTGCCTCGTGTTTATGCATCAGTTTCTGCCCATGGCCTGGTGTCCTAGTGGTTGGCACTACGGAGCAGAGCTGGGCACCTCCTCCTTAAATATTTATACATGTTAATGACGTCCCCTATCAATTTTCTCTTCTCAAGGCTGAACAGGCTCAGCCCTCCCAGCCTTTCCTTGATAGAGTCCCTTAATCATCTTCATAGCCCTCTGCTGGACCCGCTCCAGGATCCCCATGTGTCTCTCTCATTGGGGAGCCCAGAACTGGACACAGCACTCCAGGTAGAGCCTCACCAGGGCTGAGCAGAGGGGCAGGATCACCTCCCTTGACCTGCTGGCAATGCTCTTCCTAATGCACCCCAGGATACCATTTGCCTTCTTGGCCCCAAGAGTACTGCTGGCTCATGGAGATCTTATTGCCCATCAGGACCCCCAGGTCCTTCTCCACCGAGCTGCTCTCCAGCAGCTGAGCCCCAGCTTCTCCCGGTGGTCGGGGCTATTCCTCCCCAGGTGCAGGACCCTGCATTTGCCACTGTTGAATTTCAGGTTCTCCTCTGGCCATCCTTCCAGCCCGTCGAGGTCTCCCCCAAGGCCCACAAAACCCTCTGAGGCCTCGGCCCCTGGTCCCGGTTCTGTGCCACCGGTGACCTTTCCGAGCAGTCCCTTTACCCTCAGCTCCTGCGGGCGGCGCTGGGCCCGCTGCGCTCGCGGCGCTGTCGCGGGGCAACCCCGCGCGTCCGGGACCGGGGCCGGGGCCGGGAGGTAGGAGCGGGGCGGGCCGGGGCTGCGGTCCTGGGGCTCTGGGAGCTGCTGCCAGGAAGGAGCCGGAGCGGGGCTGCTCTCCGAGGGAAGGAGAGCGGCCACAGCGCAGCCCCGCGGCGCCACAAGCACCGGGTGCCAGTGACTGGCGAAGCGAGGCGGGATAACGGGCCCTCCAAGCATTTCAAACACCGGGCGATAAGGCGTGGGCCCGCCCCGCCGGGAGCGTAGGGGAAGGGGGGAGGCGAACCTGCGCTTAAATGGAGCCCGGGCAGAGGGCGCGGGGGAGGCTCCGGGTTGAGAGGGTCGGAGCCGCCGTGAACGCCGAGGATGGGACAGGATTCGCTGCTTTGCCGAGGGCTCGGGCTCTGCCCCGCCAGCTATGGCTGCCCCACGCAGATTCAGCCCCCTTGACAGCAAAGGAAGGCTCATGTTTGCTTAAACTGGGCTAGTAAAGTGTGTGCACGGAGATCCGTGCCTTTCCTAACAGTAGAGTGAGTGCTTCAGGCCCTCACCTTGCATGCATGTCTTAAAGATCGCTTTGACAGTTCAAACTAAAATTATCCCTTAATCGTCCTCAGAACTACTTGCCTGTTCTTCGAAAATCCGTGTAGAAGTTTTCTGTGTCCTGTTGTGGTTTTCAGGTTTTGGTTTTTTAAATTTTGTTATCATGCAGACCTAGAATTAGCAGCATGTTTCCAAGGAGTTTATGAACCATACACGTCCAAGCGGTTAGGTGGGGTTTCAGCATTTTTTTTTCTGCAGCGGTTGGTATAACTGACCACTGGAGCTTTTAAGAAATAAACCACTATTAAATGATTTTCTTGTATAAGTTGCAAGCTTAGTAAAAAGTAATGTCATAGTCAGTGTTTGGCGCCTGAAGCAAGTGTTTTTAAACTCCCTAAGTTAATTCTGATATTGATGGCTAATATCTGTCTGTTTATTGTCAGTAGATTTGGATGGAGTCTCAGTATCTGAAGCAATGCCTGGGAAGTTGCTTGAAGAATGGACTGGCAGAGGTTGTAGAGCGTCGGCCAGCAGATCCAATAGAGTATCTTGCACACTGGATTTACAAGTACAGAAGAAACTTAGATGAAGAAAAAAAGGTGGATCCAACTTAGGCAAAAAAAGATTGCTACAATATAGTTGATGCTATTTAATATATCTTCCATTTTATGTTTCATTGATTCTGTGTTACCTCTGAAATAGAGAATGCTGGAGAGAGCTGAGGTGGAACGAGAACGGGAGGCAGCCCTAGCAGAACTTGAAAGGTTAAGAATGGAGGAAGAGCAGTGGAAACTTGAAGAACAACGTCAGGTTATTAATACTTAATTATAGATAATTCTAAGCAGCATATGGTGCTGTGACATCTTGGAGCTCTTTGTATGCTTCTAATAGCTATATAATGATTTTGATAAAGATGACATAAAGCAAGTATTTTAATCTCACTTTTCTGAATAACAAGTTATTAGCACATGGGTAGAAAAACTTTCATACTATGGAGAAAAATGTTATTAAAAAAATTATGTCTGTTAAGGTAAAAAGCAGCCAATTTAGGACTTAAGTGAGAAGTAACTGAAAATACTGTTCGGGCTTATAATATGAGAAATAAATACAATATCTGTGTTTCTAGCCATTCTTTATAAAGGAATCATGTGAACTCGTTGCTGTGGTGATGATGATGTGATCTGACTGGATTTTTTTGTATGGCTGACTTTCATGATGTTAAAATCAAAAGCTTAATTTTAAAATTATGGTGATCACATTAAGCCCAACTCTAGTGTAAGACGCATTCATTTTATTTCACTTACAGTTTTAAAATTTGGAGTTTAGTAATTTGCAAACCAAAAAGTAATGTGCTTAAGGGTTTCATGAGTGATGTAAAATAGTAAATGAAAATAATGAGATTGTGTCTAGAGGTAATTCACAGAGAAATAAATAATTTCACATAAGCTATGGGACAGATGTTGAACAATACTCATATTAGATGCTTTTCTTTTAACCTATTCAGTTTTGGCTGTAGTCAAATACTCAGGTAGGTTTTGATTTTATTTACCGAAAGGAATAGAAAACTATAACCATAATTGCTCACCAAATGCAAGAGCAAACAGTATTCTCTAGGGTTGTTGAATGTAAATACTTAGGTTCTGCAGTTTCTGAAGTTTTGATGTAACAGGACTTATGTTCACAATTAATAAACGCTTCATTTAGATATTTCCAATTGTAAATACTAAAGGTTGCTGATGGACATGATTAATGTTAATGACATTGCTTGTCAAATTTTTTTGTATGTTTGATTCTATATTGATTCATCCATCTATGCTAGATACTACACGAAGTATCAAAGAGCTTAATCCAAGGGATAGGAGATAACTAATACAGACTGATAAAGAGCGTGTGTAATGAGACAGTATCTGAAGTGTGTACACTAACTTCAGTTAACTGTTTCTTCTTGGTATGAAGCCTTTTTTCCATAAGAGTCTCAAACCTTTGAAAATGTTGAGCTAGATGGTACTGGAAGGACTTGGTTATAACATAGAAGTTATGTCTTATGCTTACTTTTTATTTATGATTTCAATAATGAAATACATTGTAAACAATGTGATGGAAAAGATAAATGTGGGGTTTTTTTTCTTTCTAATTTGTCCTTTTTTGAACTGATTGCAGTCTCAGTTGGAGAAAGAACGTGAAGGACTGGAAGCGCAGTTGCAGCAGGGAGATCAAGAGTAAGGTAATGCTTAGTTGGTGGTTTGAAAATACCTTTAATCACTCATTTTTCCAGATGCTGGCATCAATTACGAAACATAATGCAGAAGCCCATGGGTGTTGAACTAACACATAATTAAAAAGCAGGAGTGTAGACAGAGGGAAATGTCTTACATGTGGCTTCTGCAGTCTGGGTTTTATACTTGAATTTTGGTCAGAACAGAACACAAATTGCTAAAATCCAGCATAAAGTCAGCTTAGCTGATGCCTCCACATTCCTTGATGGTATTTATTAGAAAGTTTTATAAAATAAGCATGTCTAATTTAAGTATCCAGACAGTAATGTTTTACAGGATGTTAGCACAAAGTCCATTTACTGTACCTGGAAAAGGAGCTGTGGTTTGGAATAGCAATGCCTCTGGATTCTGATATCTTAGTGGTATAATCATGGAAAATCATACTAACAGAAGGGTGTGTATACAGATATCCATGTTCATGATCTTTTAATGCTGCTTCAGTAAAACCATATGTGGATAATTGGCATGTAGATCTCCCCAAAGGTTTTTAAAGTGCGTATTTCTTAAATTTATATGGAGCACAGAGTATTTTAGAAATATCTGAGTTTTTAAAGCACTCTCTTAAAATACTGACAAAATATAATTGTAGGAAGATGAGAATATGAAAGTGACAGAAAAAATTAATATGTAAAAATTTAAAATTGCTGTTCATTAAAAAAAAAAGATGAAAATACGGTTAAGCATACAAAGACCATGTTCCCATACTACTAAATTTGTATTGCACTTATCTAAAGTATTCTCTTTATATTAATACATAATTTCATTTTAAAACACCTGAAATATGATTTCATTACATGGGACATTTTAACTGAAAACTGGTTTTCATAACCGTAGGAAGTTACAGGCACACCTACAGTGGAGAGTGAACGGGTAAGTATTTAGAAAGAGATTACAAATGATTGATTCTTACAGATTTGCTTTTCTGTGCTGACCTATCAAAAGGTTAAAACTGCTTAAGGAATGGTATTTTGGCCACAACCTCCAAACTGCCCATAGCTGCACTCTGGTAGGAGTTAAGCCATTCTAAAAGACTCTGTGGTGTTGGCTGACAAAATCCTCAAGATTTAAAGCACCCTTTTGTATTCAGATATGTTACTGACTAAAGTGTGAATATACTCAGAGAGGAGGCAGCCTTTTTGTCCTGTGTGAACAGTTATATACAACATGTACTTAATCACTTAATTTCTAGTATCAGGAGTGCAATTCTAGCTCAGAATTTATATTGCTATATTAATATGCTTTAATAGCAGCCTGGTTTAGAAGTGTTCTCTCATTAAATTTATGAAAATACTTATGCCTGTTCTTAGAATCAGGTTTTCACAGGTGTTTTTTCCATTGAGGTACATCAGATGAGTATGCAAGATCTCATATAGCCCAAATTTTTACAATTTTCTGATAATTACATATTTTAAAATATTCTTGAGGCTTTGGGCATATTTTATAGCTTCTTTAATAAGCAAATTGCAAAACCAGAAGTGAAAATGAGTAGTAGGTAGTACCTACTGCTTCCTATATGTGCCAAGTTTTCATGCCTAAAGGCATTACTTTACATTGGCTTTTGGGGATGTTATTTCAGGTTTTACAGTGATATATATGCTACAAATTAAGAACAGAATCATAAAATAAGATATATGATAGGCTTGTACTATTGATTCTGCCCTCAGAATCACAATGCTTCATCCAAATTTGCTGGATTTTACAGTAAGTCTGGTGATTACATTCATTGTATTCCACTGGATGGAAGAATACATGATTATACTGAGAAGTACCAACTTGTTTATCATGGGCAGTTTTTTCCTATTTTCCTTTTTACAAAGTTCAGTGAATGCAGGTGAGTGATAGAATTTTTTGTTGTTCTTTTTCAGAGTCAAACAGATCTCCCAACAGTAACAAAAGAAGAAAGTTAGAACTGACCTGAAAGCAGTAAATATATTTTCCACTCATTACTTGCTGATCCCGAAGTGTAGTGTCTTGATTTATGTGTTTTATAAATAGAACTGATTTACATACCTGTTTCTCCAGTGTCTGTTTTCAAGCTGTTTGTATAAAGTCTGCTGATTCTGACACTGATTCTTCCTTTTTGTTATGAAACTACTGTAGCATGGCTGACTTGCAGGAAGTAAGTAGCAAATGAAAGTAGCAAATATATTTTCTACTTACTGCATATCAAAGTGACCATAGTAAATACAAATATAACTAAAGTGTCAATATTATTTGAGGATAGATGCTACAACCTGGTAATTTGAATCAATAATAAAAGAATAAAATATTATTGAAAATTATTTTCCAAGAATTTTAATGGTTTCTGATAGAAAAAAGGAATGCTCTACAGATTAAAAGATGCGAGTGTTCCCAACACTCTAACATCAAATTTGGTGCAAAAATCCTATCAGAATATTTCCCAAATGTATTTGAAAGAGGTAAATTTAACTCTGACTCAGTGTGTACTAGAAGATTTTGTCTCCAAAAAGTCATGAGGTGGTCTTTGTAACACGAGGTTTTATTAGAACCTTGGGTATTGTGTGGTGCTGAGTGAGCTGCAAGTGTTTTCATATTAGTTTTTATTAGTCAAGTTTTTTAAGTCTTTTATGCATTTTTCTTGAATTTGTAAATCAGCAAATTAAATTTGTGTTCTCTACTACATATCATTGTTATTTCTCAAAACTTCACTTCTAAAAATTTAGAAGAGTATTTAGCTTGATCCATAGTTATCTATGAAAATAAGTTTTATAATCCTTAAAGATGCATTTTTACAAGAACAGATATTTGTAATCACTGGTATCCTGGTATAGGTTTCTAAAAGTTTAGTGTCTGTTTATTATAAATGGAAAATACATCAACATTAAGAAATCTTGCACTTCTTCAATAAAATGTGCCTTTGCATCTCTGTCTTCTACTACAGGTTAGTTGGTCATGGCCAATATTGTGTAATGAAAATACCTTTCATTACAAAATCAGTGCATAGTTAATGTATTCAGTGCATTCTGCAGTTTTGGGATGAAAGAGATTTTTCTGTTCATTTCACTTCAATTTTTTTTAGAGTATCTCTGACTCAAAGGGATTTGCTCTTCTTGGCAAACTGTTAAAATATCTGTACACCCAACAGACGAAGGTCAATCACATAATAAATGTTTTCCTGCTTCAATTAACTTGTTTTGATCATGTAGATCAGACTGAGAATAATATTATCAATCTTTAAAAGCATAAGCACTATGGATTTTCTGTATAGTAATATATTATTTTTTTCTCTTAAACTACATTTATTTTAAAAATCCTGTGCCCATTTTATTGCTACATTGCTTTTTGGATGCTGTTAATAACCACATCTTATATGAACATCTTTAAAGTCAAAAGAGGAAAATGTCCCTTACCAGGGTATAAATACTTAGAAATGTTTGTGTAACTTTTGGAGTCATGAAGAATGGAGCTACTTTTGTGCCGAAGTGGTCAGGCTTTGCTATCTACAATTATTCTGATTGGTACAAGTTTGCAATTTCTGTGATGATTGAAACCTTTCCTGTGGCCTGAATACACCGTTGTGGTTGATGTTCCAGTAAACAGATTTTGACACAGTTTAGGATTATATTTGTTAGTAACAGTTACAATAGAATCATTTAAGGACACACTTTGATACCACAGTTCTAATTACACCTGTTAACACTGCATGCACAGCAACCTCTTGTGCCAGTCTCAAAGGGATGGAGTAACTGGATAAACAGATAGAGTTTCTCTTTTAAACCAATATATATAACTGATTCTTAATATTTAGATTAACATTTTCAAAAATTAGTAAGTAACTCGTGTCCATTTACATTTAATGTCTAGTCATTCTGACCATGAAGATTTCAACCGTCATACAGTCTTCAAATTTAAGACACTATTTTAAAACATAGAAAATATTTCTAATGAGATGTTGCTTTCATTTTTTTATCTTTTCATATTATATGTATCCTTGTTTGATTTTGTTACATGTGTGTCCACTAGAGTGCATCCTAAATAAACGCACTGGGAGCTCTGTCAGTTATAGCCCATGAAATATACAACTTCTGTTTGTCATTTTGTTTCACCTTATTTTTAAGTATGACTTTTTCTTTTTGATCCTGCAGTCCATATTCCTCACTTTATTTCAAGGCAGGAAGTTTTGGATGAAAACTTTTATCAGAAAATAACTTAGCAAAGTCAAAAAGTGGTAGATTCCAATTTACCCGTTTCTTTATTGTTAGGTGCAGAAAAAAATTGTTGTTAAAATGTTATTTATAGGAATTCCCATTTTTTTTCAGGATTTGATGTGCATAGGTCTGGTGCATTATTCCCCTTCTACAACTTTATAGGAATTCTTATCTTGGATATGGGACAACAGATAAAGAGTTCTTGGCCCAGTGCTTTCTTAAGGTGCAAAACTGCCTGTAGGTTACTTGAAAATGTAGTTCATAAAAAAGATGACTTCTCCTTGGATGTCTAAACCTGGAGGGAAATTAAGGCAGCTTAAAATAATTTTTGCCTTCTCTTTCCAAACTTTCATCTTGTTTGGAGTATAGCAGGCTAGAGCCTGGAGGAGGACAGATGATTATTTCAGTTACTGCACATGTGATTTCAGAAGGGTTAACACAATTTAACCTCTGCATAAAATGTGAAGTTGTATGTTGGAAAGAAAAAAAACCAATTACAAAATGTAACTTCATCTATGTCTTACACATCCTTTGAATACATTATTTTGGAATGAAGAAGATAGAATTCAGAGACAGATGATGGAAACTGTCACTGAAAATAAGGTGCTAAATACTGACAGAAGATTTATGCAATTGTCATTTTTCCTTCCTTCAGAGTAAGAGAGGTCTTGTTTAGGCTGCGACCAGGCCATGACCAGGTCCTTCAGAGAACATGCTGATAGTGACATGGCCATCCACAGCTGTTCTCATTCCAGCAATACTGAAGCACAAGAATGAAAACAGATATGAAGCCCAGAATAGGACAAAATGATTCAGATTAACGTATCAGTCTGCTCACAGAGGTGAAAACAGCTCTGCAGTGTGAGAACCTTCTCTTGCACGGAGAAATACATGTTGCAGCAAGCACATTTTAAAGGGATCTCTTAATAGAATGGGTTTTATTAAGTTTGCAGTCCCCTTTATGATGAATGGTTTTCCTTCATAGTCTTAAGGAACTAACTTATCTCTTTGTAAGCAAAGAGTAACTTATACAGTAATTTGCTAATGGTGATGGGAGCCAGGTGAATTAGTCTGGATTAAATGTTAAATTGAATTCCTCTGGACTTCGCTAATACAGTTTACTCATATTTGAAGTCAGCCATTAATTGCTTTACTTCTTTGAAGTTTTCCCTGTACTTAGGTTAGAAAAAGAGCAGTGTTGTCTATTGACTAAGGCTAGAAAAGAGAGTTTAAACCTGTTATTTGCTGATAAGGACTCCTGTACTTTTTAAAATATCTTACCAGTACACTTGTTTGCTTTTTTGGTTTTGTTTTTGAGGTGTTGTTTTTTGGGTTTTTTTTGTTTGTTTGTTTGAATTTTTTTTGAGGAGAGGGGGTGTTTGCTTGTTTTTTTGCTTCTGTTTGTTTTCTGGCACTGCTGTTATAGACTTCCATGCAGTCATTGTGCTTTATAGTTGTGTATGCATTATTATTCGTACAATGGAAGAAGTTACACTATTACAAGCATTTGTACAGGTATTGGGCTAATAGTGATGGAAGAAAGGCCAGGTAGAGGAAGATGCAATTTTTTCGAGCTGTCACACAGTAGCAGACTTTTAAAGAAGTTAAGCAGAAGACTCATTTCCAGAATTGGAGAGTTCTTAGATGCATATGCAACTTCAATCCTACGTGTCTTCCCTGTTAAATTGGACCTCATGGAATCATTATCATTAACTAAAATCAGTCTTTAACTTAGATCAGAATTTCTGTAATCTACACTATTTTTTATTTTAAATAAATTAAAAGATACTACATTATGAAAAATTACATTCATTAGAGCCTGTCTGAAGATACTAACTGCTCCCATTTTTTCTTTAGTTGTAGGTCATCCAAAATCAATGCCCAAAAATTGGAACCATTTTATTACTAATACTGGACATGTTTGTTTTATCACCTGAAAATAAATGCACATTCATAGTGTCAAGTAATGTAATGAGCAGAGAAGGTTGTCATTTGGTTCTTGTTGATTAATCTTTTTTGAGTTATCTGGTACAAAGGCTATGTTGATGTTTCTGTACTGCTGCAGAAATATATGCTTCACTAAAAATTCCAAATTTTCCCCCATTACTTTGCATCCAGCACAGTTTAAAAGTTCAGTGTATTTTAAATGATGATGTGAAGCTTGGAGTTGACTTAGAAATAAAAATTGGTATTTAGGCATATCACACCAAAGTTACCTGAATAATCCTAGCTTGTCTAAGGGCATTTAGAAGGTTAGGAATTTTTTTATGAACTCTTCAAGGGGATTCTGCAATTTGCTCTGTGTAGTTGTTCCTGAATCTCAATAGCAGTTGATATCATAAAAGTTTTGGGTTTTTCTTCCCATAATCTTGGGAAAGTAAATATGAAAAATGTGACTTTAGTTTGATGCAAGAACAAACTGGTGTTTGAGTTCAGCAAATTATTTTATTCAGTGGTTTCTCTATGATTTAGATGTTGTCTAGCAGATCCCAGATAAAGAAATTGGCTTTTCCTGGGGGAGGAGGAGGAAGTATGTTTGAACTTGACCAGTATTTTGGTCAATCTGTTTTTCTTAATGAACTGAGTCATATTTTCAGCTCCATTATAGAGCTGATTGTTGTTGTTGTTGTTTTGTTTTAAAAAAAAAATCGAGACAAACCCTTTTTTGGTGCACTAGACATGTGTTCCAAGGATCTCAATCTTGGTCTCATTGAAGTTGCTGAAAACGTTGTGGTTGAAATCATAAGAGGATTGAGCTCCCAACTAACATGAAGTTCTACCTCTGAGAAACCATCTCCTAGTTATAAAACTTTTTAAGTACTTAATATTAAAACAGGAGAGAATTGATTGCCTCAAACTGTATGCAAGGCAGATACCACAGAAATAAAAAGAGATTAATTGTGGGGAGGGTTGGAGAGAGGAAATATTTAGATAACAAATCATTCCCATTTCAGTAGAGGGGCACTGCAGCTTTCTTTTGCTCCGTTTCAAGTCACATTCCTGGGAGTGTGTTAGGCTTCTCCAATCATTCTGCTTGTTTTCTACTCCACCTCTTGGATGTACTTTCTTGCAGAAATGACTGGCTGCACACAGACACACCTGTATTTGGTTCATTATCTTAAGCAACTGCGGTTTTGCCACTGATGTGTTTAGTAGATAAGTTTAAAAAATGCTATTTATTTAGCTGATAATTGTAACCCTGGAAACAGGATCTGTTTGTTTCATTGTAAGACAGGCTGCACTGAAAAGTTACCCTTAGGCACTGACAGCTGAAAATTTCTAGGGCTGGGACTGTGGTGCAGTTCTGAGACAGCTGCTCTTCATCAGCTTTTCAGTGAGGATTGTATCTAAGTGGGGCCTATAGTAAAAATGCACCAGTATTTTGTTTGGGTTAAGTTTTATTGTATTTGCTTGTATTTTAAAACTATTGAGTCAGATTTATTGGCAAGAAGTATGAACCCTATGACGACTGCAACTGATCATATACTAAAGCACTATACTGAAACACTAACTATTCTCTTATCTCAAAGGTTTATGTGTTTATAGGCACCTGTCTCTTAGTATCTTCAGGATAAATGGTTTTGCCACTGCTCACATTTAGGCTACTGTTAACCCAAGCATGTTTTCCCTTACCCTTCTTATGAGACTTTTCTGGGTTGTTTTTTTTAACTTTCACTTGAAAACTCAGCATAGTTACAGTGTGTGAATCTGTCTATGAATTTGCCCAAGCTTTGCATGGCACAAAAAATCAGGAAATACAGCCAGACCTGTATTTTTCTATTTCTATACATTTGACCTGTCTCTTGACAGAGTAAAGACAGGCTTCTTTATTTTAGTGCAGTTTCTTCAAAAGTCTGTCCAGCAGCTACAACTCTCATTATTCTGTGACTACAAGAAAGTCGCCACTTTCGTGTATGGTAAGCTCATGCAACTGGCAGCAATACACCAATGTTCTTTTCCATACTTCTTTAAATCAAAGGACCACCTAACCTTTGGAAAAAGCTACATTGATTTCTCTCAGTTTTGCTTTGTTTGGTAGGATAAGTAAATTCCTAGTTTTAAGTAAAACAAATTATTATTGCTTACAGTATTTCATTGTTATAAACACCATAAAAATGAAACCTGCAGCTTTGAATAGGTTCACATATTTGTGGACTCAAAATCTGGAAATGATTTTCATATTTTAGTTTCTAAGGAGGTCAGGTCTGTGCTTACTGAATTTTCTGGCAGGAATCCCACTTGAGTCCTCGTAAAACATTCATGCCAACTGCGTGGGAATATCTGTATGTGTCTTAAAAATAATTACACATTAAAATAACCTTGTTGACCTTGCCTCTGAAGACTTACAGAATTCCAGTGACATGTTTTATGGTACTGCAGGAGGTGGAGAGAGAACAAAACAGAACTGATTACCCAAAACCTCTGACTGTTGCTCTTGGGATTCTAAGCCATTGGTAGCAATTGGGAAGAATTTAACAATAAGCTGCAGTATAAACCTGCCATTTGTTTTCTCATTAGCCAAGATTTCTAAAAACATAAAAAAGAGGATACCTGAGAAGAGTTGGCTTATGCTAGGTGCCAATTTCAATACCAATTTTCAAAAGCAGAAAATGGGATGCTTCACTTCACCGGCTAAACCTTCTGATGTGTGTGAGTCAAATGCTTTTTCTTCTCAGAGTCCATAGGAGTAGTTGATAGGTTTTGATTGTGGCAGGTCTGCTCTGATCTCTGTTTTCTGGCTGACTTACCAAACAGTTGAGAGGCCAAAGGCAACACTGGTGTTTAATTACAAGCAACAGAAATTGTGGACATAACAAAGAAGCAGTAGCAGGAAACCTGTAAGCTGTCAACCTCAGAAACGGGAAAGGATCCTCTGCATAGAAACAGAATCAATGATTGGTATGAACGTAGGAAATACACATGCTCCTTAAACTGATTATTAGGAAAACCTGGAAGAGGGGGGGGGAAAAAGAATCAAGGGGTAAGAAAATATTGGAGTAGAAGAAAGAGACAGAGATTTACCCTGACAGCAACTCTTCCATATGTTTAGCTAGGAGCTGTTATCTGTGGGTAGCCAAAATATCTATGTAGGATAGGGTTTAAGATGGTAAAGAGAATACCTATCCTTCTCTTTCCCTGCCTAGTAGAGCTGCAGACTTCAGTTCCCACTTAAAAGACTAAAACTGTCTCTTCTTCCTTGATATGATCTAGTGCTGTTGGTTTATTTTCTGGAGTACTGAGATTTGTGCATAACTTGAATACTCTCCATTGCAAAAATAAAAAGGTTCTTGTTCTTAAAGCTTAAGAATAAAATTTTGAAGTTTGTAGTCTTAATTCATATTGCAAACACTGATCATATTCAGGAGGTTTTTTTGGGGTTTTTTTTTGTTCATTTGAATAATTTTTCATGTTTTAGTACAACAGGTAAGATGTAACATTCTAGGTACTGATATTTATCATTGCTAAAAGCGTTCTTGTTGCTAAGGGTCAAAGCAAGATTGTAACAAATCACAAGTCTTGAGCTTTTTAGTTTGTTTCAGGGTAAAGAACTTGGAAGAAAAATAAAGAGTATCATTATGAAACTGTGAGATGGCAACTATGTCTATAAGCCTAAAAGACCACTTGGTGAGATCCATTTTCCATTCCATATTCTGTCTGTGAACAGGAATCTAAAAATATTGATGTACTGTATGAATTCTATTGAATATGAATATAAATGTATTGATTACTGTATGAATTTTTGTATAGTACTGTTTATATACTTGTGTTAGTTGGTCTACATACCCGTCATCCATTATCTAATATCCCCTGTTTAGACAGATATCTAAGAATATTTTTGGCTGTGTTTTAGTTCAGACCTGCTTATCTGAAACTGCTAAATGACCAACTGCAGGGAAATCTTTCAGATATAGATGAAAGATAATAATCTTGGCTGGTTGTTGATATATTTTCCCAGGTGAAGTATATGAAATTGCTACTTAAGTGGCAACCTTCCCAGTCTGGATGAACTGTAGTATCAAGGTCAGGTTGGAGGATTTCTGGAAGATATGACCAATCCATTGATTTAGTTAGGAGTTTCCTACAGACCTCACAGCACCAGTAGAGCATTTGAGCTCTGTAGCAATGATAGTGAGAGAATTTCTGAAAAGGCTGTGAATAACCATGGATAGGAATCATGGCTAAAATGGATGTTGGATGTGTGCAGGATCTTTTCCTCCTGATAGCCATATGAGCCTAAATCTGGAGCTCACAGCATTGTTTTATTTTCAGTCATACAAAAATTATGCTATGCATTATTTACTAGATTAGTAGTGAGTGTTTGAGTAGATGTTTGTCCGTATCAAGCAGTTCAAGTATGTAAATATTTTCATTTCAAGCATAGAAGAGGTACATCTGCAAATATTGGTTATTGTTTCACATACACGACACATCTAGGGAAGGACCTGTAAAGGGTTTTGGTCCAGAAAAGTAACTACAGTTTTATACCAGAGGAAGGAAAGGTATCTTCTGGCATTATATCTCGAAAAAGTCAAATGTGTCTGAATTTAACCTTATGTTCTTTGTCAGGAAGCCAGAATTAACGAATTCCACAACTGTTCTTGCAGATAGGTTTCTGAAACCTGACTTCATGTACTAAAGTCAATATTTGTTTCAAAGTCCAAAGACCACCTGTACTGTAAACATCTATGAAACAGTGCAGCAAAAACTCTTGGGTAATAGCTGTTTAAAAGCATCAGTCTCTTTCCTAAGGTACTGAGGAAATCCTAATGGTTTACATATATTGTAAATATAATTNAGCAGAAGATTGTACAGAGCCCAAGCTGCTGGAAGCCAGCTGAAGTTCCCTAGCCAAATTGAGATACAGATCTATGTCTGTAATGGGGTTTAGTCTGGGCAGGAGATCAGACCTGTCATTTACAGCAAAGAGCCCTAACTACTCCCGCAGAAAGGAACTGTGGCTTCATGTGGATCTCATGTGTGGTCACACCCATGCAATTGAAATTAAGGGTTGTGCTTTGTTACATGTCAGATGACAATCTTTCCCTGGCCAAACTACTGACCATAGAAGCTGGAAAAAGCATCCACTGAAAATATATAAATGGCTATTTGTGAGGTTAAAAGGAGACCATTTCTAATTGAAGACTTTTCCATACCTATCTAAGGCATAACTTCAACAATGAATGGGTTAATTTATTAAATTTACTACGGTGGCTTATGAGCAAAATGCTAAATCTGTACTGCAGACTGAAACTTTTAATTGTGTGAGGCAAATATGGAACAGGGCTCTATTCTTTCCCTTCTACCTGCTCATCATTTGTGAAGGATACAAAGAACATAAGCACGTAACACAAACAAATGCTTGTGCATTGCTCTACAGAGCTTATAACTTAAGCAGGAAAACTGCCAAAGACTAAAAGCAGAACTAATTATATACCAGTATGGTTTAATGCTGTTTATATGAAGCAATAGTAACCAATCAGTAAATGGAAAACTTTAACTTACCTTGCTATTTTTGCACCATTCCTGGTACAACAAGGCTTATTTATGAAGACCAACTAGAAAACAGACTTTTAAATTTATCATTATCTCAGGGTTGAGACATGAACTGCTTGTACTTTTGTTAGGTGAATAAACAGAAAATTAATTTGTATTCATTTCTGCTTAGTTCTAAAGACAAAATGCTCCCAGTGAAATTAATACCAAGATACATTTTAATGAAAGCTCAATTAAGCCCCAGTGTAGCTTTAATTATTTCCTAAGAAACTAAAAGTTGCCACTTCATGTATAAAGGCCTGGCACATACTACTTTATGACATGGCCATGAGCAACCTGTTCCAGGTTGGTCCTGCTTTGAGCAGAAGGTTAGAGTAGAGACTGTCCAGCCTCAAATATTCTGTGATTCAGTGGGGTGCTGGAATAGAGAATTTGAGGTCAAACAGATGCAAAAAGAACAAGCACAGGAGAGAGAAGCAAAATTAATTGTTTCCTCTGATATTAGCAATGGAAGAACCTGGAACAACTTCTTAGGAAATGGCAGGGATGGCAGATGGGAGATGCAGCAGAGGATCTCTCTGAAGCTGAAGTTACTGTGGAATGAGTTACGTAGAATGCACACTAAGGAGTTGCTCTGACTGGAATTAGTATTTACTCAAAAAGTCATAAAATCCCTCCAGAATGACAGAGCTGAATTGCTCTTGGTCATGTGCACGAGGTCCCATAGTCCAGTCCAGAGAAGGTGAAAGGTGAGATGAAAGAATAAATGCTGGGTGACAAACACCCATCTCAGGGCACACACTACCTTCTTTCCTTCTACAATCACAACTTTTTTTCTGCTCTGCAGTATTGATTTTACCCTGAATGTTTATGGGCCAGTGAAATCTACACCTGCACATTTGAGAGGCCTTGAGCCACTCTCATTTTCAGATAATAATAGATAGAGGCGAGAGTTTTGAAGCAGGTGGGAAGCCAGTTTTGAATTCCCGATATTCAACTCTATTGTTTTGGTCAGGTTTGTCATTCTTCATGCAAAGGAAATGAACACATCTTAACAAATCTTCTTTATGGTAACTAAAACCAAACCAAAACAGCTACCTCCCCCCAACCAAAATGTATGGGCTAAGTCAAGGCTTTTCACCAACCATCCAAGAAGCTCTCAAGCCTCCCTGTGAGGCTTGCATAATTTATTGCTCATTTCCAATAGGAAAAAAAGATGGACTGCAGTAACTCCTTGAAAACACATTATTTGTATCATACAAACTACTAATAGTGAACAGCAAAAATGAAAATAATATTAATGTAGTTTTTGTAAAAATCTGGAAAATTGTTTCCACAGGCATTAATTGGGAGTAAATTCCTTGCATGAAGTGAGAATAAAATAGCAAAATAAGGAATTTAAACTATTAGCCTGTTAAGCAGTTAACTTGGTAAAATAATATCTGATGATAAAGGTGAGAGAACAACAAAGAAGCATTTAGGAAAACACTTTCCTACATGTTATTTGTATCCATGAAGTATTGCTGTATATTGCTAGACTTAAGCATGTTTGAGTTCTTTAATGTAGTGGAATTTTAATTTTAAGTTACTGTAGTAAAAGTCTGTGTTCCCTATATATCAAGTCATTATCCTCAACATTTGAGAGCTGTGATAAGAACTGCTGTGTGTAAAAGCAGAAAAACTATAGGATGATGCCAAATATGAAGACTCTTACAGTCAATAGAAATATTCACATTGCTATTCCAGTGGTTTCAATTGACATTATAGACAATACAGAGAAATACAGAGGGGCAGTGCTGTTTTTACATCAAGTTTTCTCCTGTCCTTAGCCTCATTTCAAAGCACAGGAGTCATACTGATTTGGAAGATTTTATCAGTAGGTATCTTCTGAGTAAAGATTGTAGAATATGGTCAAAAGACAATACAATGATGGGCAATATATGAATTATAAAGACATTTACACAGAAATTTTATTAGTACTCAGTTCAGGTGAGTATGGCAATAAAGTTAATAGAAAATTTGGAGTCCTGTTACATTGAGCGATGACTCATTATCAGTAAAATGGAATAGGGGAAAATGCTGATATCAATCATTCTCTTAGTATCATCCTTTTTTTTTTTCATAGACAGAAATGCTATGCCAAAAAGACATGATGGTAAAGCATTATCTTCCCTTTTTACAAATATTTAAAAAGTCAAATTGTCTGGGAAGAGAAGCCAAATTAAACATTACATAACCCTACAATGCTTTAGCGTTGGTCACAGATGTCCTAGAAGAGAACATGCTGAGGTGCTTCATGGCCATGAAGTAAATGTGTTGCTCTTGGTAGTAAAAGCACATCTGGAAGAAGTTCAAATTGGAGGTTTTACACAAGTTAATGTGAAATGCAGCCTGGCAACATTTCCAGAGTACTAGTACCAGAGAAGCTTTTTAATGAATGGTGACCCTCCAAAGGTCTCAAGGACAAATGAATTTAACTAGACAGAAGTCCAAAAAGAAAAACAGTGGAAGCAAAATAAACAATGGTCCCACAAACTCATTCCTCATGTATGTCAATACTTGTGCTCTTCAGCATTTTAAGGGCTTGTGGTTTTTTATTTTTATTTGTGATAAGAGGATTATGTGAGAGGCCTGCATTCTCCTGAAGTGATACCTTAAAACCATGAATGCTGATTCCCAAACTACAATTTCTCTCCTTAAGTGGCATTGAAAACCAAGAAAAACCAAAATCAGAAGCAAGAGAGAGTGGAACTTGCAGGCTGATGATATTCAGTCTTGTCTGTGTTGTTGTATGATTGTTTGTAGAATCAGAAAGAAAACTCTTAATATGTATAAAAAGCATTTTGTCAGAGTTGTTTCATCCATTCCCATTGTGTCTTTTGGTGCTTCCATAAGGAAAAAGAAAACATTGGCATTTAAGAATAAGGGTGTTATTTTATTTTAAAAGTTAATATAATTTTTGAATGTTACAGATTAACTAGCTTAATATAGTTGGTTACTCTTTGGTCTTATTTTTTTTTTTACAAATTCTATTTTTCTGAGTGGTGTTAATGTGTAATTTATTCAGGCTGGGATAGTATCTTCATGTCAGTGGAGTGACCACAGTTTACTCCAGAGAAATCTGTGCCTCATAATGTGTATCTGATGTGTGAATTTGTGCATTTTTTAAAGTGCAACCAGTCCTCATCATTCCATGAGATGAATTCTGTACCACAGAAAACCAAAAAAGAGTATTTGAAATGAACAATTCTATGTTGACAATAATTAGAGAGGAGCCAATGCTGCAACAGGTTACTGGTGAACATTCACAGGCATTGGTTATTGTTTTCAGGAATGTAGGCAGAAAGTGAAAATTCTAATGAATTCTTACATAAATTTGTAGCAATGCAGAAATTTGAATCGAAGGAACCATCTTGGGGATCTTTTAATAATTAATAATAATAATAATAATAGTAATGATCAAGGGTTTGAAGTAAACTAAATCAGTTTTCAAACTGAAGAGTGATAAGGATTTCATTTTTTTGGTAGACTAGTTCTTTGGTCAGGGATTGAGACTATAATGGTTTCTGTAATGGAAATAAGAAAAATGACACCTCTTTATAATGGTGCAGTCGTGGTGGGCATTTTGTGGATCTGTCCCACGGGTATGTTTACTTGGTTTTTTATATACTCACTTTAAGACACAAATACCCACAAAATGCCGTCTGCCTTCATACCTGGCATACCATCAGCATATTCCAGACATGAGCCATCTGACTAGAAGAAATTCTCTGCAGCAGAACTGATCACTGAGTACTGAGATGTGCCAATTATTGTACTTCTAAGGGTTCTGGAATACAAGATAGGAATATGATACAGAAATATAATTAAAATGAACCTGAAGAAAGGACAGGGGAAAAGGAAAGCAAAGGCTGAAGGGCAAGCTCTGTGTAGCAGACTGTGAAGCAGCCGTGATGCTAGATCTTATCAGATGTTTCATCTCTCAAATGTGCACGAAAAATGAATGAAAATAAAAAAACAATTCACGAGGGAATTCTACTTTTTTAGAGAGGAAAAAGTAAAAGGAAAATACAGTTATATGATGCAGAGAAACTTCTTCCAGTCTTTTGTTAGCAAAGACGTGCATTTACACATTTTGTATCTATCCCTGCAAAACCACAACACAGAGTTGGAAGTACACCATAGATCCCAGAATCAGGGGAGAGCCAAAGAGAAAAGCAGCTGACCTAAAGTGTCACTAGCACTCCTGCATTACTTCATGCTCAGTGGAGCTGCTAGGATAACCAATCTTGCACAGGTTGAATCCAGAATGTTTCCAAGAACTGAGTTAATTAGTGAAGTATCCTGAAGTTAACTAACTCCCCTGCCCAGAAATGGGCTCTTCCATTTTCCTCACATGATTATCTGGGCACTTTCACTTTTCCATATATAGGAGCAGCTCAGGGACTGACAGATCAGGCTAGGTAGGGATACAGACTTCAGGCACATGCATACTCCTTGCATGCAGGCACGGATGCAAGCACATGCTGCTTTCACACACTGAAATTCAAGTTAGCTGGGGAGGTAATAAGTGAAGATAGCAACAGTCCTGCTGATAAAGAGCCTTCTTAAACAGGAGGCACCAAAGGTAGAGCTCTTCAAGCACCGTTTGTACTAATCCATCAGGAAAAGCATCACAACCATGAATGGGCCGGTGGATGGTTTATGTGATTACACACTGGATGATGAAGGGGCTTTCATGTTCACATCGGAGTCCGTGGGAGAAGGACATCCAGGTAAGAAGCCAGCTCTGGTAAAAGTCTAAAAAGTATAATATTTTCATTTGAGGTGTTTTAAAAGCTTAAAGAAGGATTCACTTGCTGTTAATCTCATTAGAGAAATTATTTGTAACAGGGTGCTTTTTCTGCTTTATTTCTACTGGACTTTGTTCATAGAGGCTATAAAACTAGAGTGCTTTCAACAGGAGCTTGTGTGCTTTTGCAGGGTGTATGTTCAACTGAGGAAGGCAGTGAGGTTTATGGTTGCTGCTCCTTCCTTTTCATCTAAATTTCTTTCAGTATTCCTGTGGAGACACTACTGTATCTCTGACAGACTCAAGTTTCACATATGGATAAGAATGCATAGCTTGCTTCTCAAGTTCCACATCTTTATGGTCCCTGTGAAACTGTCCTGCACATATGGAGTGCTCTAAGGCTGTCACCCATGACAGGAATATCCCTTAGTAGACCATTTAAGAGCCTTTTTTTAGTGGCCCCAGCAACTGTAGATGGCAAAGTCACCAGTTTGTCCCCAGCCTCCCACCCCTTTCCATCATCTGATGCAATATATGAAATTGCTTAAGCAAATAGTGGACAGTTATTTGCTAAACTTTATGTATGGTCAGCAGAGATTAGTTCCATTTTATTGAAAACAAATATTCATCCACCATAAACATATACCTTATGTCAACAGCAACTGTTCCCTCAAGTGAGGCCAGGGGACAATAGGCTGTTTGATGTCCTGAAAAGTGTATTTGTTTTAGAAGCTGATTTGGTGGCCTGTGCTTTCTGCTGTAATAAGACTTTTCAGGTCTCTATTCATGTTATGTGAGTAAATCATAAATGGGTGGAATGATTTTATAGCAGAGGATAAAAAGGGCAGCAATGAGAACTTCTGTAGTCCCGGTACTCTTCTGTAGTAACTTATTGCCGCAGATCCAATCCACAGCTGATGCAATTGAGTACATCTCCATCAATGTGAAGGCAACTACATCAGGTTAAACCAGTTGGGGTTCTTTCTGATGTAACACAGCCAGAAAATGACAGCCATGTTTTGTCCTTGGAACATATGTCCCTTGTCGAGCTCATATATAATTACATCCAGTGTCTGTAGTGCTATGTAATACCATGGAAAAAATAACATAATGCAGTGTGGTAATTTTACATGGATGATGTTATTTCCAAAGACAACTGGTCTCAATTTATGCTACTCTAATGATGATTTTTTATCATCTTGGGGCAATCATAGGGAAGTCTCAGAGAAGAGAGAGTTCAATGGAGTCCCCAGATTTAGCTTTGTCTCTTGGTTTCTTTCCTTTACCAGTTCTCTCTTTATCTTGTTTCTTGTTTTAGAATTTGGCCAATTTTTTAATTCTTATTCACATTCGCTCTCCTATTTCCAAACCCTCTATTGGCTCTCAGTAGCTTTCTTTTAAGCCCCATGATTATTATTTTTCTCCTGTGCTGAAATGCTGGGCAGGCCCTTGAGAAACACAGTTACCTCTTGGATAATTCTGCAGCTTCTCTCTCCTGGGAGAGCTTGCTGGGTCTCCAGGTACCATGAGATACAAAGTACCAGCCTGGGAGGTTTATTTGAGAGCAATTGGAAAATTGAAATTTACCTGGATGTTTTCAGGGCTGTGATGCTTATACTTTCTTAAACAGTTTAGATCTTTGTGTAGGGTACTGAAAACCCAGATGCCTATGGCAAAGGGAAGATAGAGATTTTCCAGATCAAAGGAGGATAGGCTGGCAGTAAGTAACTCTGGGTTGTCCTGCAAATTCTTGTTCCTGAGCATCAGCAATGGATCTTAACCATCTCAGTGATAGCTCTGGCTTCTGGCAGCAAATTGATCACCGCTGCATCCTGGCCAAGCCCCCCTTTTCCCCTCTGTGGTTTTGCACAAGAGGTGTAGACATGCCATTACGATTTTATCACCCAGGAAAATCTTGGCTATTTCTTAAAATGAGGCCCAGTGCCTGAGGCTGCAGTTGAGCTTCTGATGTTATCTGTAGCAATAGAATTTTATTGTGAGTTTTGATTTCCTCTGTTTATACAAGATGGATAATTTGCGTGTTCTTGATTATTTCTCTTCCGTATGTGATAGTATAATTTTGCTGGAGGGTATTAGGTGAAGTAAAGATCCTGAACCAGATCTTTGTCTGGTGGAAATTTGAATTGTTCTGATTATATTAGCTGAGCATTGAATGCTTTAATGGAGACCTTCTTAATGCACAAAGCAGGAGAAATGACATGCTTATTTATTTGAGCGTACAGAGAACTGCGTTATATCTGTGCAATGCCTAGAGCTCAGGAGTCACTGAGAAGCCCAGATTCCATAGAAGCAAGTAATAGCTGTCAATAATTAACCCACAGGTATCACCTGTGCTCCCCAAAGACATTATAGAAAACTGTTTATGCCATCTTCTCACTCCAGGTTCTGCAAAATCCCTTGGGAATTACATTTGGGAATTCCTTTCAGGTCTTTAATCATTTAGTCACTTAGTGGTGTAAATTCCAAGCTCTTTGAAGACTTACACATGAATTCTTCCTTTCTATATAATAGTAAAAGCACACAGACAGAAGCATGAAAAAGATAACTTTTTTTTTGGTAGCTGCTCCGTTTTCCTTAGTCCAGTAGTGTCTGTCATGATTCGCAGGTTTCATGGTGCTTTGAAATGCATCGTGTGTTTCTGTGCCCCACAAAGTCTTATAGATATCAAACCACTAAGGAGAAATTCCCCTGTCTGGTGTGGCTTCAGGTGGAATTGCCTGCAAACTGACTGCCATTCAGGTTTCCAGAAAGTATCAAGGAATCACTTAAAAAATATAAGGCCGAGCATCTTCTAAAAGCACCCTCGGGTTTTCAACAGTTTTAAAAGCATATGTTTATCTTGTAGATATTCACAGGAAAAAAAAAAACAAAACACATGAAGAAAAAAAAAAGAAAATGCAGATCTGTCCAGCATGTCTTATATCTAAGATTATATATACTTAATGATATCCATAATGCTTCAGTAAACTGTGCACTGAACAAGGAGAACAGATGTACAAGACATTTGAACGCTGCTAATATTGCAATACCACTGCAGTTATCTGCTAGGATAGGAGCTAGCACTCCTCAAGTGTTCTTTTAAATAGGAAAAATGTACAGCACAATTCACGTATTTGAAATCTTTCTAGGGAAACTCTTTGGTTGGAAAGCTATTTTTTTGATTAAATGCTTATGATAAGTATTTATATTTCTTCCCCATTTTAATTTTTTTACCAGAAAACTGAGAATTGCTCAGTTCATCATATTTTGAGTATAAAAATTCACATTCTAGTTTAATTTCTGTTGATACAAATAACATATAATTAAAAACACTGAATTTAATTTTGATGATCACAAATTTTCAAGAAAACTAACCTTGCCATTTCAAATGTTCAATGTTTATTATATTTACTATACCATCAAAGCCAGAAGTGTGGCTGTACCTCTTTGTTGTTCTTTTTGGAGGTTTTTTTGAATTGAATTTTCAGTTTTTACTGCTGTTTCATAGGTTTTTTTCTATGTGTGGTGAGTTTCTGTGAAACTGAATTCCTGTGAAAGTTCTGAGAACTTTTGCTAGGCCCTTACATACTCTAGATTCATGTAACAAACTTATGTCCAGCTATCTGGAAAACGGTGAAGTTCCTTCTAGTTACTGGAGATCACTTTTGTTGTTGAACACCTCCTTTACTTCCTAGTATTACAACTGGGATTTTGAGCAGGGTTTTTCATCAGCCTCCCTTGACTAATTTTAAAGTTAGCAGGAGCTGTTTCCTGGCTAATTGGCATCTCTGCCATGACTCTGGGCCTGTGGGGTGATTGGATTTCATGAAAAGAGTCATGGCTATCTAATACTGTCTTGCTCAGTCATTTTAGATATGCCTTTTGCAATTTTCATCCTATTGGATAGTAATTCATGACATTAAGGTATGCATGAACTGAATTCCCACCTATTAAATGGGTTTTTTTTAAGATTATAATGTCTCACCTGAGGTGTTCCATTATGCTTTCCCTGTTTCTAAGATAGAAGTGAAAATAAAAAGGAAGAAAATAATGGACAAACTTAGCCTCTCACACTTAGTAGGTAATAAGAGAAATGGGCCAGTTGAGACGAGAAATTTAAATAACAGAATGAAGGGTGCACAAAGCCTGCTAAGCATTGCTAAAAATAGAATGCCTGGTTTTATTTTACATCAGAGACCTTTACTAATAGACATGCCTTTAATTTAATGCATTAATCAGCCAATCATCCAGCTGGATTTCTCTTTCTAGTCTTGACAGACATATTTGTATCTGGATTTGGATCTAGTTGCACTAGAACTGCTGGTTGTTGCATCAACAATCAGATATGACATGTATTATCAAACTGATTTGCCTCAGACTATTTTAATGTAAAGGTATGCTCCAAGTATAGTAGATTAAATTATTCTAATATATTATTTTAATGTATTAGAGTCTCACATAGATTTTAAAGATCAGAAGGGATCGCCAAAATATAATCTGGTCTGACCTTCATACATAGATAATAATATTTAATGCAAGAATTTCTCTAACAATCTAGTAAATGGCAATTGAATTTCATTCATACCTTTTAAAAAGATTTTCAATTTTCATGTAGACATTTGAAGGGATGAGGAACCCTGCGTGCCTCTAAATTATTGGTTTCCATGGCTCTCACCCTTTTCAGATTTTCCTTTTTGAATCTTTATCTGTCTCTTTTTAACTTTCGTTTATCAACTTTAGTTACATTATTCCATCAGAAAAAAACCCCTTTTGTCTCAGCAGAGTATTTTTAGGTACTTAAGGACTAGGATCCCAGTGCCTATAGGGATTTTCCCTGATAGGCTGCCCTTCCTTCAGCCTTTCAGAGCTAGATTGGGTTTGACTGATTTCATCCTGTAAGATAGACTTTTCTGATTCAGGGCATTCTCTTCACTCTGTCCTAAACCTTCCCACAGCTTCTTAACACCCTTCTGGAGTGTTTTGGAAAGAATGCATGTAATAACCCTGTGTGGGCCATACAGGGAACTTAGACACGTGGGACAGTGGCATCTAATGCAGGTGAGACATGCTTCATGTGGAGCAAGGACAGTAGTAAAGGTTATTCATTGAAACTCTGGGAGGTGAGAAAAGACCACAGAGCAGTCCCAGTCACTAGAGTTTGCTGCTGGGTATTGGACCTGCACCTGTTAGAAAGCTGTTCTAACTAATAAGGCCCAGTTGCAGTGTTGTGTCACCCAGGTAATCACAAATTACACGTTGTCATCAATATTTTTTTGCCTTTATGCTTATTCCTTATAAAAATGAATACTTTGAAGAGAGCAAGCAGAGATACATTTTAATTACTCCTGCCACCTTTGTACCCAGGTTGTCTAAACAAGGTTCAGTTGGACATCTAATTAAATTGCAAGAATGGTGTCTGATTCCTGTTTGGTAATAATTGTCCCAAATTTAGTAATCCATGTACAGTTCTTGCAAGACTTAAAGTTCCAACACAGCCTACGTTTGCTAATTGTCTTTTGTGTTCATTCTTTTTGTGTTGAAGTGGTGAGGTGGGAGTGAATATGGGAGATAAGAGTGTCAGAATCACATTAGTTCTCCAGTCTTTGATTTGTCCCTCTTAGCTAAATGTACACCTTCTTAATGAAAAAAATGAGAATTTATTTTTACTTGAGCTTAAGTGTATTAAAAGCCTCTAATGTTACAAAACATTGCTTTCCAACTGATTGTCTTGCACATGGCAAGGCAGGAGATTAATTTGTTTTGCCACTCAGTTTGTTATGTCAAAATCTAAAAGCAATACTAGACCTTTTTTAAAGAACAATAAAGTTAAATTATATAAGAAAATTTACCATTTTCATGTGGAAGACATTGCTCTGGGTGCTGCCCTTTTTGTGTCCATTAGATTAGCTAGATTATTTGATTAAGATTCAATATTTGTTTTAAAGATTAGAAAAGAAAGAAGGAAAAAGGTAAAAGATTATTATGACAAACTTGAGCTGAAACCTTTGTGTTTGGCATGTAACTAAAGACTTACCTCAGGCAAACCTCAGCTGGTGACCCCTTCCTGCTTCAGTGTGTGTGTATTCCCTGCACTGCCTTAGGTGGGTTGCAGGGACTATTAGGAGGTGACATTGCCAGATAATAGGAAGCAGTGACAAAAAGCAACCCAAACCCCAGCCCTCCACTGAGCTGTGCATTATCTGTATTAATCTAAACACTTTCTCAGGCTTTACCACCAGTGTGGTACATTGTAACTTTCTGCTGGGGAGATGGAAGTTGGCAGTGGAACATCACCGTTCCATTAGAGCACTGCTGGTTTGCAGTGCAGGGTGGTGGTGCTAGAGAAGGCTGGGAGTAAAACCTCTTAACCTCTCAGGTTATTCTATGAATTACACACTTGTTTCACACCCAAGTGCAGAAAACTACAGGTAAAGTTGTAGTTAGCTGGTTTACACCAGTAGGTAAATTCCCCACGGTGTCTGCTGAGTTTGCTGGAAGGATGTTTAATACGTCTTTCTATTTATTCTAACTTAAATATGCCAGTAATCAGCAATAAAAGAATTCCTTTCTGAAATACCTACTGAAAGCGATGCAAGCAGTCCATGTTTTGTATTGAGTGCTGTGGTTTTGAATCACAGCTTTGATGTCTTGCAGATAAAATCTGTGATCAAATCAGCGATGCTGTACTAGACGCCCATCTCAAACAGGACCCAAATGCCAAGGTTGCTTGTGGTAAGTTGTTTGCTGCTTTGCTTTAAGTCATCACACAGTCACATTCCTTTTTGAGGATGTTTGCAAAGACCTAGCTCATTTCACTCTCAAAAAATTACATAAGAATTTCAGCCTTCAAGAGAAGGAGAGATGAGAAGAAACAGTAAAAGTTTTTGTAAAGACTGAAGCTTAAACAGGCTGTAGAAGCATAAAGCCAGTGATTTTGTGTGTGGACTGAATTGTTCTGGAAGAAACAGATTTCCATATCACTGAATCATGCTCAGTGTTTTGACTTTCCCATTTGTAAACTGGACATATTAGTTGTTTCCTTGCGTTCAGACAGATGGTGAATATGAAAAGAATTTTCTGTAGATGGATTTATAATGCTAAAAACATGGATAGAAAGGATTTACACTGTATACATCCAATAGATCTCTCAAAATCAGCATCATCACAAACAAAATATTTGTCTTAGTGGGCTGGCTTATTCTGCTATTGTAATCCTGCTTTCATCTCTCTTTCAGAGACAGTATGTAAGACAGGAATGGTGCTGCTCTGTGGGGAGATCACTTCTCGTGCTATTGTGGATTATCAGAGAGTTGTCCGAGATGCAATTAGACATATTGGCTATGATGATTCAGCTAAAGGTTGGTGAAAAAACTCATGAAATCATGGAAGAGCAAGCAATAGGCAACTGCAAAACAGGTCTGTCACCACTTCCATACAGGGGCTTTAGCAAACCTGATGCAAACTGAATATGCTGTGTGAAAGCTGCTTACATGATGCTACATGATACAATTTCTGCCTTTACCCCAGTAAGTAAAAAGCTTTCATTAGTTAAAACTGAATTGGGAGTAGGCAGACTATACTTTGAACTGTGGTATTAGGCCACAATACTTGAACCATAGAATCTACCACTCCTTCAAACTTGCAAGAACTTGACTCTTGGTTTTTGATTTGGCAAGCTGATTGTTGCGTTTTGGTGCCAAAGAGAGAGAAGAAATCTAGCTCATTTCATTGTACCTTTGTATTTTTGCACTGCAGTAGTATCTAGAATTCCCAGGTGTAAAGGTGATTGTCACTGCAGGGTGCTCTGTTAGCCCTGAATAACTCCTTTACACTGAGCAGTGTGTGGTCCAGACCTAGGTTGTGAGACGTGCAGATGATAAAAAAGACAAAATCTTCTGTGAACCAGGCACTTTTCATTTTCTAATTTGCATGTATCTGTTTATACAGTATAAGTATTCCAAGAATTCTGTTACAATGAAGTGTATCTTCTAAGAGCTTTTGGTTTTCAAGTTGTTTACTGCAGTCCTTTAATTGCAATTGAATTTGCAAGAGATTGTGGTGGGAGAATATTACAGCAGCTCAGCTGCAGGTTGCCTCCACCATCAGGCAACAGCAGTGCTTTCAGAAAACATAAACAAATCTAGGAGGTCGTAAATCTCCTTTTTATCCAAACTGCCAGCAGTGGTGAGGGGAGACTCAGTGACCCAGTAAAAAACAATTTCTCAAAGTAAAAAAACCCTAACCAAACAATTACATACAGAACATAATTTTCTTCTCTACATAGCCTACTGAAAAGAGGGGGAAGAGTGGGTCATATGCATATGGACGTGTATATGCGTTACACAGGCTGAACATGAGTTTGGTCAGCAGCTGTCAGTAGCTACAGTTCTAGGAAAGGTTGGATTTGGAGAGAAGCAAGTTACTATTAATATACCTAGGAACAGGTGGGAAATTTTGCCACAATCTTCTGTAAGTCTTTCAATTCCTTAAAACCTTACTTTTGGTCTTTGAAAGTCATGTAAATTCCCATTTCCAGATTTGCTGTGAGATCTGAATCTGGTGTTTTTCTGCTTGTGGTTCATGCAAAGTCCCATGAGAGATTTAAGCACAGATGCTGCTTTTCATGTTTTACGAGTGATGTGTCAGAAAGCAGAGTCTTCAGTGCTGAAAAACTCAACTTCTGGGAATTTATGTAGAGGGCTTTATTACTATTTACTGGGGAGAGGCTCATTATTTACTTTTTTGACTACTTTTCTACAGCTGACAATTCATAATCTGAATTGGCTTGGCACAGGGGGCCAGTGCAAGAAAAAATAAGCAAGAAAGGCAAACCTATATATGCCACCCCATCCTAAAAAAGGTTGCAAGTGTGTTGTTGACAAAAATTTTACTAAAAAATATCAGTTTGGTTTTGAGTTCTGAATGTGGTATCCTTCAGAATAAAAATTTTGTCCTATGGTTCCATGTTACTTTCCTTAATTGTGGCAGAAAAAGCTAATTCACTGCTATTCTTTTTTCCAAATAGGCTTTGACTACAAGACTTGTAATGTTTTAGTGGCACTGGAACAGCAGTCACCTGATATTGCCCAAGGTGTTCATCTACACAGGAATGAAGAGGATGTTGGTGCTGGAGATCAGGTAGACATAGCATCACATCTAAAACACCAAAGCTGTTTTAATGGAAGAAGTTTACTCCATCTTAATGCCCTATTTTTTATGTCAAAATCCATGTCAAAATATTTCCACACTTCTCTTTACCCCAGAAAAAACCCCATAATTTTACTAAACCAGTTGGAGGTTCTTTGAGGGCAGACTTTTGTGGCGTTGCTTTAGCCCTCCAGGCAAACCAGGAGAGCTCTGGCAGTTTGCAGTAGCTGAGAAGGTTCCCTTTAGAACTTAGCAAAGGTTTTTTGCTTACATATTTCACATTTTTGTTGGGTAGCTTTGGGTTCATCAGAACATTCATCATGCAACCAGACTTGCCATGTAACACGGAATAAACAGAGGATCTTTTCACATTCACAGAGCTCTTGAGATTTTGTGCAGCAAAAATTAGGTTATGTTTCACCTTCCCTCAGCATTAGTACAATAAATAACAGAGTACTTTTAATTCTCACTTATTTCCTGGAGGCAGCTCTTGTAATAGGTAATTGTAAAAATGTAATTAAGGCTGTCCAAACTGCATTTCTCTGAGCTAAAGAACACATGTAGACATTTATGCTGTGTTCCCAGGAGAAAGGCACTGACATAAAATCTTCATAATGTGACTGATGCCATATGAGTGACTTTAACATTTACTAGTTGTCATTAAAAGTAATATCTAATTTATAGCAGTGCTGTTGAGAACTATAAGTGCAGGTATCAGAGTCCAGGAGCCAAGCTAATATTGCTCAAAAAATCCCTTGAGGACTAAATTAAAATGCTTTTCTGCTGTCATGGGGACATAATACTACATCAGAAGAAAAGAGATTTGTCTTTCTTTGGCACTTTGATGGCCTCACTTTCCATTACATCAAAGTATCTTCCTCTCTTTTTTTCCATCCCCCCCGCCCCCTTATATACACTGGATGAGGAGAAAGAAAATGCTGCAAACTCTATTTAGCAAGCGATAATCTGATGCAGGGAACATGAGAGAATTACAAAAGTAATATTTATCAGTAGAAGCTGTGACTCTAAGTATGTGGCATTGAAAAATCTGAAGCAGGTGCCTTAAACTGTTGAAGGGTATGTCCGTCATGGAGTTCTCACATCCCATTCCACTGAAATTTCAGATGTGAGCTGCAGTGTGTCTGTATTCATACATAAAACCCACTGGAACATTTCCAGGCTACTGGAAACATCTTTCCTATGACAGAAGAGTCCTGAAATGTTTTCTCCAGCAGATATTTTTTTTCTGTGAAAGAACCTATTTGTTTTTTTCACAGAAATGTCTTCACTTTTGTCCAGGTTTGCAGCTCAACATGTAAGCCTTCAGGCTAGTGAAAAAATTCTAGGAACATGGTTTGTTTCTCATTACACCATAACGTGTTGGAGCCTGATCTGAGTTTTGGCTTCTTGCACTGTGATGTAAAACAGTAGAAAGTAAACCTGAGGATACTGCTGACTCTTTGCTTCAGATGAAATCTCATTGCCTTTGGTTGTGGTGCCTTTAACAGTGATTGAAGAATGTTCTCTCCTCCTGTAGGGTTTGATGTTTGGTTATGCAACAGACGAGACAGAAGAATGCATGCCCCTAACAATTATCCTTGCTCATAAACTGAACGCCAGGCTAGCAGAGCTGAGGCGCAGTGGGGAACTGCCTTGGCTGAGGCCCGACTCTAAGACACAGGTAAATACTGCAAGGGAGTGTCCAGAAAGTTCAAAACCAACACCTTTTCTTTCCAGAAATACTGAATATTTTTGAAGACAGCAGCTGATGTGTATCAGCCTATCAGGGTAGCCTGCAAGTAGCAGATAAAGCTTTTCCACTGCTTGTGACATTGCCTCCTTGACTGCTGGAAAATGTTTAACGTGTATCAGAGCATTTCACCACCTGCCAGTGAAGGGACATTTAACCCTTCAGGACTAAGTGGCTTGTGCTCTTTGGAAAAGTGACACGACATCCAAAGGATTTATTTGTGTTTAGGCATTAAGGCTGACATTTTCAAGATGCACTGAGAACATAAATTTCTGAGGCTTGGGAGTTTTGAATGAAATCCCTCCTCAAAGACATATTTTGGGTGATTTCATAGAGAATCAGGTTGTTCATATTGAGTTGGGTTTTTTCTGTTTTTTTTTTCTTTAACATAGCAAAAATGCAGTGAGGAAATAGGCTTCATTTCTCATACCCTGGCATCACTCCAATGATCACTCATACCCAGTGATCACTCTAATATCAGCACTGACATTTCGCTACAGTTTTACTTTTGTAATGGCCAAGATGGCATTTGATGAATACCAGTAACACATGTTATAGCAGCTTTGCTGTTTCTCCCCGCTGTCCCTGTGCTGCTCAGGTGACAGTCCAGTACATGCAGAAGAACGGAGCAGTGGTGCCCGTGCGCGTTCACACCATCGTGATCTCCGTGCAGCACGACGAGGGCGTCTCTCTGGAGAACATGCGCAGGACCCTGAAGGAACGTGTCATCCAGGCTGTTGTCCCTGCAAAATACCTGGATGACAAAACTGTCTATCACCTTCAGCCTAGCGGGCGTTTTGTTATCGGAGGGCCTCAGGTTTGTGCTATGTTATTTTGGTGATCCTATGAGCTTGCCTTCCAGTGCGTGTGTGTCTTCAGTGCTCAGGTTTTGGCATCTCTGTCCCAGGGTGTAAGGAATAAGCTGCCCAGTGGAAGCTTTTCCTGCAGCTGGATGTGGGAGAAGAGCCAAGGGTTTCATGTGTCATATGCCAGAGTAACCTTTGAGGGCCCGGTGATACCATACATGTGTCATGACCAGGCAGGCAAGCCTGCATCTAATCTTCCATTGCATGTAGAGTGTAGAGCCTGATTCTGGGTTTCCTCAAACCCTCTGGGGAGCAGCACTGGGTGAGACCTGCAGTCCCTTCTCATGGGAAGCACTTCTTACAGAGAGATGGACAAGGGAAGGTTTACTTCTCTTACAGTGAACCTGGTTTTCAAATCTGCATTGCTCTCACTGTTTGGCCTGATACACATAAGAGCTGAAGGTGTCCTGAAAATCAGCCCCAATAAAGCTTCTTGTGGTGAGAAAAGAAATGTTCCTTTTACTTTTAGGCAATACAAGAATTGGGATTTATAATTTGATCCTGTGCTCATTGAAGTCAGGAAGAAGTTACACTCTCATAGGATTAGCAGTTCTGAGATTTAGTTTTTGAAAATAAATTTACCATTACAAATGTTTTAGTCTTCAGATGCCTTCAGAGCTATCACAACAAAATTTCAAAGCTTCTTCCTGAAATTAGGTTCAATTTTACAATAAATCCGAGTAGACAGTGTTTTTCCTTTGTTTTACAAATTCATTCACTTACTGGAATTTTCTAGAACTATTTCTAAGGCACTCTGTCTTTTTTACATTAGTGCCATGTAACAGGTAGGAAGACGTTGAGATTTATCATTATAATGAATGATTCTACAAAAATGTATTTTTGTGCAGTTAAATGGGTTGTATCACTGTAATTTTGTGTATCATTGACATCCTAGACTATGCACAAAAGGAGAGTCAAACTTGAGCTGTAATTTAGAGTGAATGAACCAAGGCAGCAATCATAGCTGCATACAAAAAAAAAGCTACACATAGGAAAATGCTTATGTGTGCAGTTAAAAATGTAAATCTTTCAGGTGTGTACTGAACTGCATCCATTTAAAAACGCACTATAGTTACATGTGATAGCCAGCCAGGAATACCCTTTCTGCTCTCGTGCTGGAGCTCTGTCGGGTTTGTTTGCACACACAAACTGAGTCACAGTGTCCGTTTACAGCTTTTCAAACCTGGGCTGAGTTTGCTCAGGATGGGTCAATCTGCCCATGTGTCCATGACCTTACAACTGCTATCATCACTTGTGCAATTTACAATGGCATTGCAGTAACCAGAAAATAACTGTTTCTCTTCTTGACTTTAACAGCTTTAGCTCTCTGCTTATTTTTCAGAAGAGTGTTACTCAGTTTTATTTTTAACAAAGCTAGTTACAGGAGGCTGTCTTACCCCCAGCTCAATTCATCTAAGGAAGATACTTATATTTCACTTGGGATTTTCACCTTGTGTCTTCAAGCATGGTGGTACCTTGAATTCTGGCTATGGCAAAATGAGTAGAGTTGCTGCTGTCATCTTTTTCCTACCAGCAATACCTGCTGGTGTGATGAGAACAGATATTACAGCTCATCACAACGACTTCCACACGCTTTACAAGTGCATTTGTACTTGTTCAGCACCTTTGAAACAAGGGGTGGGTTTTTTTGCCTTTCACATGTCCATTTATTCCTCTTCCTCTCAGTTCTGCAGCCAAGTCATGGTCATTGCAACTGTCTATGCCATCAAAAATAAAGGCTTGAGTCAAACAGAAAAACCCAAGGACAGGATCCTTTAAGATAGGCTCAGCTATCTAAAATCCAGATTTACATCTCAGTGCTTTCTTAGCAGAAGGGAACAAACAGTGCCAAAGGTTTACTTCTGTGTACATACACAGTCTTTCTAAGAAAAACTTTGACTCCCCACTTGTGTTTGCCATGCAAACATTCCAGCAGTTGAATTTTAGTGACATGATGTTCCGGGGCAAAGAATTTCAAATCTGCCTGCACAGGTGGCAGCTGAATTTAAAATTTGAACATGTTTCCTTTCACACCAGAAAGCTTAAGGATTAAGTAAATTTCAGAGGTCAGACAATTAGTCCAGTGCTGATCAGCTAGCCCAGATCAAATGAAAATATGAAGTACTTGTGAGGAGCAGTCGGGATAGCTGTAGGCAACTGGAACGTTGTCTGTACTTCCTTATTTAATACTTTAGAATATTCATCCATAAGTACCTGTTCTTAGAAAGAAGTAATCCTCTCTCAATTACCTATAACTGCCTACTACTCCATACCTGTTGTGTACAGTTTAAATTAGACAATAAATATTTTGGGGTTGGAAATGCGGTTTTTAGTACACCTGTGAGAGTCTCTGATACTGCACTTGAAGGTTGCCAGTGTCCATTTAACAATGTATAAGGTACCACTGACATACCTCTGATGGTAAAAAAAAAAAAATCTAGTATTTAGTATTCACAAAATTTGTGATTTTCACTAAAAGGTATGAAAGCCCAGGTTGGGTATTTTTTGTATTTTAAACAGTGTGAAATCTCTCAATGGTTCCTTGATGGCACATAGCTTTTTAGCAATATTCTGTAATTGGTTTGGATATTTGGTAGGTCATTTCTAAACCAAAGTTTCTATATTTACTATGAAAACAGGCAGTGCATGCTGTAGCTATCTGGGTGTAACCCTGTTTGCTTGATTGACCAAACAAATTTGTGAATGGCTTGTGTTGAGAATCTGGCTTTAAAGAACAACTACAGCCACTGTTGTACCTTGGTGAGACAGGTTCATTCCTTCAGCTACCCTACAGCAACGCCTGTGTGGTGAGCTGGCACGTCGCTGCAGTGTTCTGAAGGAATGCATAGCCTTGTGAGGGACTGATGATGAAATGGATGTGTAATGGACACCCTGTGTCCCTGGCTCAGGGTGATGCTGGTGTCACTGGGCGGAAGATCATCGTGGACACCTACGGCGGCTGGGGAGCGCACGGCGGCGGGGCCTTCTCTGGCAAGGACTACACCAAGGTGGACAGGTCGGCCGCCTACGCTGCCCGCTGGGTGGCCAAGTCTCTGGTGAAAGCTGGGCTCTGTCGCCGTGTGCTGGTGCAGGTATGCATTGTCAAGAGTGTTGCTTTTCTCAAAAAGATTTCCCCTTTTTGGATTTACTCCAACTGCCCATAGTATGAGACACTGTAGTAGAAGTGGTCTCAGTGATGACTTTTTGAAGAAAGGAAGACTTGATGTGCTTGGTTCAAGCCCACTGTAATGTCACATGTTGGCTTCTTGGAACTGGAACTTTTCATTAAGCTTTCATTTTATTGCCTATTTTTCTGGACATTTCTTGAGCCCTCAACCCTCTGAGACTGTCATGGAAATGAGCATGGGGTGACTGGATTGTGGGGGAGAGAGTAATCCAGAGGCCTCAGCATTTTCAAAGTTTTCTCTTCTTTTTTCTGCAAATACAGATTGTGCAAATACAAGAAGGGGAGGCCTAGGCTTTCATAAGATGATACATAAATGAACACTTTCTTCTGCTGCCCACTGTTGCCCCGAGGTGCTGTGTTTATTGGCTGACTAAGGTGCCTTTTTCCCCACAGGTTTCTTATGCCATTGGGGTTGCTCATCCATTGTCTATTTCACTGTTCACTTATGGAACATCCCAAAAAACAGAGAAAGAGCTACTGGATATTGTGCACAAAAACTTTGATCTTCGGCCTGGAGTCATTGTCAGGTAAAGAAATGCACAGAAAGGAAAATATGCTGGTAGTCACATCCAAGAAATGATTTCTTACACAGTCTTCAGCTGAGACAGAAGATTTGGCCTTCTATATGGAAGTATATGGAAGTCAAATAAAACAACTTTTCTATTCCAAGAACTTTAAGTTACTTTGCTCTAAAAAAAAGGTATCTTTTGGTTTACAAAAGGAATTGAAGGTAATTCCATCTTTTCCATGGCAATTCATAATTCTTAATAATTTATGGCCTTTTCCTATAGCCCTAAAGTACATCGAAGACATTTAAGTAGTGTTGTCACTTTAACTGTCTCCATTGGACATGTTCACTGGCATGCTTGCATCTCCAGAATATGCTTGCTTGTCCAAGAGGGTGGGATGGATATCAACATCAGGATTTTAATAGTAGTAAGGAAGTATCTTAACAGGAAAAATTTTCACTTCTTTTTGTTACACATGCAGGGATTTGGATCTGAAAAAGCCCATTTACCAGAAGACTGCATGTTACGGTCACTTTGGAAGACCAGAATTCTCATGGGAAGTGCCTAAAAAACTCGTCTTTTGACATTAGTGACATACCACCTTTTAAAAACAGAAAGGAAGAGAAGACCACTAATAATGAGGATGCTTCTGAAAATCAAATTTGACAGCTTTATATTCAACATAAGGAATTTTAGATTTTAAATGGAAAGAAAGAAAAGGTTATTTTCTTGGAAATTGATTTTTTTTAACCCTCAGTGTCTTTCATTATCTAAGATATAATGGACAGAGTCTGTTTTTTTAATCAGCATAAGACAACAAAATACAGTTTACTTTTAACTGCTGCTCTGTTGGTTCTTTCGATAAAGACGAAGTGTGACTCAGGTACTCAAACCAAAAGCTGAACCTCAAACCTTTGATGGGCAAAGGTGAAGACGATTTTCCCAACTCTGACTAAGGATCAGCAGATCTGTTGCTTCTAATTAGACAATGGGAAATTCTGGGGTCCAATTTCCTTACTGGAGTTAGCATTGCATACGGCTGGGGCTGCTTTGATGGGAGAAGGCTGCATATCACCAACTCTTTTATAAAAGATGTTAACATATATGTAATATTTAAATCACCTTCACTGCATATGTGCTGTTACTGTCGTGTTTCAATTACCTGTGTTTTTGAAACATAAGTGCTCTCCTATGAAACCACAATCATAGAATAAAAAGCTTTTTCCTACCATGTATGTAAATGTGTTTCTTTTTCTGTGCTTTTTTTAATGCTACAGTATAGTGGTCCATCTCAACTCAGCTGCTTCTACTCTTGTAGGATTTTCGTTTACCAACATAATTGAATTTGATTAGATTTTGAAATTGTTATATGAATTTCCCTGTTAATACATACATGATTACTCTCTAGTCCTTGTGATTAATGGAAATTTGGTGAAAAAGTATTAGATTTTTATTTGTAACTCTTAGGTTTGTGCTATACAGTATTTTTTCATCATTTTTGCTCCCAAGTGTCAGGTTTATTGCATGGCTTTCTATGTTGGGTATAATTTGGGAATAAAATATAGCTGAGAGAAATTACTTCAAAACCTCACCAAACACACGTAGCATGAGGTTACATTTGGACCAGTGCCCCTGCTGGAGAGCTGGCCCCAGCTCAGGGCTATATTGTCCTCAAAAGTGGCAAACGACTCTTTGCTTTACTCTACTGTGGGTTAGGCACAGGTTTGTTTAAACTGGGAGAGTGTGAGACCACGTTTATCTTCTGTGATCAGTTTGGTTCGTCAGTAGGCAGCAACTTAATCCAGCACTGCACGGGGTGCCTGTGTATGGCCCCCAAAGGGGACTTAACGCTCTGTGGTTCAGCCAACATTCTGACACATCTACGCTGGAGAAGTGCTGCCACCCCGTGTTTGTCTCCTAAATAAATGTCCGCATGCAGTGCCTCCCCAACAGGCGTGGTGCTGGAAAGAGAGTGCCTGCGATGAACATTAGAGGAAAAGCTGCTATTTATTCCTTTCAAGTACGTCATAAACACAATTTCTACCTAGTCAAGCCAGAGGTCTCTCCACTTTTATTAATTATGCTAATATGCTCTCTGTTCTGTGTAAACTGAGATAAACAGGATTATGTGTAGCTCCTGATCTCCCACAAGGACCTACCACATTAATCAGTGTGCCTCATTGTGTACCCACCTGGCTACATTTTGGTAGGAAAATATCTTGAAGACCACCTGCATCTTAAAGAATGAGTTGGCAAAGATTTGCCAGAGACTGCTTTCCTAGCTGCATATCGCTTATCTTCCAAGGAATACGGAATATGTGTGTGCCAGCCTCAGAAATGTAAACTGTTTGGAGCCAGGTCCTCTTGGTCTGCCTAGAAGCATTAACGTTGACTTTGTTATTAAAAACTTGTTTTCCTAATGATCTTTTACCTGTCAGTAATGTACACAAAGGCATTTTTCTAATAATAAAGAGATCACAACTCATGCTGACACAGAACTGTTTCGTGGAAGCATTACAGTCCTACACATAGCTGTTTATCAAGATGTCCCTGAGATAGCCCCTGACATTCCTTTGTCAATGCCCTGGGTGCCTTCCTTTTGGCTTAACTTCTTCAGGAGCTCCAGGTCGTAATGTATTACAGTCCAACCAGCAGAAGCAAGTGAATGAAAAACTGATAAAAAGAAACTGGAGAAAGTGCCTTATAAATAAATGTGTTTCGTAACATAACATGGAAGCAGAAAGTCTGTGTCTCAACAAAAGGAAATACCTGCAGACAAAAGGAACAGTTGTGCTCAGATGGTGACAATAACAACCACTAAAGGTTTTTTGGAGAAGAGGGGTGTGTGTGTGTGTATGTGTTTCCAGCTGGCTGGTGGGCAGGTGAGGCTGCCCCGAGGCTTGGCAGTGTGTGGAGATGTGTGACAGGCTACCAGGGGAGAGGCTGTGACTGAGCCCTGTATTTCACACATGGGTCAGGTACTCCCCTAGGACAATTGGATTAATCTGCTAGCAAATGTGTAGGGTAGCAAAGGTTGAACTTTTGTGGCAATTTTGCTACCTATTCAGTTCTTCCCATAAATGGATTTAAGCACATGAGGTTCGTGGCTCTACTAAAAAAAAAAAAAAAA
>VZTZ01042543.1:1292911-1566670 GCA_013400955.1 Drymodes brunneopygia
AAGTAGCTAAACTCTGGATGCTGCAGGATACAGACCATACCTCCTTGGTTCAGATCAGTTATCATTTGATGTTCTTAGCTTTCTCTTGAAGCATGACATACAAGTTAAGGCATTATTATGTCTTCTTTATGAGAGTTTATTTGTGTGTGTGTGTGTGAGAGAGAGAGACAAACACAGGCAGATGGGAAGGTGGCAAGAGAGCCACGGCATGCAAGAATGTGCACACAATAAACATGTTTACAGTAATCCAGTTAATCTGAAAATTTCCCGGTGGAGCTGGCAGCAGCAGAGCCAGTCTGCCTCAGTGCCCTAACGAGAACATGCCCTTGCCCTCCCCTAAACTGTTCTGGCAAGCTCTCCTCAGGCTTCCCAGCAAGTGGGGCAATGTGTGCCTAATTCCTGCTCACAGCACTGCTGTGGAGGGAGGCACACGGTAAACAACCAGCAAAGCACAGGCACACAGCCCTGTGCCTGACTCCAGCGCTTTTGCTCTTGGGCACCACAAGCACCAAGTAATTAGCCCTGGTCTCCTGCAGAGAGAAATGTGCCTCCCCTGGAAAACACTGTTTATTCTAAGTTTAGCAGTGCTTCATGCAGGTAAGAAATCCTTGAATATGACTAACAATTATTTATATAGGGCTATCTTAGAGAAATAAGGACCTGCTTAGGAACCCAGCCCCGAGTGGCCCAAAATAGGTGCTCACACTGCTGTTTCCAATAAATCAATATTTGCACAGATTATTCACATTTGAGCCCTGATCACCTCAGGTATACAAGCTAGTACTAGGACTGCAGGATAGGATAGAAGCAGGATAGAAGCGCAGTTCCTCTAAACAAGTGCTATTCCATGGTATTTGGGGTTTGTTTATGTGTCAGGAGGGACTGTGACCTAATGAAGTACCTGCTTCTGTTTGTCTTTTAGATTTTGCTGAAATCGGAGCTTTTGCCAGTCTAAGTGAATGCAAAAGTGCAACCATAGATGATGTGAATGAGAGTCTCGAGGTAAGAGGCTGGCTGACCCAGGGTGTGTTCTGCACCCTCTTCCTGTGCTGGTGGGCTCCTGCCGTGTCTGCCTGAGCTGGCTGGGCAAGAACAACTCATGTATTGCTTTGGCAATGTACAAAGTACCGGCTGGGGAGGGGAGCCACACGCAAGAGTAGAAAAACATTAGTGTCATCTGACTTACCACAGCTTTGGTCCTGCTGCTGCTAGTCCAAAAAGTGTCCTTGTAGATATATTTTCCAGTTTTGTCCTGCTCCAGATGTATAAGTGGCTTGAACATAAGCAGTATAGCAAGATAAATAACAAAAGCTACCTAGAAATGCATGAGCTTCTTTATTTACATATGATCACAGCTTAATTCTAAGGCTCCAAAGTCTTTCCTTTTCAACTCAGACTTTTTCTCCCCTAACTCCATAGAAATATTCAAAATGCTTGCCTGAAATGATTGCCAAGGGTGAGAAAGCTTCAATCAATTACCTGGTGTGGACACTGCAAGAAACACTTGATCTCCTGCGCCCTGCTCAAGAGCAATGTGAGGCTCCTCCTGAACCAACGCTCCCCTTTGCTGGGGAAGGGGAGGCTTTTATACCCACTTGCACTCTGATACATTGTTTTCTTTTTTCTTTTTTTATCCACTCGAAAGTTTGCAAGCAGCTATCTCCGTGCCCACGTCCAGTGGCCCCAAAAAACGGGGGGCTGGTGTGTGTGACCATTGACAATGCTCAGTACTGCAAACCCATGTGCAACCAGGTAACATTCCTGCCTCACTGCTGCTATATTGCTGCATCCAGTCCTTCATTTGCAACTGATTGTTGGGTAAAGCCTAATTTTGCATGCTATACTTTTTTTTTACCCCTCAGGGTTGGGAGACGTTGTAGTGTTTGTATTTACCTGCCTGTTACTGACTGTTTCTTCCCCTTGCAGTTACTATGATGTACCCTAGGACAGTGTTTGTTTATTTTCTCCCCACCATTGTTTCCCAAGGGTTATGACTTTCAGTTCCTCAGAAGCAGCAGGCTGTATGAAGTGTGTGGCAATGCCACTGGGTTTTCCTGGACCACGCAGCTTATCGGGGGAAAGGCACTGGCTGTTTGCAACCGTGAGTGCTTCTCAGACATATCTGTTCTTGAGGATGTGAGGCTCCCTCTCTTCTGTTCAAAAGAATAGGAGGAAAGGAAAGTTTCTCCTTTCTTGACATGAGTGACATTGTGAGAGCCCTTGCTAAGCTGTCAAACTGATGAGTAAGAAAACACAATTTCTTTAATACTCTCATGAAGGCGTTGCTGTTTCATCTTGGGGTACCAAATATGACATTTATACAAATGTTTGTGGGAAGATGGACCCTTTTTAAAAAAAGCAGTAAATTGGTGTCACCTTAACACAAGCCCCACATTGCACAAGGGTTGTGTGACCCACTGGGCAGACAGCAATAGGACATAATAGTGTTTATCTTGCGATAATGCTCGAATCTCAGAAAAATTGGCCAGCACCAACAAAGCCCAGCAGCTGGGCTGCAGCCAGCAATGGTGCAGCCCAAGGACTGCAAGACTGCTTCCATTGTATCCACTGGGCAATCTGTGACCCAAAGCAGGCTGTCTGACTCTCTTGTTACTGCCTTAATTTAAAAATAAATGTGCATATAGATACACAAAAGGGCCACCCTACCTCTTCTATGCTTAATGGAGAGTATTTTACTGTTGACAGCACCTAGTTCCTAGATCAGTTGTTTTCCAAGGCCTACCAAAAGCAAGCAAACATTTAGGCACTTTTATTCCAAGCTGGAGACTTTAGTCTAGACAATGGGAATGCCAGCACAGGTTTAACAATCAGGACAAAGCTAAGCTAAGTAATTCCACTGCCTATTTATTTATTTATTTATTTATTGTCATCTTTGATCTTTTCCAGCCTCTGAGATGGCCGTCAGTGGAGCTAAATCTGCCTATTTCCCCAGCAACAGCACCTGTGTGCACACATTTGCCTTCTGTGAGACTCAGGCAGAGCAGCTGAACATCTTCCTCAAAGAGCTCGCCGAGCGAGGCATCGACGGCTCCAGCCGGGACGAGGGGGCTGATTGTATCATCTGTGGTTACTGACACCAAACAGCCCGAGCACAGCCCAGCCAGCTGACTGCTCTTGGACAGCACGAGTGCAGCAGTGAAATCATGGCTACCACATGGAAACACACAGCTTGTGTTTAGTTAAAGCACTGGAGATCATAGTTGTGACCTCAGCTGTGGGATACAGATACATAGGCTAAATCTAATCACACAGCTCATGGCAGAAGAGTTGCAAAGAAAGAAGACCACTTTTATGGCTTAAATTTGTCTAGCTGGAATTAAATAAGAACTAGTTTTTTAACATATGCATTCCTACTGGCTTAACTTCTTCAGGATCTCTGAAGATAATCATAACATTAATTGTTATCAAAAATTTTCCTGTGTCAGGGGTCATCTTTACTGAGAAAGGGCCACACTTCTACTCAATTTGACAGCTGCAAATTAATCACTATTATTGCTCTGATCACCATTAAAGCCATATAAGTGACAGTAGTTCCTGGCTTTATAATACTTTATTAATTTGTTTGCTTGACTGGGGCTTAGAACAGCAGCAGAAAACCTGTCCATTGTCCACCTGGCACTAAGTGAAAGTAAATATCAAAGATAACTTAGCACTGGTGATCCAGCTTATTTGTGGAGCTATACCGACCAAACAATGTGCATGTGAATTATCATGAAATATAAACAAGAAATTTAGTTACTGCTTGCTTGCTTTTCAGTGGAATCTGTGCTTGGGGTAATATTTTAATTCTCTTCTGTTGGGCAAACACTGAAGCTGTAGATCTGAAGACAGACAGCTCATCTGTTTGTGTTTCCTTTCCCTTTTTTACCTTTTCCCTATTTCTGTCAATCCCTCAGACACAGGAGGCATAGTTTTGTGGTACATGATGTATAACTGAGCTTTATATCATTAATCAGATAAATGATTCAAATATATGTATATTTGCATACTTACATTTCAGGCTCAGAATCCAGTCATTACAAGCAAAAAACCATAAATAACCCCAGTTGCTTTAGGGCCTAAAGCAGACAGTCATATGACAATAAGTAGAGCAGACAATTACACCAGAAAAGGGATGAGTTGGCCTCTTTGGATGCTTATAAACCATGTGGCAATAAATTAAGTCATTGTGTTGGAAAGAAAAGTGCTGTAGTCTTAAAGAGAAACAATGAGTTTTGAATCACTGGGTTTTGGGGGGTTTATTTATTTATTTATTTATGGCAAACAAATGATCTCTAGCAAATGAAATTATAATGTCTTTGTGTCTTTCCAGCCAATTCATTATCAACCAGTGCTCGGATAAAATATCTAGAGTACTTTCCAGTATAATTTTTCTACTGGTGCTAAACCTCATTTTTTCTCTCAATTATGTTAATCCATACTAGTGACTTTCCAAACCAACCAACAAAAGAAAAGAAAAGTCATTCATATTGTATTTCATTATGAAATCAAGCCATTGCTCTTTTAAACTAACAGAAACTGTTTCATTTGTGGGTCAGAAATCCTCATAGTGAGTGTCACACAGTTTGGAAAAATTAGGCTTTAATTAGCATCTGTCATGAACCTGGTGTTAAGCTGGAGATTAGGTTGCTGGGGTGTTTTTCAAAAACTTGCAGAGAATTTTTGTTCTATTCCCACCACCTGAGTTATTATTTATATATGAGAAAGGGAAGTTGACTCAATAAGCCCATTTGAGACAGTTAAAAATGAAAGTAAATTTAATTGTGTTGTTTCCCAGAGTACATTTGCATAATTTAATTCAGGTAAATGGTTGCTGTGTGTTTCCATTAACTGCCTGTTGGTGTCTGGCCGGGCATGTCTGAGCATTGGATCATCCCTTGTGCTCCTGCTCTAGCCTTGGGATGGGGGAGGCTTTGTGTTCTGGCACTGGGGGGTTAAGGAGAAAGGAAAATTCATATAGAAGGAAAGAAATTAATTCACATAGAAGGAAAGAATTCAAGACCATTTTAAGCCATTAAGTTTTCAGATCAGACAACAGAAGCAGGGAAGGCTTATTTATTGTACCATTCTCTGATATTTATTTTATTTTTAGGTTTTGCAATGCAACCAGACTAAACTACTGCCTCCCCAGAGCATCCTGCATGCTTTTGATAAGTTCACCTGCATAACTGTCAGTCAGCTAAAGGCTTTGGTAATATTTACAGTGTAACTCTAGAGAGGGAGGCTTTCCTGTTATTAATTAAGGAAATACAATGCTGCATTATCCTTGCTTCTCTTTCAGTCCATTATAACACAAGAGAAGAACTCAGTCTAGGAACTGAGCCAACAACAGTAATTACAACCCAGCCAAAAAATGGAAGGCAAAGTGCGGAGAAGTGCAGCTTGTGACAACAAAATCACACACATTCTCTTTTCACAGGAACTTAGCAGCAACAGACTGGTAAACCCAGTGCTTTTGGGTGGATCACAGGTGGTGAGAGTGATCTTGGGAGATGTTATCATCGTGAACCACTGTCCCAGGGCAGTGGTGGTGCAGCAGGGCTGGCTCACACTGAGCCGTGCAGCGAGATCTGCGGCATACGCTTCATCCTCCAGATCACCACTGCAGCGGGGGGCAGCAGCATCAGGAAACTCATGACCAGCACTGCAGCAAAAATGACCAGCAGGATTTCCCATGGGGCCAGGACTGTTTCCTCCATGTCAAGATTCTGAAGCTGCAAAGCAGAGAATATGCTGCATTATTTACTTGTGAATAGGAATGATGTCTGAGTAGATGTGTTTGTTTCAGCCAGCATAGGGCTGTCAGCCTCTTTGGCCTATTCCTTTCTCAGCCTGGAGAACAAACCCATTTCCTGGGCTGCAGACTCCAGAAGAGCTCCTGCTTTCTCTCTCTGTCTGTCCCCTCAAGAACCCCCATGGAGCAACAGCCTGCCTTTCCCCTTTGGCTCAGCTGCAGTTGCTGATGCTGGTGTAAGACACTATGTCCACCCTAAAGCACTGCTGCTGACCCTTGGGTGAGCCTTTCTCTTTAATATTTTGATTTTTAAGGCTCTACTCTCTCAGAGCATCATTACACAAAATGATTACTACACTGACATGTATCAAAGCTAAGGCTGAAAATAAAAGGATATGATGGAAAGGAGAACTGGAAATTGAACTGCCATCAGAATGCATATTTTATCTTTTTTCCACGTACAAAGCTTTAGAAAGAGAAGGGTGATTAGGAAGGAGTTAATCCTGTTGACTTTGTTAAGAGTTAACAGGTGTGTCCTAGGGAATGCAGTGTTCCATTCAATTCCTTCCACAGGACCCACACAGCTGAAAGGTGTACAGTGGGTGAATGAAAGGAGGTGCCAGGGGCTGAAGAGGTTCTTTTGCTCCACAACCACTTGTAGCAGGAGTGAGGAGGTTTCCTGAGGGGCTGTGCTGCTGCCTGTGGTGTAGGAATGGGGCCTATAACTCACTGGAGGAGCTCTCAGGTTTGTCCGAGCATGTGGTTTACTGGGTTTTTGTTACAAAAATCTGATATTTATGTAAAGGAGGAGATGGAAACAGGGTTATTAGAATATGCATGTTTAAGGAGAGTAGAAAATTTGAATAATTTCTGGAAGTTGTATACGTGGCAGTGTTAAAATTTCCATTAGCTTTTTTTTTTTTTTTTTTTTTTTTTTTTTTTTTTTTTTTTTGTTTTTTGTGTGAGGAGATTGACTGTGTCTGGCAACAAATCTTGGAGGATTTAGGCCATGATATCCTCAATGAAGCCTAGCTATCCATTAGCAGACTTCAAATGGAGTTCTGCTTGGCTGCTGTGTCATTTTCTAGTGAGATTAATCTCAAATGTCAAAAGAACAGAAAAAGTACAGAGGATGCAGGTGGAGCTCCCCTAGCTCAGGCCTGGAGTGCTCTCACAGCTGCTCCCTCCTTACCAGTGAAGCCACATGCCTGTGGCAGGAGGGTGACTGGAGCTGGAATGCTGCCCACCAGGTTCATTCCCTGGAGAGGGCTGTGCTCTGTGTCTGTTTTCACCCAAACCACAAAACAGCTGCTTGATTTTGGATTTATCTGCTCTGACCTGTAGCTCTGCTGATGTGAGCTGTGTTGCAGAGGTGTGTGATGCTCTGGCCTTTCCTGTGGCACCCTTCGGTATTATTCTTCTCTTCTCACTGTCTGGTGGGTGAAGATAGATAGGTGTGAGGCTGTTTTTAACCTGGAGAGGGATTTTTTTTTTTGCTCAGGGAGCTCCCTTGGGCTGCTTCACTGCTGCCTACAGCTGCTGCACAGGGAACGTCACAGGTGGGCCTCCTCTCTGCTAATCTGAATGTCTTTGTCATTTAACAAAGGTTGTCAGAAACAAGGGTTGGACAAAATGGCCTTACACGGGTTGTGGGGGAAGCACTGCTGGGTTTGTCTGCCCTGGCTCTCAGTGAGGATAGAATTGCACAAGCAATTGGGAAGTGATGGGAAGGTCGGTGACAGTGTGGAGATGGCTCTGAGGATTCAAGGATGTAAAGAGCAGTAGTTCATTTGCCAAGGGCCTTGCTCAGCTTTTGGAGTTGTTGTCTGCATTGCCTTTAGCTAGAAAGACTGCTGCTGGCTAGGAAGTGACACCAAGTGTTACATAAAGTTCCCAAAGTGTGTATTTGTTTTTCCTTAGTCTATTCTATGCTTTTCCTTGTGTTCTCACGTCCTAAGGTTTTTCTTGGCCTGAGTGCTGCACAGGCTCAGGGCACAACATGCAGCGTGCTTTGGTCTTTGTGGGGCTGAACTCTGCCTTGGTGACAGGGGGCTTGTGTCACAAGTCAGTATTACTGTAGTACATAATTTTCAGTAAGATAATCAGAAATAAGGTGCACTCATGACAGCAGCAGAACTCATCCCAAAGAGAAGACGGGTGTGGTGCCAGGTGAAGCTGTTCAACTGTGGGGCTGTGCAATCAGCAGAGGCCTCAGGCCTCAATTCCCTTCTGAGCACTGCAGGCCTGTCCCAGCCAGCCTGCTCCCTTCAGCACAGATATAAAAGGTCTGTGTTACTCTCAGGGATGCAGTATTTGATTATGGGAGGGTGTAAATTAATCAAAATAATGGTCAACCAAAACATAGCTCTGGAAATACAAAGTCTTTAGAATAAATACACGCTGTCACTGGAGCTTTGAGAGTTCTTTATCTCAACTGAAATCCTCATCAGTTAATGTGTAAGCACGTCAAATCTGGTCTCTAAACCACAAAATAATTTATATGGAAAGATGTTCTAGATCCGTCCTTGAATTTAACAAGTGGGTAGATGAGTAAGGGCTTCTGCAAGGATTTGAGCTGAACACATTGAATGATATGCAATTAATGACTTCTTTAGAGAAGTATACAATGAAGAAGACATTTGGGGAAAGAAGAAAAAAGAGGACCATTAGAAGTGTGATTTGTGATTGTACCTTCCATTTCCAGTGTTTCATTTAAGACCTGCCTGAAGGCTGTACAAATTGAAATTGAAGTTGCTTTTTTTTCTACACTATAGCTGATAAAAGACCATTCTGGATGCTAAAGGTGGCTTAATCTTAGCACAGTGGACAGGATATTTTCTTAGTGAAACCACAATTCTATCCTTTTACCCTCCAAAGAAAACAAGTATAAACTTATATTATAATTCTGGAAATGAAGGTGGTATTCTTCACTAGTGTAATATATTTAATACAATCTAAAGTAGGCCCTGTAAAAATGTATTGCTGCTTCCCTTATCTTGGCAAAGATTCACTTTTGAGTTGCAATGCATTGAGACTGTGGCACACAACTGCTGCTATAATGAACATAGGTTAAAAGTCAGTTATTTTTCTGTGGTAATCTTGCTTCTTCCCCCCCCCCCTCCAAATTACACACAAATATCTTGATTTTAGAGAACTAATAGTATGGAAAACCTTACATAAAACACAGATGTATTTATCCCACTATCACATCTGGGAGAGGGGTATTGCATTTCCTCAATGTCCTATGAGGACAAATGCTGAAGGTAGCAACACTGTTAGGGGGGGAAAAAAAAGGCTTATTTGCAGTCTGCAGAAATAGTGTGAAGGTTCAAGACAGCCCTCTGAATCTTACAGTAACTTTAGTTATTGTAACTTGAGAAGTGCCCCTGAGCAAGATGCTTGTGGGAGGCGGTGGCCTCCCAGTCTGTAACTTGCTCTCAGTTGTGGTTTCTTTGAAAATTTATTGCCTAGGGCTAAAAGATGAACTGGTATCTGAATAAGCACCTATTTATATAATTTATTGGCCCCCAAACTATAGAATTATTGGCTATCATATAATAAATTTTAGTCTGTGCCTGTAAAGTCACAGATCTAGAACTACTGGCTAAACTCTGGAATCAGAAAAACAAGTTTTAAAACTTTGGGAGCCCTGTAAATTTGTAAACGCAGCCACCAAAAGGCAGAATGGACTGAAGTCTGCAAGACCTGTTTTATATCAGTGAACATTTATATTTTCTTTTGTTTCTAGCAAGATATTCTGATCAGTAGCTACAGCTCTTAATGTCAGACAAAGACTTGTCTTTGTGAAATCAAGTGACAGTGCTCAGTTCTTACTTTGGTGGAGATGAATACTGTTAGCATGGATGAGAAACAGTCAATACTAGAAAACAAAGACATATATCTGAAATATTAAAGACCTATTATTAGCAATATCTTTATATAATTTTTGACATTTTATTAGGTCAGGAATTCCACTAGATTCTGCTATCAGATAAAACCACATGGACTATATTGAATTCCCAATATCTTCTACAAACAGGACTTACAGCTGTTAATGTGGGGAGGGGTTTTGTTATCTACACCTGAGAGCTGCTCAGCCAAATACAAAGATGGGCTCCCAGTTTCTTTAGCACAACTGGAGCTGTGGAATACTTCCCATTTTGCAGAGGTGTGACCACTCTTGTCCCAAGAGCGTACTTATTTTAAAGGAAGAACAAGCTGAAAAGGGTAAACCAACAACAACAATGAACTTGTTCTGCTTCATTTTCCACTCAGTCAATGATATAAATATTTGCCCTTCAAGTGGGGAAAACAAGTGCTGCTGTGTACTTGTTCTCTAACTGAACTGCCAGCTTCCTGTTAACACTCCAAGATAATTACCCATGACTGGACTTCTGAAGAGGTCACTGCTGCTGCAGCGTCCTTAGTGTGCCTTGTAACCCTGTGCAACTGCAGGGAGGTGAATTCCTCTGCCACTTCCCGGACTGTGACTACAAACAGAGGGAGCAAATGGTAGGAACAGGAAAAGTTCTCAGACCTGAATCTCTGGCACGGTGATGGACTTGAAAAGAGGGGGATGATTAAGAGATAACTACACTGCAAGTTAAAAGTGTCCCTTAAAATGCCTTTAAGAACCAGAAATCAAATTAATGAGTTTGGTACGTTAGAGAAAAGGCTGTATTTCAACTATGTAAAACCTAGATCTAACAATGCTGCTTTGGTCTCTAGAGGGCCAAACCCTTCAAACCAAGAGCGTTTGAAAATGCCCAGAATCATTAAAACATTAAGAGAAGTCTCACTGAATTTGTTTGTTTTGATATCTCCCCTACAAGTAACTAAATTATTATAAATATTTCAGTATTCATTTTTCAATGGATTTCAGCCTTTAAAGGCATGAAGCACTCTAGTCTGATTATTTTTAAGTCAAATCTCTGTATATTTATCTTTCCGTAAGTAATGTCATTGCAGGATATAAATTTGGCTTAAAATATTTTTAAAATAATGTGAAATTTGAGTGCAGAAATCAAATATATGAAACCTGGGAGAAGATTTTTTAAAGAAAAAGAGATGATGAAGACAGAATATTTAATAAGGCAAAACTAGTATAGCAAACTGCTGTGATTAAGTTAATCATGCTCTAGAGTCACCTCACTTCCAAAAGTAATTGTAATCAGGTGACTACAATGAAAGTTAAAATGCAAGAGGAGTTTCTCAGCTGTAATTTAAAGTATGTGTAAATCACACTTTTCTGGACATATAAATTCAGATTTTTGTATTTTGTCTAATAAGATGGCTTTGTGTTCTCACAGATCACACATTGTGGCATATGTCTGTTAGATTCCTGATTCTTGAATGTGTAGCAGTGAGCAGATACCTACATCTGAGTCTCAGACATTTCCTGTTCTGAAATATTTAGATTTTAAACACTTTTGAATAAACTTATACAAGCTGGAGGTGTGCTATCTGTAAAAGGAGAATAAAGGATAGCCTTATGCAGTCCACCTACAGATAAAATTCTAACCATTCAGCAAATTATTTTTCACTTAAAATTGATTATGTGAATAGGAACTCTTTAGTCTTCCCATCTTCCCTGCTGACAACCTTTACCCAAATTAGAAATAATTTAGTTATGCCCTTATTTTTGTAGAAAGGCAGCAAAGCATTTGAATTTGTGTTGAATCTTTTCATCTTTCTCCACCTGACTACCTGAAAGTAGATATTCAGATCTTTTCTGTCCTCTCTTACCTCCTCAGTGTTCTCCAGGTGTCTTGGAAGTGTTGCCCATGGACTGGAGCAGCTTTGTTTGGGTGCCCATCGTACGCTGCCAGGCAGCAGCAGTGTCAGAGCAGCTGTGCCAGCTGGGGAGGAGAGGAGGGCAGGGCAGGTCCCCTCGGCCGTGTGAGGCTCAGGTGAGCACGGCAGGGTGCTCAGGCACTTGTTTGTACGGCGCTGCCTCTATCACCTCCCACCTGGTGCTCTTAAAGTGGCACAAACCTTCCCGAAGGCGAGAGGGAGCCGCTCTGCCTTGACCGCAGTTTGCTCAGGATCAGCAGAACAATAGCTGGCTCTTCACTCATTCACAGCCTGCTTTAGGAGACAGCCACTTGCAGTGAAAAATGAGGGCCCATTTTTCACCAGAAAACCACTTGGGCTTTTCTTGTAAATCATCTTATTTACTCAGAAATGAGTAATCTGATTAAGTAAATCTTCTGACTGATTACTATGAACGGCACGTGCAGCCTTCAGAGTATGAAGGCTGATGCCCCTAAGTTTATTGCAGATTCAAGGGGTTCATACACCCAACTTGCTTCCAACTATGTATATTCAACAACCCACTTGCTACTTAACAGCTTAGCTTTATTTAAATATTTGAAAATCACAGCTACACTCAGGCTGCTGCAGTATCTGTTATAAAAGAGCACACAGAGACCTCTTCAGAGGCTTTGCCAAGCCAGCTCTGGCTCTTCTCCACATTGCTGTGGAGGTGGCATTACACAGTCCCTGAGAAGTGAACACACTGCTGCAGCTGGCCCTTGTGTCTTGACAAGAGAAGATGTGAAGGCCAAACTGCAGCCTGCCTTAAAAATTGAACAATGACATCTGTGCTGGAATGGTTACATTCAAAGGGCTGTACAGAGCGTTAGATTGCAAGGATGTCCCTTTAGACCTCAAAGCCATACAACCATCAGTAGATTTTCAGTTTCTTACAAAGCAGAAAAAAATATGACCTAGGGTGTTTTCACAGAAAGTGACAGCTGTTAAGAAAAATTTTTCACATGATGGGTATTTTTATAGAATTGAAAACAATTTTCTGAACAATTCTTGGCAGGGGGATGGGTGGGTGGAATAATTGTTTTCCACTATACAAGGCAGAATCAGTAACACTTTTCCCCGCAGAACTTGACAAGTGACTTCCATCTCTCTTGATATTTAACAGTAATATTTCATCTTGCTCAAATCAAATTCCTCGTTAAGTTGCTTTCCAAGAAACCTGTTTATCCTGTTCTTTTACAAACTCTTCAGATTAATACAGTTTTAACTTTAGTTAATCCTAGTGATGGTACTATTACTCCCGCAACTGAAAGTGGAAAAGTGCCTGCCATTGACTGAAAATTGAATATCATGTAGTTTGTCTGGGTGGTCCAGAATATCCACAAGAACTAGTAAATACATGGCAAATAGTTTTTAAAGGCATAACTAGTATTTAAAGTTATGAAAGGGTGGATTAAGCTTTTAAAGTAAGTTCACAAGTGTTTCAGAAAACAGCTTTGAAGTAAATGGTTGCTAGCCTTGGGGAATCTTGTCTTTGTACAAATCAGAGGATGCTGTATGGCCCTCTCATTCAGATTTAGGAAATAAATTCAGTGCTCAAATGCTGAACCAATCTTCTTTTCAGGCCAAGACTGCTGTTTCCAGACCTACCTGCTGTCAGCAGAGTTGTTGGAGGCAGCAGCTTCAGGCAGGGTGACAAACATTTGTTTTATGTCCCCATTCCAGTACCATGAGTAGCTACAGTGTCTCAACAGGGCATCTGGAACTGTGGAGCAACAAACTCCTTTCCCCTCTTCCCTGGGAGCCCACGGGGGAAAAGCCCAAAGATGGGGTGGTGGTGGAACATTTATGGTGTGACACTTATTCATTAGGCTAACACTGAAGGTAGCTGCTTTCTTTCACACACCTGCAAATAGCTTTAATTTTGAGATAACTCTGTAACCCCCTAGAGATTAGCAAGATAAAATAAAAAACTTACTATGGCTTTAAATGTTTGGTCGTAGTGGGCTGTGCGTCCAACTTGATTCTCAGGCTGATGTTAATAATTGTAAATTTCATAAACTTTACTGGAATATGAGGAGTGGAAAACTACTGTATGAGATGATGCTTGTGATCCTGTTTCCTTGTGCTCATGGCAGAGTTAATTTCACAACAGGAGTCACGCAAGGCTGAAGACTGGGCGGGTGAGCTGATGGGTGCAGGCCGATACTGGCAAGCAGTAAAACGTGAGTAAGAACAGAGTTTGAAAGTGACACAGTGCTATATGGACTCCCGAGTCCTCATTTCCCCTCTACATACCTGTTTCAACTGGGTTAACAGAGCAGTCTATCTAGACCTTATATAATATGGGATTCAGTAGTTTACATTTTGGCTGTGCTGTCCAGAAATAAGCTGTTGGCTAACAGTTTGTGGATCTCCTTATATGCCAAAGAGATGCATGGATAAACTGAGGACTTTGCTCACAAAAGAGTTCTTTTTTGCTATGTTGAGATAACTTTATAGCTCTTGGAAACAGGGTCCTATTTAGTATGCATTATGATTAAGGATTTGAATATTGCTAGAGTGAATAATTGAGTCTACCAGTGGAGGTAGAGCACCTGCAGGCACCAGGCTGTTCAAGCAGAAAGGTGTTTTGGTTTGACACCAGCCCTGTTGCATTAATTTTCCTAATACCTAAAAGACAAACAGCTTAGTTTGCAGAGAATAACAGTAAGAATGACTCACAGGCCCTGACACCAAGCAGAGGGCTGAAAGGAGGCCAGGAAGACCCATGCCTTGTCACAGAGCAGGTGGTGAGACCATGTGCTCAAAAACAATCCTGTAATTGATTTTAAGCTAGTGCAGGAATGCTGTGCATGGCAAGTTGCTGCTCTGGAATTACAGTCATTTGCACAGCTACAGGGTTCCAAGCAGCCCCTGTGCTGGCCCCCAGGTTCACACCAGCTGTGAGCACACCTTCCCTCCCCTGTTACCTTCATGTTTTGGCTGTTCTGTCTCCCTGTCATGCAGAGGGTGAGACGAGGTCATTTGGCTCTAGAGCTGGATGTGTCCTTGCTCAGGTTTCTGTGGCCAAGCTGGGACTAACAAAGTGTGAATGAGTCAATGATTGACAGTCAGGCATTTGGTTTTATGGAGGCATGCCCAGATACTCGGTCAGCCTTTGCACCATGTCACGGAGCTGATGCAGAGTCTTCATTGCCTAAGCTGTGTTGAAGTCAACTGCCCTGGAGGGAGGAAAAATCCAAATCAGACATCTAAGTGTGCAGCTATACTGCACAACTGTGAATCTAACCCAGGGAATTCCCACCTTCAGTAGGTGAACAGCCTCAAGCAAGAAAGCTGAGAAAGATTTCTCTTAATCCTTTAGCTTAAGCTGGGTAATGAAGACTGAGCAATTCTGCAATGAGTGCTGAGTAGTAGTCACTTGGCATCCACCAACCTTGGCCCTGTGGGAATCCCAATGAGAGTCTGACAAGCACCTTTGTGGTGCCCAGAATCAGTTGTATCTGAATCTCATGACAATATAGCTTAAAAAATTGGCCTTGTCAAGGCTCTGCAGATGTTCCCTGATATCTTCTTTCAGGGCACCTGTTGTGGGTGAGGGTGGCCAAAGCAACACGGGCTGAGCAACAGCAGAGTGCCTGTATGGGGAGTTTTGGTGAGGGAAAATTACAGAAAGGGATCAAAATATGCACAGCATAGGGGCTCATGGGTAAAGGAGTACTGGAAGACCTTGTAGCTTCAGGGTACTTTAGATATTCGGCCAAGAACTCAAATTTTCTGTCTTGTAATAAATCAGCAGGCTAATAGCAGTAGGAACCCATAGGCAGTAGTGTTAAGACAAGTCAGATTGGGAAAAAGTGAATTTTATTTTTCCATGTTGCATTATCTAAGTTCACTAGCTACACATGAAGAGACAGGTGATGGGGAAGCATATTCCAGAGAGCAGCAAGGGAAGCACTAAAACTGGCAGACAATAAGGTGATTCTTGTTACACTTTTTGTCATTCCAGGTGCCATCAGTGTACATCTCCACACATTCCTCCTCCCCTTTGCCAGAAGGTTCATTTGCATACCAGTTAGTATAGTTCAGCTGAGCACCATTCAGGAGCTGGAATTTGCCTGGAATGGGGGATTGTTTTATCCCCAGGTAGGCGTAGGTGTTAAAATATTTCACAAAGTACAGAATGGCATCATTCTCGCCAGGGTTCCTTGGAGTGGCAATAGAGCCTCCAGCCTCTCTACATTTTTCCAGTGTGGCATCAAAATCAGCATTTTTCCCGTTGGTAGCAAATACTTTTCCTCTAGACTCTGTTATCATCTTGTTCAAGCGAAGGACTGCAAGAGGAGGGAAAAGCTATTAAATGTTTGTGCATTGTTTTGTGCTCACTTCACTGCCAATTCTAACTCCTGCTATTTTGCTCCATAACTTTAGATTAAAAGGAAAAGGTAAAGGAAAGGAGAACTTGAAATCAAAGATCTCAAAGAAATTTGAAAATAAGGAGGGGGGGGAAAAGGGAAGAAACACATAAATACACAGACAATGAAACAGGAGGGTCACAGAAGTTGGAGATGGAGGAAAGCAAATGAGGAATTCTGTATTTTAAAAAAGTATGTGATTTTCTTTAAGACTCTCTATAAGACTCTGAGGTGGTTTGCAGTACACCAATGTTCTTGAGTGAGTGGGATTTTAGATTTCCTCTGATCACGATTGTCTTAGTATCCTTCAGTTTGTCTGTTGGGGGCACAAGGTGTGCATGGAAGCAGCTCTGCATAGGCAGGGATTTTAATCTGGCACATTCCTGCCTTGCTTGCACCCATACTTCAGAGCTGTTACCCAGGTGTCTCCCACTAGTTATAAAAACATAATTCCCACCTCCCCCATTTGAAAGTTTTCACTCAATGATATACCAGTGAACAAGATATAAAAGGAATGCAATAAAACTGCAGAAAATTCTGCCTTTTTCCTAAGAAGGAAGATTTTTTTTGCACATCTGGTCTATCCTCACTAACCCAGTAGCAGCAGAAAGTAAAGTCAAGTAAAATACCTCCTTCCAGTCTGGAAATCCGATGTTCTAATTGACGGAGAACGTCCCCACTTTCTCTACCAGCCAGTGATGTGAGATCTGTGAACAAAACCAGCTATTATGCACTTTGCATTACAGTTTCAGTTTTGGCTTTCAAATAAAGCAGAGCTCATAATAAGAAATTAATTCAAACTTTTAAAATGTTTGTTTGACAAGCTGTAGTTTACTGCTGTGTTTTAAATAGGGGATATCTTCGCACATTGATCTTGTAAGGATAGGGGGATAAATTCCTGGAAATCACCTGCAGAGCAGGGATGTTTATGGAAAACTGGAACTGGCAAACTGAGTTAGTTTTCTTTCTAAGGGAATGAGCCAGTCCAGGCAAAACACTGGCACTTGTGCAATAGGTTTAGTTGATTTTTAACTGTGTCTGGGGACTGAATCCTCAACAGAATCCTTTAGGATGTTCAAGCACTTGCTTACAGCTCAAACCTAGGACTCAGCAACAAGTTTCTTGTGCTATGGAAAATTCTAAACTTTCCTCTGTGAATTGAACCTCTGCATCATTAAACAGAGATTTAAGCATCTTACTTCATATAAGGAATTAGTAAAGTCCTGATTATTTTATTTCAAGTAGATCACAGATTATGGTAGATAGCACTGAGTTTACAAAGCATAAAAATAGAACACAACAGTTAAAAATGGAGTTAACTTCATGTACCTGGTGTCTGTCTTTCATCGCTGTAACCTCCAAAAAAAGGCTTGAAAGGAAGAAATCCTGCAAGTGTACCTTGAGCACAGAATGGGAGCAGGAAAAAAGCTACTGCTAGGATTTTGTGCAGCTGTGGAGACAGCATCATTTAAAGCTGAAGGCAAACCAGACTGGTTTACTCTCCAGTGCAGAGTCCTGCATTTAAAAAAGAAAAGAGAATGTTTTAGAATTTTTCTGGGCATGAAGTCTTATGTATATTAAGCTTTGCCAACAGTGACATGAACGTCATTCATGTAGTTGCAAAGTTATCTTATTTCAGACAATTAAAATATTTTTCCAAAAGACAGTCAGCTAACTCTACAAAAGTCTACAGAGCAAAACCCCAAAACAACCCTTCAAAGCTCTTCTCTGTACATCAGATACCATTATATGCCATTTTTCTCTATGCAAGAAGTTACAGTTTTATTTTACTGTAGAGCAATAGACACATAGCTGCTTTAGCAAAAGAATGTTTAAGACACAGTGGGACATGCTGTCTTTGTCAATTGGTTTAAAAGCAAAACAACTGCTAATACGTAGCATCCATTTTTTAACATCCCTTCACCTCGGGTGACAGGGTCTATAAAAAGAGGTGAAATTGTTAATAAAATGTTGATACACACATCAAAATTGGAAAGCTTTGTGATACAGTTTAATAGATTCAACACAGTTTAAGCTGCAACCTAAGTAAAGAAGTTCAACTTACCTAGCAGCTCCAGTGTGAATTAAGAAAGGCTCATTAAATGGTCCAATTTATAGGGCAAGTAACTTGAGATTCATCTTCTTACCTACAGAAAGCACAAAGAACATCATATGATATGAATTTGCATATGAATGGAAATCTAATGAAATTTAGCTTGAATGATAGGTGGATTGTTTTCTTCAAGAGGTAAACATACTTAAAACATGAGGCAAGTATTTGAGGGTACTTTTAAAATTTGTAGAAACACTTTTGCACTGTTTTAAAACACTCAAATTTCTCAATTCATATTTGAAGTACCTAATGTTTCCACAGAATAGCAGTGCAAATGTCAGAGAAGATAAGCCAGAACAAGTTCACTTGAAATATAATATGCACCAGGAACACTGTGGTCATTTTTGTTACAGACTGAGCACTTACCAGTGATAGTGACTGAAGTCTCTTAATGAAACAGAATCTCACAGTAGTAGCAGCAAACCAAAAGACAGTGGCACATCTGCAGCACTTGTAGAGGAGACAGCTCGAGAGACAATGCTGAAGTAACTTACAGAATACTCCAGGGGATGTTTATACATCATAAAGAGCAGTTTTCTCCAACAGAGCAATTACCTTTCGCTGAGGGAAAAAGCTGCTTTTTCCCAGTCCTGTAAGTAGAGAGGCCCAAGATGAGAAGCATCACTGAAATGGAGATGGCCTCGCCAAGCGTTTTACAGCTGTTCTCAGCTGAGAGTTGGCTCTGTGCAGTGAAGACTTTGAGGAAAGGTGTTTGAGTCTGTGCTCAGTTCGATCGAGTCAGATGTGGCTGCATCATGCTTGTGGTGTCAGGCCAGCATCCTGATGTTGCAGCAAGGCCAACAGCCAAGACAGCTGAGGAATGAAGTACTTTGGGAATAGATGGGCAATGTCAGCAGTATCCATATTAATCTAACATGCTCCTGGGTCTAAGGAAGCCTAGATTACCTCCACAGGCACTCTGCACCCGTGCCCTGTACTTTCATACTCACCTCAACACCTGATGTGTGCCTCAACACCTTTGTCCTTGGTGTTATGCCCACAGATGCTGAATTAATTCCTGCAGCTTTGTTTATTGAGTGCTCTTGAGTGCACCAGTCCTGTGAAAAATAAACAGGCAGTACCCAGTTGCAAGCACCTTGACAGAAGAGGGCTGTTTTAAATTTGCAAGAATAACCTTTGTTCCGAGTTTCTTGTTAAATTTCAAGTTTCTTAGCTTTTGAGTGTTTGGTGTAATGCTTTCAACATTCTTCTGGCAGAGGTTTTTTAATAATTATTTTTGGGAAAAAACCTCCACCAAAAGCAAACAGAGAACATGAGACAAGCCAATACCTGGGTTTGAGATGAGCCCTAGAAAAGGTCACTGGCAGACCCTGGGCCTTTGCATCCACAGTGAGAACAACTTGAGCATTTCCCTGCACCTGGAAGAAACCACAAGTTAGGCAAGAGTGAGAAGAGGAGGTTTGGCCTGAAGCTGTGAGTTTCACATGCTGACTCAGAGCTTGGGAAGCCAGGAGGGGGACAAAAGGTTTCTTGTGATAGACTCCTGAAGAAAACTGATGTAGGTTTGATAAACTATAAACCTTTATTGTCTTGATTTTCATCAGCATATTAATAAGATGGTGCGAGTTAAATAGATGTTTAAATATACCTTCATTTCTAATATGCTTGTTTATGATTGCCTAATAGAATGTTTTATATAACTACCATAACCTGTAAACTATTTTCTGATCTTTCCTTGAACCACGTATCACAGAAGTCGAGCAATATTCAAGGACACAGATCTGATAAAGAACAAATGATTTTTGAGTATTGAGGTAACTTTTCTTCTGTTTCCACATCAGTCAGTAAGAGGTTTCATAGTTCAAGTGGCAGTGAAGCAAATGAAGGATACTGTGAGTAGGTTGTGTTGTGCAGTGTATGTAGGCAAATGCAGAACCTGCTAAGGACAAAGGATGGGCAATGCTGCTTTCCCAGCTGCTCTGAGAAATATAGACAGAATTAAATAGTTGAACGGTGTGTGCTCCTTCCATTAGCCTGTTAGCCTTTCCTTTGGTATACTTAATCTCCTGACAGTTTTTTTCTTCCATAGTGCTAGTCACACTTCAAATAAGCTTGAAAATTATTTTCTTTATCTCTTTTTGTATTTAAATGCCCTCCAACCCTACCAATATTTTCAGTTCAAATTGATTTTTTTCTGTTCTGCTGTTGTTTCCACCCTACCTTCTTTCCACCTTGTCCTGTGCTTTATGTGTTCCCTTTTCTCTTCCAAATAATTATCAGGCTGTCCCCAGCAACTCTCTTATGCCTGGGAATAGCAGGAAGAGCACAGAGCATGGGGAGGCGTGAGGTCCCATTTCTCAGAGGAGGGCTGAGGCTATTTTTGCTGAGCACTAAAAGCAATTCAGCAAGACGTGGACACTTGGGATGGCAGACTTCAACAGTCATTTTTTAAAATTAAATTATTAGCAGCATTTTAGAGCAGAAAGTCTTCATTTTACCCGTGGTCAGTGCACATAAATGCTACTGCCATCTTGACCCAATGACTTAAGTTGTCTGAAGGATCCAAGAGGAGGTCTCTGGATCTTTCTGATATGTTACTTGGAGCACCTCAGCTGAGAAGAAACACAGGAAGTAGTTGTATAGTAAACAGAATGCAAGACAATATCTCATCTCTTCAATAGTTGTTAGCAGCAAAACAGTATTCTAAGAGGAAAAAATCCCCAAAATCTCTGTTTATGAACCAGATGAACTGTTATTCCAGATAGTCTGCAGGTGTTCTCCATTATCTGCAGAAGAAGGATAAATTCACTAAAGTCTTTACTATCATAATTAGTACTACCATAATTAGCCTCTTAATTAGCCTCTTCAAGGGTACCCTTGCTCTGCAGTGCTGTTCAGCTCCTGAGCCACAAGGGCAGAGATGGGTGAAAGCTCCATTCCAGGTTTCACTTGGCATCACACCTGGGTTATCACACTTGAGCAAATTCTGCCAAACCCTGATTTCCTAACAGGGACTTAAAAAAAAAAAAATCCAAGTCCTCTTACCATTTTTTAAGGTGCTACTCTAATTTCCAAGAATCCTGTATCTATTGTGTTTTGAAATCAGGTATGTTTGTGTAACTGCTGGCTGACAGGTTTTTATAACAGCATGTCTCAACTTCCGATAATGAAAAATCACTTGCAACCTGATACTTTGAGGTACAGCTCACAATTTATATAAGATAAGGCAGCCCTGCCAGCCTATGTCACATCCTGCCACTTAGGTTCACAAAAGGTTGTGAATTTGAACTCAGTTTTCTCAAGAACTATGGGCCTTGGGGTGTTTTTAATCAAGTTTATACAAAAATCAGGGAGCCACAGAAAAATTGGTGTTTGCTGGAATTGAAGGTCGATTTCTTCACATGTGGTAGGGATTGATGGGGGCTGGTGTGAGGCTTTGGAGTGCTCAGAATTGATGACAGTATTTCTAAGCTGAAACAACTAATTAAATTATACCATTATAAAAGAGAATATCACTCCAGACCAGAGATAATTATCTCTGAAATAAATATCCATGATTTTTATGGCCAAAGTCTTACTGTAAAACATACTGTAAGACCAGTGTTTAATTTCTCTTAAGTGAGACATGATCCATTTGCCTCAAAAGGGTTGAAATTTTGCCATCTTTTTACTTGTACTACGATCTTAATTCTTAAAATCAGCTTCTATAGCATTTGGGGAGTAACTAATTTTCCGATTTAAAGATCTTATCTTTATGTTGCACTTCTGTAGCAACTTATTATAAATGAAGAAAAAAAAGGCTAACCTGGATTTTTCCTGGTCTGGTCATTATACATCAGGAATTATTGTTGCTCATTACACTCTTAAGGAAAGATTTTATCAAAATTATTTATATTACCATAGCAGAACACAGAAACAATTTGTCTTTTCATGTGCTCAATCTCTCTCTCTGTTAAAAAAAATTCCTTAACACATAAATGGGGAGTTCAGATCTTTCACAAAAAACAGACTGAAATGCTGGTATTTCAAATAGCACTTGAGGGCATAAATTGATAGGGTTATACACCAACACACTAAAAAAGCACCATATAAAAATCAAAAGGACAATTTCTGGATACTTTTCCTCTATGGAACTGCAAAGAATAATTAAGCAACATTACAGATAAAGTGTGAACCATAAAGGGGAAAGTATTGCCTAGCAGTTCTCTGACCAAATCTGAGGAGTTTATTTTTCCAGCAGCATGTATGTGTTTGATTTGGTTTTTTCTCCTTGTCTCAATTATAATGGCTAAAGCAGGAAAAATTGGGCTCTCAGACCTAGCCTAGATACTTTGCTTATTGATGTAATAAATACTAGCTTGTGACTGGAAAACAAAAATCTTATTTTTCTTAACTGGATGAAAAACACCCAAGTGCCTTGAAGTCTAAATCTGTTTAGATGTAGGTGTTATATTGTGTTAAAACATTTGTAATATTTTATACATTAAGGGTCTTACCAAGAGATCTCTAGAGTCATTTTGCAAACCCCAATGTGGTAGAAATAAATTTGTCATTAAATAAAGCACTAGGATAACCCAAAACTAGTTGGAGATCTATGTAAATTAATTTGCTTTTTTCAGTTCAGAGAGTAAAAGGTGATGTTGGTAGGGATTCCTTGGGGGGAGGCTTTTTCTGTAACTGGTGACTTTGTGTGACAGGTATACACTTTGCTCTAACAAGGAAAATGCATAGTTAGACTCAAAAATTGCCAACGAGGTTTGCTTACTAAAATATTAATATTTAAAATTTAGTAGGTAGTTTTAAGTAAACCTTCAACCCTTTCTAGCAGATTTAATGTAGCTGGTCAGAGCTAAACCCAGGAAAATTAGAAGGTATAAGCTTAGCCTTACTTTTTCTCAATGTAGCCTTAGAATTGTTGTCATGGCTCTATCCCCTTCCCATCTGAAACGCTTGGATGAAATATTATCATGGTCAAAAGGTCTCAAAACAAGCTGCTCTGGAAAGCAGGTTCACTTTGGAATCTCTCCAGAGTGGTCCTGGGTGTACTTTTCCCCTTTCAGAATCCCTGACTGCTCTCTGATCAGTTGGAGTGTTGCATGCAACCTGGGCATGAATCATCCCTTGCCCAAAGTGTGTGAAGATGCTGAGCCTTTCCTACTTGGCAGGGCTTGGAATGAATGAGAATAGATCCCATCTCTCTTCTTCAGGGGAGGCTCAGGAACATCACTGCCCAGAGTCAAGTCCAGCTTCCCAGGGGCTGCCTGCACAGAGCCAAATGTAGGGGAGGACATAGTGTACAATGCATGAATTCTAAAGCTAGTGTTTTCTCCTTTCCACCCCTCAGGTAGTGTGAAAATGACAATGGATGAGCCCAGGACTTCCTCAGTGCAAGGTAAGAATGTGAGAATTTGCTGCTTGTGGTACTCTGCTCAGCTGCCCCTGCTCACCAGCTGCCCAAATGGAGTAGCAGTGAAAATATTTTGTCAAAAGGTGCTCCCTGGTCCTACTGGATTTGAGTTGAAGTCTGTGCTGTTACTTGGTATAACATCAGCAGGGAAGTTTGTGTTTGAACTGATTGAACTTCCACTCTTAGCTGCCTTCCTAAAATATCATCTGCTTTGCTCAGTGCTTTGGGAAAAGACAGGTGGCCTTCTAACACTGCAGTCTCATGGTTTTCTGAGGGAACGTGTTCTTTTAGCAACAAAATACAATCTTTAGCATTTTATACACATCTCTGTCTACTTGAATCTAGTTCAATATTTATCTTTTGTGTTTTATAGACAGTAGCTTCTGAAACTAGAAAAATCATTTGCAACTGGTAGTATTAATATTTTTATAACCCAGAAGTTAAATGTGGATGCAGATGAATTAGTGAGTGGTTCAATGTGACACAACACAGGCTCTATAATTGAAAGCAATGTCTGAAACCTGAAACCATAATTGCTCCAGTGAAGTCAACCTCTGTGCCTCTCTTTTAAGGCAGAAACTATTAAAGGTTTAAAAATGCTTCCAACTATGAATCCATGGGCAATTTTAACTTCAGCATTTTCAATATTCCAAGTCAAACCTTGGAATTTTCTTCTAATTTTCACAAAGGTCTAGAGACAGTCTGGCATGAAAAATGAGTTCTGAGGTATTTTCAACCCTCCAAAAGAGAGAAACACATCAGGCACATCCGTTCAGGCACATTTTAATCATGTTAATCACCAGGCACATTTGGCATTTTCCTAAGGCTAAAAAACATCACAATATGATTCATTTTATATTTTAGGATACAGAAAAATTGCAGAAATTTAAGCAACGCGAAATACAGACTATTTCATCATCTCCATACTCTGAGGTGGCTGAAAGGCCATTCTTTAAAATTCGCAGACTGTGAGACGATACTTGTTGCATTTTTTGTCATTCCAGGTGCCATCTGTGTACATCTCCACACATTTCTCTTTCCCTTTGCCATCAGGCTCATGCAGGTGCCAGTTGCTGTAATTCAGAGGTGTGCCATTTATATATTTAAACTGATCTGAACTCTCTCCCTTTCTAATGCCCAAGTAAGCATATTGGTTATACTGTTTCACAATGTCCATTATAGCTTTGTTCTCCTCCTTGTTCTTGGGAGCTGCAAGAGTTCCTCCAACCTCTTCACAGGATTGGAGTGCAGATGCAAAGTCAGCTTTCTTCCCATTGCTGGCAAGTATTTTGTCTCCTACTTTTCTTATTTTCTCATCCAAAGCAAGCACTGAAACATGAAAAGAGTTAGCTTTGTAAATTTTCTATGTCATACTGATGTAAAAGCAAAGAAAGAGAAATCAAGAGACGAAGAGAAAACTAAAAGTGCTAAGAGGAAGAGAGGGAAAAACTGAGAGCAGGAATAAAGATCTTTAATTTTACCCATTCACTAGTTGTTCACTAAATATATTATTTTGCTGCTTGTGACCACCTGTCCTTGCCTCCAAGACAAGGATGTCCCACCAACATCTGCTAAATATCAGCCCTGTTATATTTTGTGTATTTTCTAAAGAGGATGAGTTTGCTTTAGATTTGAGCAAGTCAGAGAGAAATGATAATTGTTTTGTGAGTCCCTTTTCAGTACAAAACAATTTGCCACCTTTAACAATCTGGTTACTGATAGATAAAAGTGGTACAAAACTGAGTTTCCATGAATCCATGTGGTAAGCACAACATCAGGTATTTGGAACATTTTTTAAAGTAAATCTAATTTGACTAAATGTGCATTATGAATGCCAAGAGGAATCTGCTTCTCTCCAGGGAAACAGTCTTGACTTCCCTGCTTTGAACAAGAAAATGGAGTTTTAGGATGCAGTACCCTTTCCAAATGCAGTTTCTTTCCTGCAAGTTGTGATTCTGTAACTAACTTTGCCTATTGCACATAAAATAGACTGTGAGCTGAAAAAGTAACAAAGGGAAGAATTACCAGCCTCAAGTCGGAAAAGTCGGTGTTTCAAATTTGCTAAAGCATTGTGGCGTTTGGCAGCCAGAAGATCAGGCAGACCTATGCAGATAAAAACAAAAGTTATACAATCAAGCAAAACTAGGCTGTGCTGCTAGGAAAAATGCCCTGGATAAAACCAATCATTTTCCAGAACTAACTTGCAAATGTATTTTTTAGCATCAGCAAGTGTAAAATAAATATTTTCCCAGTATTTTCTCACATTGTTGTTAATCTACACTAGAGCAAACTAACAAAAACCTCCAATCCTCTGAAATGCTGAAGCTTTTGTAGGTTAAAACCTTTTTTTAGCTATATCTGTGAAAATGGCTTTGCCAAAGAGAATTATTTTAATTCTACTAATTGGTAGTGAACAGGCACAAGGGATTCTTTGAGGAAGAAACAGTTTCTACAGCACCACATGATTTTCTTTTTAAAGTGCTGGGTGTATGTTTTGTGTTTATCTTACTTTAATGGGAGCCATAAACAGTGGCAGAAGAAGGTTCCTGAATAGATAGTGTGAAATACATCCAGCACTGCTCACTAGAGATGGGAATCCTCTGTAAAGGTAGATTCTTTTTTCATACCACTTTCCATAGGTAACGGAGGTCCTACATGTAGAATAGAGTCACTAATGTACTCCCATGATCATGATCCACTATTCACAACTGAAGCAAACAGCAATGCAGAAGCACAAAATGTTGCTGCATCCCCGAGCTGCAACATTGCAACTCTTACTGCACTTCATAAGCCATTAAAAAAACACATATTTGACCTAGTAAAGGGAGACCGGGAAGAATTCTGATAGTGCTTTAGCCTTGTCAGCAGACTTGGAAAAAGCATTTCTGTATATATATATGTATATGTATATATAATATTTACATATTAAGAGTGTTGATAGCCTGTTCAACTCCCCTCTTCCTCCAGAAGACAGAGGAGACCTGTTTTTTAGAAAAAAATTAAACTGTTCATTTCCTCCATTCTGTTTTCCATCCTCTGCTTAATACATTTGCTTCCTTGACAGCACGTCCTTCTGTGTTATCAGTTTCCAGTCATGCAGCCTTCGTGACAAGGATCTGTTGCAAAAAAGGGAAGTTTGCTTACCTTTCAGACCATCTCTTCCAGGGATACCAGACAGCCCAGAAATTTCTGGACAACTGCTCAATGCGTGGCAAGTCACTAACAAAGCAGCCAGTGCTATGAAGATGTAGGATGAGTAAGCCAACATGATTTCTCAGGCCAGCTGTAAAAAACCCACACATCTGTCAGGCGATTATTCTGTAAGAAACTGTAGGCATTGATTTACAAAATTGCATACTCTCCCCCCTGCCATCATCCCTTCTTGAAATGTACATGATTTCCTTGTTTAAATGAAGTCCATATTTTAGTTGTAAGAGATTTCCCAGATTTATTTTGCAACCATTGTGCAGTTTATAGACAAAACTCTTTCTAGACTGATAAACTTGGAGTAGTGAAGATAAATTACCCCTTTCACTGTCACTGACTATTTGTTGGATTAATCCCTGGGGTATGATAGGCTCAGAGGTACCTGATCACTCTGAAGCCATTAGCTGCCTGCAAGGACTATAATCACTCAATGATGCATAGGATACTAACCTGAAAGGAAAAGCTGTTACAGTGGTAGTTGTAATGTTTTGGAGCTTGTTAAAACACAACACTATCTAAGCACATTTATTTGGCATAAACTGATACTGTTTTACACACGGGCAAAACTTTATAGCTCAATTGACATTCCTATCCTGTTTTGAACAAAATTACACAAGCTTGAAAATGTCAGAGTTAATTTTGTAGAAAATGCATTTTTGCTGGTTGGCAATAGGCTTATTCATCTTATTTTATCCTTACAGATAAAACAATAAGTAGAGTTATAATCTTAGTGCTGAGCTATCATGACTAACAAGTACTTTAAAACTGTACATTGTGGGTTTACAGCAGAGTGAGTGGGTGTGCTGTGCAGCTGTGAAACCTGAAGGACAATGAGATACTAAGGCATAGACATATCCAGTCATTGACATCATTCAGTTAAACTAACAGGAGATACAAAGAAAGGTTCAAGATGCCAGACTGGAATGATGCTCATGGGACGACTCTCATACAAAACAATTTAATATCCATTACTTCACTTTTCTATTGACTCAAATTAGAGAGGATCCTGTATCTGCTCTCTCTTAGAAACTTCCATCTTTAAAAAAAATCAGCACTTACACATACTATGTTCTAAATCTAACTCCACCTAAAATTAAAATATTAACTTGGTTGTCTTGAGTGCTGTAAGATTATTAACATCTAGGTTCATCAGCTATAACAAGATATTTGTTTCAAAGTATATATGCCAAGCAGAATCAAAATATCAGTCTAGTGTCATTTATTAAAAGGGGTGAGTGTTTAAAAGAAAAAGCATTGTTTATATATTCCATATTGACTCTGTTATAGAGGACTTTTGAGATTATTCTTAATCTGCATCAACAGCAACTTGTTTTTCTAGGGGAATGTCTCATCAAAGTAAATTTGATAACACATACCCTTAAATATAAGAATATTCAATTATGTCATAAATTTGCAGTGTATAGAATCTGTTTAACTAATAGCAGCATGGTCAAGAATTTCCACTTTAAAGAGTGTAAAATCAAATCCTCCTGAGAACACTTGTGCACTATTAAAGGTGCTGTTTTGCTTGCTGAATCTGAAGCATCTCCAGTTGTTTACCCTTTATTGAAGGCCAGCAGACACCTCTGAAAACACTGGCCAGTGACTCAGAGAGAGCAGATTATTAAAGACCCTGACAGAAACCTACCTTAGGTGGCTAGGAATACTTACATCCTTGAGATAAGGAAATGCAATTACAACATGTACCCTTAGTCTGGTGATGATCATTCAGGGAATTACATTTGAATGGACTACTGCATCCAGCTCATAATTGGATTATGATGCAGAGTCAGACTCCTGATCAGTTGTGTAGCAAAATGGAAAAAACACAGCTCTTCAGTTTTAATCCAGTTTTAATGACCTTCATCAGTCATTACTATCTAGTGTCCTTCAGGCATCTCCTTATCTACTAAAATTGCTAGTATAAGCAAAGTAAAAAAATTACTAATAAAGGGAAATTTAATTTTATAATGTAAATATGACCACAGAAATCAAAAGGAGCGAGTTTGCCTTCTAGCTGAAATTCCTTGTGATTTATTAAAAGGAAATTCAACTTACCCTTCTGCTTCAAAGTGAAATGAAAAAGCAGTTCACACAAATCCCCTTTTTATAGTGTTATGTTTGTTAAATGATATGGCTGAAGTGGAGACTGGATGCTGAGGCCACGAATGAGCTTTTTTAGTTTTGCTCACATACTTGTTATGCAAATATTGAGTTCAGTTTTAAGGGTTGAGGAATTTCTTTTTCTAACAAAAGAAAGCTGAAGTTGTAGAAAATACAATCTAGAACTAACAGATAACTCCAGATTTTTAGACACAATATATTAAAAAAATGTAAAGTAACTTTTGGCAATTTTAGGTCACATTTTAAAATTTTTTGTTGTTTTACAGAAGCAAAAAATGGCTATACTATTCGATGATTTGATGGTTTGATTTGATGACTACCAGTGGATCTTGTAAAAGAGAAGATAGCCTTGTAGTTAATCTTAGGGAAGCTTGGTACCTTCCAGATAGTCTGAATCAGAATTCTGAACTTTGCTGTACCTCTGTGTCTGATGTACTTATGTTACCTTTCTGTGATTTTCTAGCTATGTCCTAGAATGCTCAGTGTTTCCATGAGCTTCTGGTGTCTCTTACACGTAGAGTAAGAGTACAGTACAGCGGATCCTCTCTTGGTCAGAGATAGGTCTTGGAAAAAATCTGCATACATGCACAAAAATCTCAAATAGACGTCATTTTCAAGGAAAAAAAAAAGAAACCAGAGGTTTTGCTCCTCTGGTTTCCTAGAAATAAATATTGGGATCTTGTAACTTCCTTCTGGTTCTGATGTCTTCTACTGTAGTTCAGATGAGGTAGATATAAAAAACTGGTGTTGTGTGCATAAGATGGGGATTAGACAGTACCCAACAGATAAAATATTTTTCCCAGTTCCTGTTGCAGTTTGGGAATAGCACAGATGCCACACAAATCAGCAGTCAAAGACACAGGTAATTCTGTTTCTGGATGGCAGCAGATCTGTGAAGAAATGGGAAATTTCTTCAGTTCCAGGATAAGATGGAACTTAATGGATCCAGATTTTGAGAAGCAGTATTTTAAATTACTAGGTGCCCAAATTCTTGGGAATGTTACCAGAACACAATCCAATTTCTAGGCAACTCTGCAATAGTTCAAGGGTTAATTGTTCTGCTGCCCATATAAATCCTCCCCATGCATATACATGTAACTTTAATATATGAACATGATGAGTCTCTGTAGATTTTTACAGTTTCTTCCACCTAACAGTTTATTTTATAAAAAAATTAAATGAAGAACTGAAAACCTTAAACAGGGAGATCAGTAAAGCTCCACCAGGTATTATCTCTGTCCATTTCTGAAAGTGTGGCATGAGCAAAACATGGCTTATGATCTAGGAGAACCTTATCAATTATTATCTTTTACCAAAACTTTTGAAGAAACATACGTTTGATAACAGTTGTTCTCCCTCGAGTCAGATTATTCTTACACAATGGACTCTGATAAGGAATCTAAAACATAGTCCAATGTGACAGATTACTTAGTCATTAGATTTAGTTCCTTTACTTATATAGCAGAGAATGAGAGAAAACAAACACACTCAAACAAGGAAGAAAGAAAGTAAATATTTTTTCTGCAACCTAGCATCCCTGTAGAACAGCTACAAGGATGGGAATTCTGAAATTTGCAGGTAAACCTGTGTGGTAATGGCTGAAGGCCTTTAGCTGGGAAACACCCACAAAACTCAGGCAGGGAACTTTGATGGTTTCAGAGGACCCCAGGTACTGCGTACCTCTTTCTATCATTAAGAAGAACCATAAGAATATTAACATGCTGTGCTGCCAGTGAATTAAACCCATACCCTGCAGTGGGCAGCTCAACTATCAGCAAGGAGAACTTTAAGACCACAAGGTAAACTCTTCATCTTCTTGTTTTGAAGTGAGCTGATTACTAACAGATGATATTCTGCATAAGGCTATGCCATGCTCTTTCACATAAAACAGTGCTGTACAGGTTTGCTAGTTTATTTTAGCAATTTGTGAGACAATAATTTAAACTGTATCACTGTGTTGCAAGTTCCTGATATCGACTCTCTGATTGAGTCCTTGGCACAGCATCTGTGTGGTAAGCAGGTGTGGTCAATTCTCCATGTTTACCTCTTTCAAAACAAAGGTCATTTTTTATATTTGTCTAGTATTTCCACTGTAATTTATTTGCTGAGCTTTAAATCATATAGAGTTAAGCGTCTGTAGTTAGTTTTAAGAGTGCTCATTGGCATCAGCTTAAGACCTCATCAGAAATATAGGGCACTAAACATATGTCACCTCTTAGGTCATGAAACAATCCAGTAAGTGAAGTGCTACCTCCTCCCCACCTGAAATTTAATTTTATTGACACAAAACCAAACAAAAATATGGGAAGTTCAACAGTTCCCCACCTTCGGAAAATAAGAAACACTGATAAAATAGTTTGCATGCTAATTTACAGTGCACTGATGCAGGAATTGGAGGAAAAAAATGTGTAGGGAGTGTGTCACTTTACCACACTGGTAATACTGAAAGAAAATTTTGCTGTGTGTGACCTAGACTTTAACTTGAGGATAAGCATCTTACAGGAAGAATGTAATTGCTGATGAGACATGTTTATGATGAAACATGGCATCAGAGACATGCTGTCAGCTTTATAATACGTTGTTATTTTGGGGAATGGATCCCAGGGAGGAGGTTTCTAGGCTTAAGTGTAGATAGGTGGATGGAGAAAAAGAAGGAATACTGAATATAGATCACGAAAGAAGAGGACAGCAGAGATGGGGAAAAGTTGGAGTTTTGGATTTTAAAGAGCTGGCTTCATCAGACTGAACTAAGCAGCCGTTGCATAGCCTTGTTCTTGCAAAGTACAGAAAGCATTAATTTAAGACAAAGAAAAAAGAGGTTTCTTTCTATTCTAGGAATAGCAATTCAAACTATGAACTAGGCAATCAAGAAAAGAGGTGACCAGATTTTCAGTGTGTTTTTTTAAAAGGCATGGTTCTCTCCTGCCAAAGAACTTGCAGCTTAAACCTATGTTAACAGAACTACTTGGCCTTTGCTTTGAGATATTAGATTCCTTCTCATATACTTGAAATAATTGATTTAAACTACAGGTATCAGCAAAGTGGCCTCTTGGGTTTTATGAAAATGATAGGCAAGTTGCTATACAAGTCATTTTGACTGAACTATTGTTTCTATGCCTTCAATAAAAAAAGAGAAAATCAACCAGAGTACATTAAAACAAAGGCATCAAGCAGCTCTTGCTTTGACAATAACAGACTTTTAGATACAGCCTTCTTCCTTCCTCTGGGCAGGACAAGCTCTCTCCCCTTCTCCCTTTCCATATTCTTTATCCAAGTTTAGTAAAAACCATATTATAATCAGCTTCTGTGTAGTCCTTTCATAAACAAACAGAAATGAGAAATATTTCACTCTAAATTCACCACCTAATAATGTTTTTGTTTCATATTATATGTCTTACTTATTTCAGAGCTAGAATAACTAAAGTTTAGAGAAATGGTATTCCTAGGATCACTGAGGAATCCTGGTTTTCCCACTCAATTCACCTTTTTATCCTGTACATTACCAACTCTAATTCCTCTTTGCATCTTCTGCACCCTCTTATAGTAGAGTAGCACTCTTACGGGATTACTACGTAACAGTATGGGACATGATTCCTAGTATTTGTTCAACAACACAGGGAGATTACTCACTGCAATGTCAATTAGGTGCGTCATGGTGCAGTAAACATTGCCTTTTTTTACTGGAAACAGAGCAAAGAGTGGTGCTGGAGGTGTCCTGCCACTTTGTGTTCCCATAGAGATGAGCTGGACCATTCACCTCCCATCGAAAGTGGCAATAGGAAGCAATTTATGCTGAACAGCCACTGGCCAACATTGCCTTGGAAACGTGTGCTTGCAATTCATATCTTGTCCTTATAAATAGCCACCTGGCCCTTGTTATCAATTTAAAATAATCTAGCCTGCTGATAGAAAAAAAAAATCCTGCCAGGCTCTTATTATGTTGTTATTGCTGGGAAATGGCTGTGTAATGTCTCACTGATAAGTGTTAGAACATATGTATCCAAAAGCATTGCCAACATTTTATTTGCAATTGAAATTCAAAGTCCTTGGGAGAAACTTATGTTGAAAATACAGAGTAGCAAAAAAAAAAAAAAAAAAACTGAACTCACCAAGTTGCTGCTAAGGTCTGATGGTCACAGTGAAATGAAGCTGCTTTGTATTTTACAGAAGGGACACAACCAGTAATGAATTCCTAGGAAACACCACCTATTGTGGTTTTTATTGCTGTTATGAGCTGAAAATTAAGATAACAGGTATTACAGAATTCCATTTTTCAGGAGACTGAACACAGAAGTCTCTGTTTTAGCTGATAGTGTTGTTGGAAGCACGGAGAGTTTAACATACCGAATCTGCTTCTCTTGCAATGGCACATTTTTAGATTCCAAATTGTGCAAAATTCCAAATTCCAAAAGCAGAGGAACATTTTATAGCAGACAGCTAGTAAAGCACCTCTTCATTTCAGCTCCCCTGAAAAGAAGATCTCCTGAGCACCTGATGGGCTGGTGAGGCCCAGCCCTGCATCCACCCAGCTCCTGCAATTCCACTTGGTGGTTTTCAGTGCTTCACCCCCAGAGGAGCAGCTCTCAGTCCTCAGGGCTGGGGACTCAGACAGGAGCCAGCAGTGCTGCACTGAGCCTACTGAGGTGGAGTGCTGACATGCAAAGGAAGGGCTGTAAGAGTCCAAGGATGCAGATTAATCTCCTTATCTTTTTTTGATACATCTCAGCTGACTTTGAAACTACTTAAGTTGTAGTTATTGCAGAGGCTTCGGTGCAGAAATATTCTTGGAAGGTTCCTGAAAGGGTAAACAAGAAAAGCTCTATTTTAAGCCCCTTGACGTTCATCTAATAGATAAAAAACAAGGAACAGATGAGGACCCACAGAAATAGAAATAAAACAAATGGGAATGAACAGAGTTCTACACCCTCAGATTCTCTCTCAAGAGATGGAAAGATCTTGAATGTTGCTTGAGGCCAAAATGATTCAAACTGAAATTGTTTAGTAGGTTATTAAAACACAGCAGACTTGACTTGAATGACAAATCAAAGAAAATGTCTAATAACTCTGAGAAATGTAATAACCATGAATGTCAACTACTTAACTAATAAAATATCATTTTGTTATTCCATGGGGGGGTCACCCCTTACAGCCTTTATAGTAGCTTTATATGTAGTTTTGAAGGTCAAACACTGGTTTTGTTAGGAAGACAAGAGAAACTCTACACAATTATTAATAATCATTTCAGCTACTTCTTCTAGTATAAAATATACCTTTTGTAGTACAATGAAAGTATTCATTATATTTATTTATAAACTAGTTTTGGCACTCTGCTTGGATTTTAGGTTCATTCTAGGCAGATAGGAATATGCTTGTTTCTCAGGAGTGGGAATCTACACAAGAACTCTTCAAACATGCTTATTTTTCAAGTAGTCTCACTGTTTGTCTGCCTTACCAGACCTTCTCAGGGATCCAAGCTAGAAAAGAGGTTTTTCCCTGCAGTGCCTGTGTTCAGCCCTGTGCACAGCCCAGCCTGCTGGGTACAATGGAGCACCTCTTTCACAAGGTCAGGATGTTTCCATTGTCCCTGTGGACAATCCTCTAAAGCTGAAGTGGATTTTAAGTATTGACTTATAAAATTTAGTTCTCAAAACCTGGAGAACAACTGTGCTCCTCAATGTTTTGGTAGCAGTGTCACCATGCCAGTAGTGCATTGCATTTCTCTAGCATCTATTTCCCCACACAAATGGGACCCAGCTGTTCAATAACTGCCATCTTTTATGGTTTTTTACCTTTCCTGAGGAAGATACTTTGTTACAGAGATAAATGATGTAAACTATTATAATTTTCAACAACTCACATAGTTTGCCAGAATAAAGACTAATCAGAACTATTTTGAGAGCATTTGGCAAAAATAAACTTTAGGGCTGCAGCATTCAAAACCACTGGAGAGCTCCCAGTAACTCAAGACAAGGAGCAATATATAATTTTCAGTGAAGTGATATCTTATACACTTAAGCACTGTAAGCACATTTGAAATATTTCTTACATAGCTTTTATAACTGCTATTGTGTCAGGAGCTGACAGCTTTTCTTGTCATCCAGTCCTGCTGTATTTTTTCCAGCACTTAATCCCCACTTATTAAAAATACAGGTTATGCTATAAGATAGAATTTAAAACACAATGTTATAAAGAAACAAACATTTTCACACTGCTTGTAGAACTTTTCCATTGAAAGGCTTTTAACTTTTTTTCACTATTAGTCATGAAAGCTAGAAATGCACTTCGCTCATGAAAATGAAAGATGAGATTCTCCAGAGGGTGGCAATTGCAGCTGGAGGCTAAATACCATGTACTAGAAAATAACAGCCCATAGAGGACAATCAGAGGCTTCAAGACAATATTTGCTCCACTAGTTTTTGATGCATAAATAAAAGATCTACTTAGCAGGCTTAGGAAGTACCATAAATACCCCCCTTTTTTTCATTTTAGCTGCAGCTTTAGAATAAAAAGGTAAACAGGTAAAAGGATTTATAAAGTGCCTCACTTCCTCCTGTCTTTAACATGCTTCTGTGAATACTTACAGGTGCTTAGGCAGGGTGGAGAGAGTGTAAGGGGATAGAAAAGTTAACGGGTTGTGATCTGTAGGCAATGTAGTACTGATCAAACCCTTCTGAGTGGGACACCTTCACAGAGGTGTCATTGGGTATGTAAAGTGCAAGACAGGAAATAATCAAGAGAGTAATGCATACATTATGATTTTGCTTAAGAGGTTTCAGGATTTCCGGCTAAATTTGGTGAAATGCTGTGTCCAAGCTAAAGCAGCTTGCATGGTTTAGCCTCTCTTACATCAAAAGAAAACTCTGAATCATAAATGTGCTTGGATATAGATCTTAGGGCAGGATGGAAAATTGCACAGAACCTTTTTTTCTACATAGCTGAAGCACAAGGCAAAAACAGGGCAGGTGGGAAGAAGGGGAAGATATTCTGGTCAGGATTCTCCCAAGTAAGCCCAGAAAGCCTGATGAGGAAAGGTACAACAAAACACTTAAATTCAGGCTGCTGCACTGCTGAGCTGGTGCTGGTCTGTTTGCATGACACCCAACATATTAATCTCAGACTCTGAAATCAGACACCTACATGTGGGTCACCTGCTGCTCTCACATTCTGTGTATTTAATCCAGCTGCTTGGAATTTTATCTGAATTTAAACAGCCTGGAAGAGGACACCAACTAGTTGGACACTGCAAAGCTGCCAGAAGCTTCTTGCAGGATTAATGTACAAGCTCATCTCTGAGGGACAAACTGTGCCACTAGCTGAAGTCACAAACAAACCAGAGCTCACAGAAAGCCAGGAAAAAGCTCTTACAACTGTCTACCATGAAGCACTGATCTAAACAGCTCAAGCTACTGATGTCTGAGTCTTCACTGGGGTCACAGGCCATAAAAAGAGATTTTAACTGCAGGTGCCTCAGGAAAAAAGTAATTCCTGCTATAGAGAACATGGCATATCCAGTCATGCTGCTAGTGTTGAGAGGTTTGACAGAGAGCTGAAAACAGATATGAGACTGTGCCTAGGTTTTGCATTATTTATTCCCCTGAGCATTTTTGGCCAAACTGCAACCCAGGAATCAGTTTTCACTCCTTCTCCAGGTGCTAAGCCACAGAGTAGTGCCATTTGGTAGTGCTAAAGTCACAGACCCCTGCATAAAGCTTCTCCTCTGCTTGTTTAAACTCAAGAGTCTGAGGCCTTCACAAGAGGAAACGAGCCACAGCAAAGAACACACTTCTCCTCTGCTCCAAGTTTAGGTTAACCACCTGTTCCCCCATATTTATGTTTTATAAGTAAAAAATAAAGCAGTAAATACAAATTGCTACTGATTGAATGGCTTCCTGTTTGCACTTTGTAGTTTCCACTGAAAATTGCCTCTTGAAAACTAAAGAGAAGGAAAAGAGCTTTACAGAGATTGTGTTTTTTCACATATGACAGGATAGCTCTTCCTGAGCCTGTACTTAACCTGAAATTGTGTTTTAGAGAGATAAACCCAGCAGCTGATTAACAAATGCTGTTTTCATCCTGAATTACTTAGAAGCTCTATGGAGGTCATATTAGCACTATATGAGTTGGTTCTAATCAGGGATATAACAGCAAATACAGATTAATTTATAATTAATGCAAAATAAAGTGGTCATCAGGGATGCTGATTTAAGCCTCCTGGAAGACAATAGAACACAATTCCAAACTCTTTCTTTTTAGCACCGACTCAAGAAAAATGTCCTTCAAGAAAGGAAAGGTGTCCCTAGCATAAATGATGAGAAGGGTCATAACTTAGGGCACATCTGATAATACCTCACTGAATTAAAAAGTTTCAAATAATATGACTTAGTGAGAGCTCATTTTCTATTTCTAGGTGTGGTTCCTGCCCTGTGGACTTTTGTTCTGCCTAAGATCAGCCGGCTCCTACACAATGGCCCTCCAAGCTCTCAGATTCCAGCACCACTATTCTGCTCCTCTGAGCACTGGTTCAGGGCAGGAGAGTTTACCAGGGAAGCCCAGACTAACAGAGCTACACTTTCACTTGCACAGCTGCATTCCCAAGGCAACTCCAGCAGAGATGGATTTTCACCAGTGCAATAAAGAGCAGAGTTTGGTTTTCTAGAAAGGAAGTGAAGCTGGCAGCTTCCCTTCTGCACAGGAGGTGTTAGAGCTGGGGGAGCATTTCCCTTGCGATGGATTACACCAGGGTAACCCTACAGGACAGGAAATGCTGGAAATGAGAAGGGACACCAGAATGAAACCTGAAAGCTTAAGGACTGGAAGTGTATTTCAAGAACACTCAAGAAGCTCAGATTTTCTATAGACACAATCCTCACTGGGGCCAAATACACCTTTCCTGTACACAGCCTGGTTAAAAAGTTAGTTATCTGGTAACTTTAGCCTGTATGGAACTGAGCATGCAATAACAATGTTTTCCCATTCTGCTTTTGTAAACTTCAAATATGTTTAGCATAAGAATACTTTTGCACTTACCTGCAAACCATTTTATGGTTTGTATAGATCCCATTTGAGTGAAGCACAGTGCTCTCTGAAAATAAACATAAGGTCACAATAAGTTTCATAAATTTCTCAACTCTATTGGAGATTTTCTGGGAAAAATAATGTAAAAATCAGCCTAAATTACACTTCAGAGCTGAACTCTTGAGAAAGTGACTGATATGGCAATTAGGAATAGTATTTCTAAAAAAAAAAGCAGTTGGAAGAAAACAACCATTCATATCTTCAAAATACCACTCCAGGGTTTTTTTCATATCAGTAGTTTAGTCATTGTAACCTATTGGCTGATGCACTGGCAGCAAAACACATCATTGCTCTTAGTCCAGCTCCAAATGAAATGGTCTCAAAATATTGTACAGTGGTTTTTGGCTGCAGTCTCAAAATAGACTTACATACTCATTCCAAATGAATGCATTGGAGACTGAATTATCTTTGATTCCCAAACCCAAATACATCTTTTAAATATTGCACCATTTCCTGTGTTTTAGGTGATAAATATTGATGAAAAACTTCCAGGCAAAATTTTTAGAAGTTCTGGTTTTCATAGCTTCAGGACACCAATTAATGCAGAAAAGCAATGCAGTTCACTTAAGAACTGCAAAGATGCTTTGCCAGTAATGACAAGGAGGATATGAAGCAGATCAGCAGATAAATCATACTCTGGAAAATTCATATCCTTTACCAATTTCAGTAATTGCTTTTTTGCTGTACCTGTATAACCAAGTGCAGAGAAAATAAATGTCATTACTTATAAAGGTAGACAGGGAGTTAGGCAATGAAAATAACAGCTATAAAACAGATGAGCTGGGCATCAAATGCTTCTCTGTACAGATAGCTTCCCATGTTCCCATGGGTCCATAACTTGCCAGTGTAGACACAATCCTTCTCTCTGTAGAGGCATTTAGATTAGTCTTAAACTAAGTGGAAGACAAATTGAAAATCTATTCCTCCATGGTTAAACACTTAAAGCCTTCAATGGAAACATTTTTCTTAATTGTCAAACTTGCAGTATTGGGCTCTGTCGTCATGATATTCACCTATTCCTAGTTAATACAGTCTGTAATTCTGTTTTTGTAGTTCACTTGAGGTGAAAGGAGCTCCCAACAAGAAAATCATAAAAGCCTTTAGGATCACTTCTCTGTCTTTAAGGACCTATCACATAAATAGGGCCTTTGGCTTTCTTACTGCATGAGCTAAATTCCACTTGGAGAACATTTCACTAGCAGGCTTTTGTATTTAATTTAAGACAAAATTTTTATGCTTTTCACTGCATCTAAATCTTGATTTATATCTCCTGTACCTCAGTTGATGCCTGTAGATTGCCAAAAAACATCATCTTGTTCTCTTGTCGTGATTTTCTACTGCACGCAAAGCAACTTGGCTGACTGGCTTACTGTTTTATTCCTCTTTGTTGCTACAGCGCAATTCATTTTCCCATCACATGGGAAGAACAGCATGAAAATAACTGAAACTTCAAGAAAGAAATTATTGCCATGTCAGTAGCTACTGCAGTGGACTTCTGTACTCAGAGGATAAATACCACTGTAGGCTCTAAGTGATCATTATCAGTCAATTTTAGAACTAGAATAAAAGTGCCCCAGCAGCAAAGGCATCACTAAATACTAAAGAAACATAGAACTGTATGTGCTGTCCATTATTTACATCATAAAAGAATGTATCAGAAGCAGCATTTGGAGAGTAATCTCTCCAAGTTGACAGCTCAACTCAAAGATGGAATAGAGACAAATTTTTCATTCGTTTCAAGACTATTAAAAAATGCTTCCCTCATGCTGCATTTATGAGGAACTCAGACAGAAAAAACCATCAGCCTGCTGAGCACGCCATAACTTATTACCCTTTTACTACTAGGATAAACACATTTTAATAATACATAATGATTGAAAATACGAAATCTGTATTTTACTAGGAGATTCAAAACTGAATGTCAAAAAGAGAACAATTCTAAATACATCCTGTTTCTGGTTATTCCAGGCCACTTTTGAGGTAACAAACTGCTGTATCAACCACATACTGAGAACAAAATCTTTGGGTTTTCTCAGATTCATTGACTCAACAATTCACAAGCAATTAATGACAATCAATTTTCCCAGAGTCTTTTATTACTGCACAATCTTAACATTTTAGATTATTTGGTTCTCCATCATTTCAGTTCTTCTAAGTTACAGTCCTTTCATTCAGATACATGAACCTGCCTCCAGTCTGTTCTTCAGATAGCCCCATACAAGCCTGTTTTGAAGGTGTTACAAAGCCTTGTAAAGCTGTGTTCTTAGCTTCATTCCAAGGAAAGGCAAGTGCAATTCCAGTTTTCCTCAAAGAGATTTTCCTTCTTTTCCAGATGAGATAAATATGATTTTTTAGCAATACTCCTGATGTTCTTTAAATACAAAGCTAGAAACAAATGTGAACATAATTGTATTATACCAAAAATTGATGATGTTCTAGTTATTGATCCATGCTGCACTTTAGAAGCAGCTGATACCAACTATAAACAGACTTTTTTGAAGCAGTAGGGCAGAATCCTACAGAAGCCAAACAAAACAGACACCTGGAAATATCAATGCAATGCTTAAAGCACAAGTACCTGGAGATCAGTGGCTGATCCTGCAGTTCATGTAACATCCCCTGCCTTGTAAATTGGCAAAATGATCCTTAAAGTTTGACAGATCAGGTCAGGAAGAATAATGAATTCAGTGAGAAATAATTTAATAAATGACCATCATCCATTAGCAACATGAGAGAAATTTGCAATTTTTATTTCATCCTACTCTTTTCCATCCCTTCACCAGCACAAGCATGTCCATCATTTTACCAGGCCAAAAAGTAAACTTACAAATGATTGGACCTTACCTTTTTTTGGCTATTTAATTCAGCCTCCAAAACCTGTGCTTTTGTTTCTAGAGTAGTCACTTGTCTCTGCAAGTCATCAGTTATTGTAACTGGGAGTTACAGCTGTTATGTAATAATTTATATTAAAATGACTGCACAAGGCTTGTCTCCAAGATGCTCAGCTCTCCTGTAATCTGATGCCACATGAAAGAGATATTTGGTTTCCAGAGCAGAAATCACAGGCCACACTGCAGATTTGCTCAGGGTATTTGTCCAACTGGGAGTGTCTTACCCTGACCAAAGTGAACACTTGGGTAGGCTTTGAATTCTCAGGGCTGCCAAAGTCATCTTCTGTTCAGAGGGAAAAGCCCAGTCCTTGGGGGCAAAACACAAATGTGAACATTTTAAAATGAATTAGAGTTGGAGTAAAAAACATATGAACAGGCAAAGAATGAGAGAAGAAAAAATGTTTATAACATGAGATAGAGGGCTTGGTATTTCACTCACAGAAAACAGCAAACAAGTGACTCATTCCAGACGCTTTCTTCCTCCAGTCATGTTGGGCAACTCATCTTCTGTGCAACAGATGGTTTATTTTTCTGCTCCTCACACTTTTGAAAATCACACCTTTCCTCAAATGATGCTATGGGAATACCAGACACCAGCACAAATAGTTTTTGAAGAATATACTAGAAGGTTGAAAACCAGATCATAGAAACATAAGGAATTTATTTCTTGCTTCCATATTCTACTTTTATTCCCCTCTCTCCTTGTGTTTCTAAAGTTCCTTTTATTCCTGAAGGTCCCACTTTTCCAAGGAAACTCTATAGGCCTCTCAATTCTTCTCCTAGACTTTAATTTAAAATAAAGTTGTTCAAATGTCTTCTAAATTTTTCTCCCACTATTTTTCCTCAGTGCTTTAAGACAGCACCAAACACTGACCCTTTCCCCCTTCCCCTTCCACCAGTCCACCCCCAAAAATTAAAACATCTCAAGAAAATGGAATCATTCCCATGCAAAGCTTCATCTGCTAGGAAATGCATTACTTAGATGTAAAAGCTGTTACTACACTTACTTATGGCACTGAAAATCGTGTTGTTGCAGAGGTACACATTCTCTTAAACCAGAAAGCCAGTCTCGTCCAGCTGTAATCCAATCACACATCATAGTATATGATCCAGAAAATGACCTAAATCACAACATTATTAAGGATTTCTCTCTGAGTTTGTTGAAAGACTCTGCTGGCTTTACTTATTTCTACCATGAAATTGCAGAGAAGTATGTGGTCCAGAAAATGTCTGTACAGAATACCAGTGTATGCCAGCGAAATTTTATGTCATAGTTCATCTAAAGTGATAATGTTGGGACTTTTCTGGCATTGAAAAGCAAGCACCTAATTCCAAAGTGGGTGGTATACACATGATAACATAGACAGGATATGGTAAGAAAATACCCAACTGCATATGCACTTACTAAGAGTCTGGACAGAAACTGAATTGGCAACCCAGGAGAGAGCGTGACTTGGTCCTACCACACAGAGAAAGCATTTGTGGATCTATTTGCTGTTTGCAGCAGTGCATGAAAAAAGTTACCTGACAACTCATACCTTGGGGGAATTGGTGTTGGGCCATAGAGAGTATGAAGCAATCAAGTGATGACCATCAGATTAGGAGGCAACTGTAGCAAGCATGATTTCTGGTTTTGAGAGCTGGCCCCTGGAAAGAAAAAGCAGCAGGATATAATAGAAAGTGATTCAGAGTACAAATGGTACGATCAGATTAAAATCTCATTACATCTCTATTTTATGGGCTGCTGTGAGAATGTATTATATTATTATTTTTTTATGTATTAAAAGCCAGTATCTAGAGTAGCATTATAAATGCAGAAAGCATGTTCAGCATCCTGAAATTGTGCAGAGCCTACAAATGCTAATGGGGCAGAAGAAAAGGAGAGAAGTAAAAAGACAAAATGGAAGATTGAAGGGGGCATGAAATAAGAGTAAAGGGATGATAAGGAGTGTCAAAATTACAGTATTGCTAAATGGTCATAACTCTGTACCTGTTTCCCCTTTGCACCTTTGGGACCATCTCTTGCTGCAGAAGCACTGCACTGAACTTCTGAGCGGGAATAAATTTTCTTTTCAGGTTTTTCTGTGTTAACTGAACTTCTTACTGTTAGTAGTGAAAGCCAAGGCATTGAATGGATGAAAAAGAATCATTGCTAAGTCCACAGATCTGTGACAAATCAGAGTAATTTCATAAATTTCTCCATTTGCAGAATTTGGAGGGGTTACCTTGGAAATAGACTCCTGCTTTCAGGCAAAAGGGATAGTGTCTAAATGATTTCATACAGCCCAGATTGTATCTGTACATACTGAAACCTGAAAAGAAACAAGCAAGCTCTGTAACAGTCTGAAAGGCTTGAAGTCTAATGAAAATACCTAGTATCACAACAGTCATTAATCTCACCATGCTACAAATTAATTTCTGTGTTTTGTTCATTGTATGTCTAATTTTACAGCATTTACCTTTATGCCAAATGAGTCATACAATATTCCAGTTGAGGATGAATCCCCAACAGCTCATTGTGTTTCTGCTGGGACTCTTCACACCTATCAGGTAATGCCTAAGCTCAAAGTGATTAAGTGCTTCTCTTATTAGAATTTCTACTACTTGCAAATACCCACAGCTTAAAGGACAAAAAGCTCAAGAGTGTTTAAGTAGCAATGACCTGAATGCCTCCCCTATTTCTCCTTTCAGATCCTGTATGTTAAAAAGATACATTTCTCCTCAGTATTACGTCTCAGAGCTGAACTCCTTTTAGATTCCAAAAGATCTGCAATCCTTTGCTGCCCTCTCTGAGCAGAACTGCAGTAACAGACAGTAACATCATAAGGTAAAGATCTGATAAGCTGCACCACAGTGATTGCCCTTGTTTTCAGTATGAGGGTCAAATGTCAGGCAATCATACCTCATGTATTCTGTGTCAAATGAAAAAAAAATCCCAAAATTAAACTACTACAAACATGAGCTGACAAACTTTTATAGTAAATATGCCACATACTAAAGTCAAGTGACCTTAATTTCTCTTATTTTGCCCCAGTTCTACCAGTCAACAAAAGAGGCTTCAGGAAGCACTATTTAGTTGACAGATTTGGGTAACAAGAGAAAAATCAAATCCAGCATGAATTCTGCTACTCACCTCAATTATTTCTCTTTATTTTAAGCTTCAGGAAAGATTTCCCACAGAGAACAGCTTCCCTTGTCAGGTTTCATCTGATAAAGTACCATACAGAGTATAATCATTAGAATATTACTGTGAGAACATTATAATTAGGATAAAAAGCAGAGGTTAAGGAGCATGATTTTTCTGCAGTCTTTTTTGTGCTTCCTCCACTGGGCTCCCATCAAAGTCTGAATGAATGACACACAATAAAATAAGGAAGGTATTTAGCTAACTAGTGTAACCAACTTGAATCCTGGTTTATATTTCTTATCCAATTTCATGGGCTCCAGACAGTACATAACACCCTGTAAGGATTTCCTTCTGCTGATTTTCTATACTGTGTTAATTATCCAATACTAGGGAAGCTGCCCTTGCTGGTGTCTCCCTTGAAGGTAACAAGACAAAGCTCAAAATAAAAGGAAACTTGAAAACAAAATATAAGCCTTCAGATAAGTGCACTCCCTGCAGAGATTCAACCTCACAGAAATCTCTGCTGGTTTCACTGGCCAGGAGCTAATATCTATTTACCTCCATAGTTTTCCAGTATGCTCCAGTCCTTTATTCTAGAAGAGCCCAAGTGCCTGTTTACACTTTAGCAAAATGGTGGCAGGGTTTCCTAGCAATTAAATCACTTTCCAAAGCAACTGATGACAATTAGCACCAACAAAGGTTTAGATAAAGAAAAGCAAAATGCACCAAATTTCTCACAAAAATTCCATAAATCTTAGAGAGCGAAAAAGAAAAAAAACAAACAGGTTTTGCACTCCATGCTTATATTTATAGAAGGATAGAGAATTCCACGTGGAGAATCACATTGTGTGGATTTAATGACAGTCTTCAGGTCCCAAGACTTACACAGTTTGAGATTACTCAGCAGAGATCAGAATTAGGCTACTAAGATGCCTATTTAGGAGTTAGCTAGTTTGGGAGGTCCTTTTTGAAGACAGAGATCTCAGGTAATTATTTTTTTCATCTTTAAAATATGCTTTAAGCCATGATTGACCCAATGCAGGTAATGGCAGAGAAGGGAACCTGGTGAGGCAGCAGGAAGTCCTTTTTCCAGATCTAGTCTTGGAGGTGACAGCTCTTGGTCATCAGCCCAAAAGCTGACAGCAGAGGACAGCACTGTTGAATTAAAGTCCTAGGAAACCTGTATTTACACACAGACTACTCAGAGACAGATGAGATTATGTCTTCCAGACAGTCCTCCTTGCCAGCTTGCTGGGGAACAGCCTACAAAAATCCCTTGCAACCATCAACCTGTAAAGGCTGCATGGCCTCAGTACAGTCAAATATTTATCCCAGTAAAGGAATTGTTTATTTACCAACACCTTTCCCACACCAGGACCCAGTGAAGCTTTGCTGCACCACCAGCTTGCCTGGCAGTCAGCACAGCAGAATGCTGGAGAGAAGTGAAACAGAAACCTGCTGAATTTTTAGCATGAGGACAAGCCTGCCAAAAGAAAAAGGTATATCCTCTCATTTCAGCTAAAAGCTGTTATTTTGTGCTTTGTTTAGGGAAGAGGCTGCTCAGGGGCTTATCTCTGTCTTGCACAACCCCAATGATTGCTGACCTCAGTGCTCCCACCCCTATTTACGTGCGTACGACATCCGGGGAGCGAGGCCTTTGCTCTGTGCCTGGCCTTGGGCAGGCACTGCCTGTGCTACAGTACAAATGAACAACTGAAGAATCAGCACAACTGCAGGCACTGAGCTTTGACTGTGAGGTTTTCCCCCTTTTTTCACTCAGTGGGTACATTTTTTAGTAACCTAGGAGAGGGAAGGTTATCTGAGGCCTGCTTTACTGTTTCCTGCAACACTGTCCAGCCAGCCATGGCACCATTGTGTAGGCATGGAAAATACAGTAGCAAGAACAGTGTGTGTGCTAGGTAGCTCTACAAAATTAATAACATAAAATTTAGTGCTGAGGAAGAGATATTTCAGCAATTTTGCTTGCAGAAAATTTCCTTACCAAGAGTAAGGTCTGTTAGATGTTTCCCGCTGCAAAAATTAAAGCTCTGCATCCCTGCAGCAGTGTCAGGAGGGGTTCTGTTCCCAGGATCCCATTTCTGAGGCTATTCTTCTCTGTTCTGGTGGCATCAGAGAGAGAAGTTATAGGCTGTCAGGTTGCCTTGTATCTTTCCTGTTCAAGAGCTAGGATAAATTTAGTATCTGTAAAAATATAATGAACACATCAGTTCAGGGCAGTGCTACTTGTCAGACATGATTTGATAAAAATATTGTAGAGCCAACATCATTAAAAAGAGATTTGGAATTAGAGATCTGTTGGGTTTTTTTAAATAAGAAGCTGAAATTTCCACCCTGACCTTTGCTGTTTGGGCCAAGAAGCAGACCAGAAGCAGATCTATATGCTGTCAACACGCGGCATCCAGGGCTCAACTCGTAACCTTGTAACCCACAAAAATGTCTGGTTTGTTGTACGACTGTTGAACTTCCCTCGAGGTTGACTGCCTGTGAAAGCAGAAGTATGAAGCAGACAGGATTGTCAGCAATTTCCCCACCCCTAGGTTCTCACTAGGTCAAGACATCATCTTGCTGAAACAGTCCTTCTGCACAGCAGTAATTTTACTAAACTCTGCCAAACCCAGCATATTTGTATGAAGTACAAAACTTACAGGACTATTGTAAATATGTAACTATGTAAATACGATTGTAAAAATCATAAGGGCAGGCTGCTTAGTATTCACAAACCAATGTTTTTCTTCACTAGATTTGTAATTTCTTTTTCTATCTACTTATCTCTATACAGCCTTCTCTTCCTCCAGAATTACTTGTTTCTGATACCAAGTTTGCATACAGAGTTCCTCACTATTTAGATCCTTGAATGTACCTTCTTTCTGCATACCATTCTTTTGGGGGAGTGGTCTCATGTCTGCATATTCTTTAATATATAGTGAAACTCTGCAGACTTCCTTGGAGAAAGGAAGCAGCTCAGCAGAGGAGAACACTTGGCTTTTGAAGTTTCAAACTAGCCTTTGGAGCCATCAGTTTTGAGTATTCTTCACCAGCAGCAATATCATATGGGAATAACAGAAGTGGGAACTATATCCAATTATTTTCATCACAACATAGCAGGGTGACAGCTTCTAGACACTTGCAAAAGAATATATGGCTAAAGCACTGGATAGAAATGCACAGCTACCTCACTGATTCACTTTGATGTCAGACCATCAGAGTGCTTTTATTCTGAAACCAGGAGTTCACAAAGTGTTTCAAACTTTTCATTGAGACAATCAGAGATAGGATTAAAGACTTTTGAAGAACAAAACTCTACGAATAACCTTGTTTCAGAAAAAACTCAGAGCAGGCATTATGGAGCACGATTCTTAATAGGGGCTCATGCAGTGAGTATAATTAGAGCTCTTAGAAATATATAAAATGGAAGCTGTCCCATGCAGGATCATTTTCTTCTGAATCAGTAGTGATTTATCCCTTGGCTGTGTATCCTACCACGCTATCCATGCTTCTGCACAATCAGAAGGATGAAGCAGAGCTGAAGCTCTTCACATAGTTTTTTTGACTTGCCTGCCAGCAAAAGGGACTGTACACATGAGCAATTGCTTTCTGTTTTGTTTCCTATCCTGAAATAGTCAACCCTCATTAATGATAAAAGCTTTGAGTGTCCTGTGACTGCTTGGTATATTAAGAGCAAGGTAAAAGTATCAAATGCTTGTGAGGGAGTAGGGAATTTCTATAGTAGGACACACTAGGAACAATGCCACAGGAATAACACAGCTTGCAAGGCTGAGCATAATCTTCACAGAAGCTGTAAAGAGAGCAAGAGAGTTCTGAAGCAGACCAGACCAAAAAACCCAAAGAACCTGCTTAATTCAGGAGAAGTTCTGTTTGAGATTCAAAGCTGATGATTCACGCAGGATCCCTCTCAGGATACTGACTATTAATAACACCTGTACTGAGCTTCTCCTCCTCTTCTGAACATGTGCTGAGTTTTCCTGTCATCTGAGGTAAAAGAGATGAGAGCTTTAAAAGCATGAGATTCTGAAAGAAGATAAATAACATCAAGATGCTGTTCTTACCATCCCTAGTCAGCTCTTCTACTTTACTTACATTGTAAAAGTCTGACTATAAAGTTGAACAACTCTCTTCACCTCCATGGAGCTTTAAGTGATCTTACCTTATACATTTGTAATGCATCTGCACATGGGACACCCATCACTCCATAAAAGTTTTTATCCAGAATGAGGACATGTTGCATCCAGTTTTCTGTTCGACTCCTGCAAAGAATGGATTGCTTAGTGCAACTGGAAAACTAAGCATAGTGTAAATTTTTGCATATTTATAACTTTACATTTGAGAATAGCTATGATCTTATCCCAGTATTAAAATAATTAGAGAGCTAGAGAGACAGAATATTGCAGGTTTTTGTCTGCTCCAGTATACCCACATACAAAGATAAATTACAGTCCTTCATGATCAAACCACAGTTCACACCTTGATATTTACTCAACTGAACCAAACAGAAAATATGTTGATGCTGACAGACCTGTATGATGCAGAACTGTTCAGCACTATATTGCTCTGAGCAAGAAGTGGTTAAATCTTGCCATCAAACAAAAATAAATGCCATTCATACAAAGCTCAGAGCACATTATCTAATTATTGGGCTAAAGGGGTCTATACACTATACACTATTTCTGTCCTTCATTCAGCTTGGAGGAGCAGGAATATTCTCACTCTTTTCCTTTGCTTTTCCTTCATCTGATGTGAATGAAATGTAAGGGGAAGGGAGTTCTTTTCTGTTGAGACTTTTTCAAACACAGGACATGAGGAGGCCATCCTGATGCTTAAGGGATCATAAAACAACATGTCTCATTTCCAGCTCTTCACTCTGGCTGCAACAGAAGATGCAGAATGACAGCTTTTGCCAAAGCTGGATGAGTTGTTCACATTTGACAACTGATCTGTCAAATAAAGATTTCTCAAGGGTTTTCATCATTTTGCAGCAAAAATTTATGAAGCAGAAGCCTAGATTAACATGCAATAGCTCACATACACATACAGCTGAGATATCAGAAGCTGTAAACACATTTTACTTCTCAGCTTAAGTGAGAACTTTGAGAAAACTTTGAGAAAGGTTTTGTGAAGACTGAGCAGATAAGAATCCAGGTAAGAATCCTATGTAGATTCAGTAATGCAGAGTAGACTTGGCTCACACTCAAGATCCTTTAATATGCACAACAAAACTTGTGAAGCATGGTGTAGATACTTAGATTACCTACCAAGGTTATGGGATCAATAAAGTCCCTGCAGTTCTTCATGATTTTTATTACGTTTCAGAAGGATTCTTCCTTTCTGCCTATTAAAGTTAGTGATTCTAGGAAAGATTCAAAGTCATTAGTAGAGTCTTCAGGACCTGCATTTCAACAGCTGATCCAAAAGTACTCCATAGGGGAAACAACAGATGCTAACTAGGCAAGTGAAAGCACAGACACCAATGAATAAAGTGGCCTGTAAGTGACCTCTGGTGGACAAGAACCGCTTTAAATTTCTTTGTATTTATCAACAGAGGAGTTTATCCATTTAACTAGCTTAGAGCCATTCAGTTGAATGTTATCTAATATTATAGTATGTTCAAAACCATTTTCCCTTAAACAAAAAGAATTTGATTGAAAAAAAAATTAGAAACTAATACAGGAATAGTAAAATTTTGAATCATAAACTAAAAATATCTGTTAGAAGGCAGATTCTTTACTGCTGTGTATACACCATTAACATTATACCACTAAAAAAGTGAAGCTAAGGCAATCTTTCAGGTGATATAAAACTCACAAGCAGTTTCAAAGAGAGCAGAGTGGGCCTTTGAGGACATGTCAGTTATTCCAAAAACCACTTCCCGTACTGGGTGAGGCAGTGGAACCTGTTGCTTCCAGCACATGCAGTGGCTGATCACAGCCTCTGTACTCAATCATAAGAGTTTATATATCTATTTATTACAGTGCAGAATATCCCCAAGGACCTTATCCTATTCCCAACTAAATATTTTTAAAAGGTATTACAAGCTGGGGAATTCATTTTGATCTTACGGCTTGAAGAGGCTCCAGCTCTGGGGCCTCTGTTTGCAGAGTGCATGAACAGTCTGACAGACCACAAAGTTTGGCAGATCCCTCTAGGACTGCAAATTCCCCTTTGGTAACTGGACTTGTCTTCCCTTGTTACCCTTTCCCAATCTCCACATGGAGCTAAAACTCCAACAGCTTCTCACATGGGTATGACAATAGACATGGGAGATGGTTTGCTGTACAGAAATAACACACTGAAATTGCTCCCTAGGAAAACCAGCATGTCTTGGCAACAGTTGTCCTGGCAACCAAATCTCCTGGCAGAAGATGGTGGCCACTGATCTGTGGAAACAGAGCCGTGAGTAATTTTTTCCCAGACACTTGAGTTGATAGGGAACAGAATGGGAAAGTCCCCATCATTTGGTTTTCCCCCACCCCTTGCATTGACAGGAAACTCTCACCAGTCACAGAGGTTATTTGAATGGTTATGGAATTCTACCTTTTGGAGACAGATATGGGACATACTAAATACAAGGCATATTAATAGGCATTATCCTTCCAAACACCATTGTTTTTTCTTTTTTTTTAGCTAGTCATGTTAGGAACTGTCTTAACTTTCTACCAGGAAGGAAAAACCACAGCAGAATATATCAGCACAGCCACAACACTACTAAACAGAGCACAGATAAAAATGACAGAGGACATTTTTGTCTAAGTAGCTTTTCAAAAGACTGTGAAAGCTTTGAAGGTCTGTATAGCTTTTGATTTCATATCTTACGTGGAGTGTGGCACAGGTGCCCATCAGGGCTAGCAGAAAGCCTGTGCTGCACAGGGGCTCTCCTGCAGGGACAGCAAATCTCCCCCACAGGGAGTACAAGCAGCCCTTTGGCCACAGAGTTGCTGGTTCCCTGGAAATCCTGTTGCCCAGGAAAAGCAGTGACAGAAAAAAAGCCATTTCATTTTCATGGGCTTGTCATCCTTCAGCTGTCCCTTTCAGAGCACAAGTGGGACTGGATTCTCTGGGTCACTGAATGACCAGCCAGGGGTTCAGTGGTGAGCAGGAACTTTTGAAATGGATCAGTTAAAAGAAATGAGAAGTACCTAAGTCCATGCCAGCTCTGAAGGGCCAGTGTGAGGCTGAGCAGGGCTGCACCAGGACATCGGGGTCCAGAAACAGCAGCACTTCCAGGAGGTGCTCAGAAACTGATCTCAAAGAAAGATTTCTGTTTCAGAAAACATGACTTGGCAACAAAATTATTTCCTCTTGAAATATTTCTCAAGGTTTATTCTACTGCTTTAATCTGAATTATGCTAATCCATGCATGCAATGATTCTATTTAGCCATGAGTATTTGGCCACATATATTTTCATACAGGAGGAATGCAAAAGGGTTTATTAGGTGATAGCACAACCATTGCATGAATTCAATATTTGCACAAGAAGTAGAGAAATGTTTTTCATGAGTTTACACTTCTCTTTCCATTATCTGCACAGTAAACTCAAACACAATAAATGTTTCAGGATGCTATTAGGCAGGTGGACTCCCAGAGATTTTCAAGGAGATGGAAAAAAGCACCTCAAGCAGTAAATCATACATCTAGAAAATTGCATAGTAAACACTTGGAGACATATAAAATCCCACTTCTAACCTAAACAAGTAAACAACTTGAAAAAATGGGCTCAGACATAAAAATTATGAGCTGACTACAAATGATCTGCAAATACATTAAAGGCCTATATTTGTTCAAATGCATTATTCATAAGAAATAATTTGAGTTGTAGTTGTATGCAATTTATGTTGCACAAACTTAAGCAAATACTTGTAACTAAAAGCTGATTTAAAGAATTAATGAGCAATCTCTAAATAAAATTCTATTACTAAATAAAATCTTCCCTGATTTGCAAAGCCATATGCTTCCTTTAGCATATACATTAATAAGCACATCTATTAAGAGCTGAGGCCTGGAATGCTGTGATAGAGACAGAGAGCTTAGATCTGATTGAGCTCTTACTAAGCAGGACTGGCGTGAGATAAACAAGAGGAGAAACCACTGCTTTTCAAATGTTCTTAAAATATTTGGGGTTCAACAGCAACACAAGCCAACTGAATGCTTGTGCTAAACAGCAACATTTCTTCTCTAGGATCAACATTTTTGAATTTTTAGTAAACAAATAAAGAGAAAAGGGAATGTAACTTTTCACCTCTACTGAAATACTTGCACTGTCCATTGCTGCACTCCTTTGGACACCGAATTTGTCAGTGAACATTTCAGGCTCAGAGGCACTGCAGTAGAGTGTGGTACATCTGCAGTTTGAATTGCTGTACCAGTCCTTTCTATAGCACTGCATGAGTGGTGGCTTGGCTTACATTATCTGCAGTAACTCCATAGTCCTCTGTAACTAGACAGAATTCTGAGAAATATGGAATAGGTCCCCAACAGCTTTCATACATACAAGAGAAGACCTAAAAATCAGTCATCATTTCCACACAACCTTTTCTAAGCTTATTTTAGATAGGCTACATCACAGCTCTTCAGGCATATGGGAATTGCCTAGCAAATGACAGCTAACTAAGGTCACAGGAGGATTCACTGTCATTAATATCACCTTAGAGTAAGAAGAAATGTTCATTTCCTTTTAGTGAGTCACCAAACACAGTTTCTGTTCATCTAAAAGTGATAAGAACTGCATACAAGACAGTTAATTTTCACTGATGACAAGGTGAATGAAGGGAGACTCATGTAGCTGACAAACTTCAACGTGAAATCCAAGCAGGAATACTAAAGTAGTGAATTTGCTACTGAGATGCAGTACAGCCATAATGGGGACATCATTTATGCAATATAATAAAAATGTTACATATGATATATTGGTAATATACGGAGCAATGTGCACATTTATACCAAGTGACAACCCAGGGACAGGTAGATTACAGTCAGAAATTACCAGCAGGATTCATCTTTTCTTTTACACCTTTGTCCATTGTTCTCTCTTTACCACTCTATCTGTTTCCATTGATCTCAGTTTAAATATTGGGATTTTATGACCTACATGCTTGAGCATTTCTCCTGCCTGTATATCATCCATTTCAGGTGATGGTTATGCTGAGCTTCTATATATTCTATGGCACTACTCTCTGCTGACTTCCTTGGAGAAGCAAGCAGCCCAGCAGCTTGGCAACCAAGTGCTTTTGATGTTTCGAGTCACCTTCAAAAATATCAGGTTTTAATATTTTTCCACTAGCACTCCTGCCTTTTGGGAACAGGAGAATGAGGAGGACCCAGAAACACAATACATCTAAATTACTTTCAGCAGAGCAGCAGCTTCTGGGAGCCTGCTGAGCAAGGCCACCTTATTTCCCTAAAGTGACCACGTGTGAGAACACTGCATACAAATGCATGGCTAATTTGCCCATTTGCTTTGATGTCAGTGCAGCTGAGTACTGCTATTCCAAATGAGGAGCTTATAAATGGGTTTCCAGCTCTGTAGCTCTCTGAAAGATCTATGGGGGTTTAGGATCAAATGAGTCCTGGAACCAGACACCCTGTGAGGTGGCCTTTGCACCACCACTTGTGTTACTAAGATCCTGAAAAATGGCTTCTGTCAGATCTCTGAGAAAGCTTCAGTAACTGGGAAGTGTTATTCTTTTCTTGGAGGAATATTGCATTTCTAGTACACAGTAATTTGCTGTTGTTTATGCCATCAGTAATCACCACTGGGCATGCAACAGCTTGGCTGTATCCCTCAGCTGAGGGCAAAACAAAACCTGTCCAAATCACTTGCAAACCCAAGCTCAGTGTGATTCAGCTTTCAAAAGGCAGCTGCATGAGGAAAGCATCTAACAGAGGCTGCTCTATCTATGCTTCATCAGTTCCTCCTGTTTAAACAAGGACCTTATCTCAACCTGGAAGGAGGAAGTGACCTTTTCTTCCCTGTTTTTATAACATGTTTCTTTACTTTACCATGTCTGTCTGCTCTTTTTATGGGCCTTTTGCTTCCTTTAAGAAAAAAGTTGAACCTTACCACCCAGCTCTTCTAATACCTGCTGTCCTTTTGGGTCCACACAGTCCATGTTTTCTAAGATCCTCAACACTTCACGACCCAATGAGTTGAATCAGAGAAGCTGAAGAGAAACAGTGCAAATAAAGCAAATAATTAATCTCACAACTTTGAAAATATTTGCAGCTTCCTCTTAAAACCACTAGATGCAGATTGTAACTAGTAAAAGGAAACCCTGGTCTTTTACTACAGATGAAAAGTATAATGTTTGATACTTAAGGATCTTAACTGGAGTTCCAGAACTGAATATATTCAAGAAGTTCAGATATTTGCATTTAGAACCTGCTTGAATAAATTCCTGTGATTGCTGAGTGGCCCTTTAAGCCTTCCTTTTGGCCTTAGTAAAATTATTTAAGTGCAAATGAGGCATTGCTTTCTGTGCAGTTTTCCCAGGCAGATTCTGGAAACTTACCTACTGGAAGAAGGTAAAATAGTGAAAAGACTTCAGTGCTATGCAGTTGGTTTCTTCTTTCATCACAGGATAATGTACACAGAAGTCAATTTTCCACATGCACCAAACAACTGCACTGACCTAGATATACTAGAAATACATAAATTATCATTTCAGAAGAAAATTCAATCTCTCCTCTGAAATAAAATCAACCCCTGATGCTTCATTTATTAAGAGGGGTTTCTGTGGTAAACAGCAGCTGCTTTGTGTCACTATTTGGAATCACAGATTTTACTATCTTATTTCAGCATGTATTGAGTTTATTGGAAAATGTGATGATATTCTATTTATAGCTGTGCCATGATGATGAAGTAGCATTACTGTAAGGTATAATTACGGTGAGTTAACACTGGCCTTATTAGAAGCATTTATTGACTTTAGTCTCTATTACTAACTAAGTTTGGAGGCTCTTCCAACTGGAAAATAGCTGCTTTTTTATCTTGGTCTGCCTATCTTTATTATCCTCCTCACCATTCCTGTTCTCAGGAATTCTGCAAAGTGTAAACATTTATTTCCTTTTCCCTAATTTTTTTCATAGAATGGCATTAGATGTTTTTCCCAATGACATTTCTAAAGAGGAAAATACGAAAGCAAGCAAAAAAAAAAACCTACTCAAATACCTGTCTTGAGAGGATAATGGCAGGTTTAAGAACTGAGTAAAAGTATGGAATATTTGAGAGACATTTCTTCCATTCTTCCCAGGCTGCTTACAAGGAAACCACACAAACTAATGTGAAGCCATAGATAAACTGATGTAGAATATATAATTATGGAAGACTTTTGGGAAGGGCTAATGCAGTGACTGATTTGTGAGGCAGAAGGGCAAATTTGCCTCCTCTTCTGCCACTGAAGCTACAGTGGTGCTGCTTGAAACTACTTTCCTGTGACCACATATTGGCTTCCCTCATCTTTCCCGTGGCCCCTTTCAGCTGCCTGCCAGCATGGATGAACAGATGTACCACCATCAGTGTCAAAACCTGAGGAAGGGGTGGCAAATCTTGCTTGCTTGAATCAGAAAGGTTTAAATTTTTCTGCCTAACCAGCTTCAGTGGAGCTGTAAAGCACAGTAACTCAAGGTTTGCTTTAAAGGCACCATTCTTCTACCGTTCCTTCAGGCAGAGAGATGGATTATGTGACTTTCCACAACCCTTAGTAACCCTTTCTTCTGCACTTTTTTTTCCACTGGTTTAATGCCTTAATAGTATTTTCTTGCAAGCAGCTTCATTTCATGGGCAGTCAATCTCTTATGACACATAAATTTGTATTAGAGTTCTATTTTTTCCTCAACTTGGGAGTGGGAAATTTTCAGACCTTCTCTGAAGTTAAATTTCTTTCTTCTAGCCCTCTAGAAACATCAGGTTTCTGCAGAATTTAACAGGAGTCTAAATAATGTTTTTTATGGGTCCAGAAAGATTTAGATTGACTGATTAGCTTCTTTTAGTTTTAACACAAGCATTTTTAATTGCCTTAGTCATGAGCAGAAATGTCTTAACCACAGGTCATTTTGAGCATGCTTGGTAAGGATGTTGGCTGAGCATTCCCAGAGAGCTAATGAAATCCTCATTGTTAGTTACAATTTACATTGAAAAACATTCTTAAGTCTATAGAATTTCCCTTATTTTGGCCTTTCATTTCCTTCTGTCTTACCTTATTCTAGAAAAAAAAAAAGAATCTACATGCTTACAGACACTTCCCTCTTTAGTGTGAAATATTGCATTGGGCTATATATTATACAGCACCATGGTTGCCTTAGAAAAAGGCATGATGGATCCATGAAAAACCTTCTGAAACAACAACACTAGTAACAGATTTAATTCACTACCAGACCAGAACACATTTAGACATGGCAATCTAGAACTGAAAGAACCACAGAACAATAATTACCTGTGGAATGTTCCACTCTCATTTTGCATGCTGCTCTCACGTTCATCTAGTCTTTTACCACAGATTTGCATGAAATCAGAACATTTTATGAACCTCCAGATCAGCTATGCTCACAAACATTCTCTCCATGCTTGGCAGGATGAGGACTGTACTAAACATAATTTTAATGAAGAATAGTTGGACATAGTTACCAGTGAGACAGATTGTAGGAAAGCTGCTTTACTGTACCTTGATGCCTTTTGACCCCCATTTCCTTTCTATTTCTGCTGTCTTTGCCTGGCTTTGCATTCTGAGCAGGGCCACAGCCTGGTATGTGTTTGCAGTGCTGGAGCTGTCACTTGTTCCTGGGGCTGAAGTGTTCAACACTGGGTGCAGCACCACTGCTCATTCTGGCCTGCAAGGGTTAATGACCAAATTATCGTAAGACCTGATGGCTCTCTTTAGCTGCCCACGCTCCATAAGGTAACTACATTAAATCAAAGTGGGTTGATCACCACTTTTTATTCTGAATTTCTACTTTTTAATACATAAAATAAGTGCTCCTGGGCAGCTCTGAAATAAACCCTTTAAGAAAGGGGCCCTTAAAATAGACATTAACTGTAAAAATTGACTAAAATATGTGAACCCAAAGTGGTAAACTGAGGTTTCATCACGTGACACTGAGAGCCCTGGCATGAAAATACTCCCAGGTTCTTTGCCCCTTGCTCAGTTAAGGGCTTGTCATGTCCCCTGAAAAGAGGAGAACTTCATAGATGGGGAAGATGTCCAATGTGCCTGAAAACCTTTATTCATTGAGTGATGAGCTTTCGATGAGGGCTTTAACTAATAATTTCGGGGGTTATTCTGCTAAGCCATTAAAGTTCCTGCAGAAGCAAAATTCAGCCCTTATAATCCTGTCTCAACAGCCCTTTTTGCTGTTTTACTTGTTAGCTATAGGGAATGCCCAATTGCATCTGAGCTCACAGTTGCTCTGGACTCACTGAGTTTGTTCAAACAGAATTGCATTAAAATCCAATTTCTAAGCTTATGATTTTGTGATTAGCAGCCAAAAACCATATAGACTGGATCCCTCAAATATAGATTCATTTTTCTGACTGTGAAAAGAGGTACCCATGCACAGGTAAGCTGTTTTGTGTGAATGACTCAAATGTATATCAAGGACAGAATTTTAAACTCACAATAATAGAATGGTGAACATTAACATATCCTCTGTAAATCAGGAGACTAGAAATAGGAATTACATCAGACACATTTAATGGCTGCCACCTATTCTGTTAAATTTAACATTATTACACTAGGTATGTCATCAGAATGTCATCTATATAAATACAGATTCTGAATTTAAAAAAAATCAAACCTTTTTTGAATGCAGTTCCATCAAAAAAAGACCAAATGAAAATCAGAGGCAGAGAGTGCACTCCACTATTTACTCCATGACTTTTGTTGCTTTGCAGAAGTTTCAAGCTGAAATAATTTTGGAGTTCAACCTCCTATTAGCCACTAAGCAATTAGTAGAATGATCTCAAATTTGTCCCTCATGACACTTTAAGTACATTTAACTAATTAATCTAAACAAATAATCTGATTTTTTTAATGGTAAATAAACACATAGTACAAACAAAGGAACAGCAACTGATAACTAATTAACTGACATGCCTAATCATGGTATAATAGAGACCAAATATGTAACATAATCAGGCTTCCAAGTATTTGATAATACCAGAAACAATGCTTGTGGAAGTTCTGCCCACACACATTCTACATTGAGGAGGGATCAAAATATTTTCCTTGCTGTCATTATGATAGCAAGGAAAATATTTCTATGGAATGTAAGAACTCAGGCTCATGCCTCTGTCAGAGTCAATTTGCATGATGCTGAACTTAGCAGTAAATACAAAATCTGAAATACAAACAGAAAAGGTTTTTCTTCTGCAATATATTCTCCTCAAGTTCATGGTCTTCAGATCCCATCTGGAATTCCCAGCATTTTTTACCCACTCCCAGCTGTCATTTTATCATTTGTTGTATAAAGCAGATATTTAATTATAGACTGCTGTGGAAGACATTCAACAGAGATATCCCTACCTACAGCAGAGTAGTGAAAGAACTGATGATGCTTTTTCCAACTTCATACACAATTTTTCCCTGATCAAAATATCAGGTTTTATGATTTCACTAATTGATAGCCCAGTAGTCAGAAATATCAAAGCCATCAGAGCTGAATAATCAAAATATTATTAGGGCTTTATAAGGCTGTCTACCACAACTAGTCATTAGAGGAGTTCAGCTGTGTCTTCTGACTATTTCCACATACATCTAAATAGCAATGATTTAGTCCTTGAGCCCTGATTAACAAAAGCAGGGCGTGCCAAGTTACTAACTCAGTTTCAGTCATTATGAGGCCTAAGATAAAGGTTTAGAAAAATGACAGTGAAACTGACTTTTCTTAACCAAGTTTAAAAGGAATAAAAATCTTGGCAGTATATGAAGCCAGAACAACTCAAGCACTGAAAAATCAGGTGTTCTCATACTGTTTATCAGAGGACAATACTGACCCCAACTCATTCCTGTGGCCTCAGGGAAGATAGTGCTTTACAGGTTGCCCTCATATATCTGGTTACAGAGAATCTAAACCCAATAGTTTCTACCTTCTAAAATCTGACAGAAATGACCAGTCTGAATTTATTTTTAACATGTTCATTAGAATCACATGTAGATTAGACCTCAACCTCCTTCTGTTTCTTCCTCATATTAGTCTCATATCTGATTTAGGTTTAAAATCATCTTCTCATCAGGGATCACACTTTCAGGGAAACTTGGAGAGTTTCTAATTCTGCTTTAACATATTAAAGACCTTGCAAGAGGAGGTGAGCATTCTTATAAAACTGGCTCTGGGTTTACCTCCCCTGTTACGCCACTTGTGAAGTCACTGACTTTAAAGAAATGCACTTTGGCCTCTACACAGCTACAATACCACCACGATGCCAAAGTTGAAGTCTAGTGCTTACTTGAGTTTTTCAGCAGGTTAGAAGACACTAAAACTTGGGCAGCCAGCTTTACATTAGTCAGAAATGGTTCTCAAAAGAAAAATCTGCAAAAAAGAGTGTTTATGATGATGAGATCAGAAATGTGCCAGCAAATATATTTTACTATTTATGTATTCTTGAGCAAAAGATTTAAACAGGTTTATAGCACTACATAATTTAAATAGCAATCCTTTGGATCAACTTAAGAAGTTAGAGCCATGAATAAACATAAAATAAATAATTGCATATCTAAATATATCTTTTCTGCTTTAAAGCAACCCATCCCATGTCCTCATTAGTACACAAACATTGGGCTGCTCGAAGGTCTGAGCAGGATTAAGGCTGGCAGTTTTCCTTCAGGGACTGCACCAGGACAGGAGGATGTGAAACTGGTGGTAGCAGTATCATTCATTTACTGCTTGCAGTCAGGGGATCTGGATGCAACATAAGGCACATACATGTTTCAAAAGGCCTAAGGGCAAGCTAAACATCTGCACTAGGGAATATTTGCATACATACATACATACAAACGGAATCTTCAGCACTCATACAGCTTTTATTCTTTGGTTCTTCAGACAGGCCCTGTTAAATTCTAAATGTTTGAACGCTTCCTCAGATTTGGACATTGTCACTTGATATCTGTAGAAAGAACCACTTTGTTGAATTTGCCCCCTAAATCATTTGTAATTTGTACTAAAATGGGGGCACATTTTTAACACTGGAACATCCTACTCCTGCCCTGTCATTTCCGTGGTACAGAGCTATTTGTACAACCATAATCTTTAGGCAGGCAGTTATTTTTAACTTGTGGTTGTATAAATAGCTGTATTTGTAGCCTCATGCACACATTTGTGGTTATAAAGATTGTGGTTGCATAAATTGCTGAATTTGTAGCCTCATGTGCACACTTTAAAAACAAGATTTTTGCAGTATTTATGCTTGGCAGTCACAATTGCATACTTGTCCCATGAATAATTTTGTACCAGCTCCAACAGTCATTTATGTCTCAAGTTTTCTGTTTCAATAGCACAAATACAGGAAAGGAGAAGAATTAAAAACCATTGCTAGTGTTCAAGGTATGAGCAGATACTGCAATGCCTGCATAAAAACAGCTCCACAATTATTACTAGAAATACAAATGTTTTAAGAAACAAAACTTTGGCAAATTATGTACTGTTTTATCTTTAAAAAACTTAACTAAGTGAGAGATAAAGGACAAGTAATTTTTAAATTTTGTATTAAAAGATCCTCAAAGTAACCCCTTCCCTCAGAATCAGGCTCTTGATTCATATACACTATATGTACACTAATGTACATATAATACATATAATGTACACGATGGATGAATTAACAGGAGCTTTGGTGTCTTAGCTGTGCCAGTTTACAGTAAGCAGGAATGGCATCTGCCATACTCAAAGTTATGACCACGAGAGAGACCAAAATAATGGAAAGCTTAGTGTTGACACTAAGGAAGGAAGGAAAAAGCACCCTGCACTGATTGCTGCTTCATGTGCGGCAGGTTGTTCTGTACTGCACCTGGCTTTTCAGCAATGAGGAGCAATTATTTACAAAGGTCACAGAATCTCCTAAAAATTCCTGAAAAAAAGTACAATGTACTTCAGCTGGTGTGGGTTTGCCACTCTCATTTAAATTAGTTCTTTTGTTACTGCCCTCTTTCTGCAAAAAACATGGACTATACTGGGATTGAATAGGGCCTGCCTGCCACCCTACCTTCTGTTCATACCCTGTTCAAAAGATGCACAAAGATTAAAAAAAGAAAAATTATGGATAGATATGCATATATATTAATATATATAAATGCATATAGACATTAAAGTAAGTTGCTAGAAGGCTTATTCTTTGACAGAATCACATTACCCTGGGATATCAAAAGACTTGACCCTTAAGAACAGACTTTAACACTGTTCTTGTCAAATGTTTCCCACTGGAACTGTTTCTATATTTTTCAGCCTCTGACAGCCTTTAAGAAATCTTAAATCTATAGCTTTCCAGATAACACACTAGACTACAACCTGACCTTACTAAGAGTAGTAATTAGAAAGTGAGAAAGCTGAGTTTATGGTAACAGGAATTTTTTTAGGAGAAGCCCAGGAGGACAGACACTAGTACCAAGAGTTAATCTTGGCAGTTCAGCACCTTTCCCTAAACTCTAAGAGAAAGACCACCCAATATCTATTTCCAGTTACCAATAGATTTCAAACAGAGATTACAGAATTGTTGCTACCTGTTCCATAGAAAGGACATTTCTTTTTAATTCTTTATTCTCCCTTACAGCAGCAACTGACAAAAGCAAGAAGATCACACAGGGCAACTAAAATAGTGCTTTTTCTTCCAGGGAGAGAATGAGAAAGAAAGAGAGAGATATCTGTGCAGGACAGTTTATGTGACTGAAATAGCTCAGCAATGTTGGTTCTCTGAGCTATATTGAGGCCAAGACCTTTTGGGCAGGGCCCATAATCCTTGGGTCATTGACCAGCTTTACCTGTCACAACTTATAAACTGTCTCTTGATCCTCCCCTCTCCAATCAAGGCCTCAGACTCAGTAAAGCCCTCTCCATCAAATCTTTTCCACTGTTTCTTTTGCCTCCCCTGCATTTGCCCAAAATTCCCCCTTACCCTATATAGCCTGTACAGAGTTGGTACATTACAGTATTTTGTTCAACCTTTTTAAAATAAGGCATATGATATTGCTGACTTTAATCAAAATTACATGTACTGCTCAGTTGTTTAACGAGGTCATGCTTCCTACAGGTGTTTTGGTAGTCAGCAAAACATTTGTTGTGATTCAGTCCATTCTGTCCTCAGGGTTTTACTCACAGGATAGACAGTATTTCACTCAGTACTCTATCATTCTTTATCTAAAAAAAAAAAGGACAGAATATTTTGAGCTTAACACGTCATTTCTTTTTCCCATGACTGCAAGTTAAGGAAAGCCCTAGCAGATGTAGATGGACCATTAACTATAAAAAGTCATCACCAGGGTTCCGTTTCAAGCCAAAACTGAAAGATCAAGTGGATAAAATCATCCCCCAGGTGAAACACTTCAATACAAATGAGGAGAAGCAGGGTATTCTGCTGCTCAAACATCTGATGACTGTAACTTCCATCTGTGCCTTGCTGAATCCTGGCAGCAGGCTGGATTGCTTGGTCTATTATTGCTCAGCCAGCAGGATGACTTTGTTATGGCAGGAGATATGGGGCAGCTTCCTCAAATAAAGGCAGGTATCAGAGCAAATTGGTAACTGAAGAAACAGGACTTGAATGAGCTTATGACCTGCTTGTCTAAAGGCAGACAATGCATAAAATAGGGATTGGAGTAATTTGTGCTGTAGGATATTTAGATTTTGATTCAGCACATATCACTGCCTCATCAATCAATTGTGGTTTCTTACAGTGATGTACTGCGAAATGAAGCCTTTTCTGTTTAATAAGAAAGAAAGGTATTTCTATTGCCATAAAAAAATAGTAGAGATGAATTAAACATTACACCTTAAATGAAGTGTACTCCAGACAAAGCATATTATATGATATTCATGCTTAGGGGGTATGTCATGAATCAGCAGCTGTATATCCTTCTTTTGAAAATATTTGCTGGTACTTTCTTCCTTTGAGTGAAATATGCTTTTAGATGCAATTTAATGGTTGAAGATAGTATATGTATCTTCAGTATATGCAAGCCAGAATTTCATTATTTAACTATGTCCTTTAATTATAGGATTAATCTTCAAAGCATTGTGAAGTACATTTGCAAAGTCATTGAGAAAATAAAAGGCTTATAGAGGATAAAACCCACACAGAGCATAATAGGCAGCACTGGTATAAGTGAGTGGTGATAATGGAAAGACACACACATGCTACAGCTGTATTTATACACCAAGATTACAAGGCATACGAATGAAGGAACCCTGATTCTTTTGTCCCCTCACACTGGCAAAGCCTTCTGTGGCTGCTGTCTGTACAAGGCTACTCAAACCTTTTATAATCAGCTCTTTCCCAAAACTTCATGCTATGCATCAGCTGGGGTCATCCTCAGCAGGGGAGCTGTGACATATTACAAACCTTCTCAAGCAAAGTTCTTTTTTCAAGAGAATCAGAAGGCAGGAATGGATTTATTGTAGTGGACCCCACAATTATTTCAGACTATTAAGTTAAAATCCCAATTTTCATTCACTTTTCCATGAGACATCCCAGATGACACCTGGTCACTCTGAACCTTCTGACTGCTCCAGTGGAAGAAAGAGCATATTACAAGCTAATGTAAAAAATAATCCAAAATGGTTTGGACTTTGGTATAAAATTGTGTGATGCTGGATTATTTGTTACAATATCTATTGCCATTGTGCATAAAAAATAATATAGTTCAAATCAACTGAATTTGTACTTGACAGACTAAGAAAAGAAACAAGTCACTACTGGACTCTCCAGATTTCATGTCATGAATAAATGATTTACCTTGAAAGGAAACAAGACAGTAATCTCTTTCTAATAAAGATATCAGAGCTCTTCGTCTGTCGTGCTGCAGGTGTTTGACCGCAGCACCTGTGATTATATGATGTAGGATTTTTAATGGTATTTTTTCTTCATAAAAAAGCATAACAATCAATCTCTTGACCTGAAATCTATCATAGGGATATCAGGAATGCTGAGCATAAGTTATTTGAGGATATTCGTTAATTAGTTTCTGATGGAATTAATATCTGTGCAAATGATTAGCATAAAATATACGCAGTACTTATCTAAAATAAGTGACTCATTGGCCATGTCTAGCTATGTACTTCATGCAGGATATACTTCTAGACACTAATATTTCTTCAATGTACACAAATCAGTTCATTATTTTCCCTCTTAGACATTAAAAAACTGTCACTAATGTCCAGAAGCTCACAGTATTATCTTAATATTGAAACAATTTTCTAAACACAAAACAAAAAAAACACATTGGTTCGTTTTCTGTAGACTCCCATGGTGCTTTGAAGTTCAATTGTCATAGTCACATGCTGCATAAAACAACAGAAATCTGGGGGGAAAAAGTCAGTGTAGGAGGGTGAATGGATCCGAATAATTTGGTCAAACACCGGGGGAATTCAGAGAGGCAGCCAGGGCAGGCAGGAGAGGATCTCTTATGTTTGAAGCAACACTGCCTGCTCACTTCATCTTAACACCAATGGAATATGTGGTACCAGCAACCTCACTTCTTCCTGAGCACAGCAGGAGAATCCTGGCTGGAGCCCTAACTCCTCACAGCCCTGCTGCAGCCTCCAAATGGCCTGAGGAAGAGCAGTGACTGCCCAGCAGTAATGACTGCATGAGCTGCTTGGTGCTGCAGAGAGGAACCAAAACGTGCCTGATGTATCCCAGCACCAGCGCTCCAGCTGCTCAAATGTAAGGAGACACACACAGATCAGAATGACATTTGTTAAAAACCAGCACAAACCAACCAACCTGCTGGGCAGGGAAACTAATGACAGAAAACAATTATTTTTATTCGTTCAGTGGAACCCAAACCAAACAGATCTGCTCTGACATTACTGTTATGCAGAATTTTATGGCTGAAAAAATAGTTATGCTCACTAAAAGGCAGCTAGTGTCTGCACTGAGTTACATGTTGGAGACTGAACTGTCTGTGGAAACCTCTCATGTACTTTTCATGTCCTATGTCAAGTCCTACCAGGGGGCATGCAAGCTGGCAGAAGTCAAAAAGGCCAAATTACTCACCCTTTTTGCAGTAATTCCCTTAATAATTTCTTAATACTCTGTATTTGTTTAAACATAAAAATAACATGTTCTGTTTTTAAGTGGTTCTTTGTTTTCTACATTCTCCTCCCAGTCTCCATTTGCAATAAGATAGTTGTTTGGAAACTGTAGTCTCCAAAATCAAAGCACGTGATTTACCCTGGTCTCTGAGCATTTCTAAAACCACAAAGTTGTCAGGTTATCAGGAGTTTCTAGACCTGTCTTTTACTCAGATTTATGGAGCAGAAAATAAAGTTGATGAAAACATTAGCTCTCTCTCATCACAAATGCAGGCTTTACCCTAATATTTGCTCTCTTCTTTTTTTCATTGTCAGACAAAATAAAAACGTAAACACAAGTTTCTGTGATGACTCAGACAAATAACTGTTCATTATATATTAAGTGGTAGTTCATAAAATTCTAACCACAGTTCAAATAATACCAATCTAACAGAGAGCATTACATGGCCATAAAAGTAATATAAAAAAAAAGTTTACGATTTAGATTCCATTACTTCCAATATCAAAAAACCAAAATTTGTGACTCAAACTGTCTTTCTTAAATGCATGTGGATTATACAAGATAAAAGCAATTGTTGTTTAAATTACTATAATGCAATTATCACAGATTGTTACATATCACAAAAATGGAATTTGAATTGAATTTGAGATAGGTAGGGAAAGAAATTATACTGCTGTTAAATTTTAGGCATTATTCCAGCCATCTAGATAACAAAGACATCATCTATTACTTAGTACATTGTATTTAATAAAAACCATTAGTTAAACTAAAAAACTCATGAACTGAAAACTCATAAACCTGAAAGGAAGATTATCTGAATGCCATGGCATCCAAAACTGGATATACACATGCACTAACAAACTCAATCAAAGGACTGTGGATGACTTTGCTCTGGAAAAAATATGCTTGCTTTGATCTGTTCTCTTAATCAGCCTTGATTTTTTTTTTAACCAAGAACACTCTGTATAGTTTCAAAAGACAACTAAGGAATAAAAATATACTGGTAAAAACAATGGAGTACTAGTACAGTATGACATTCATCCAAAATCACTTCATTTTCTCGCTTCTATGGACAACTCCATAAAATTCTCTGAAAACTACTTCTCCCTTCATTTGTGTTCAGTACAACATGTGTACAAACACACATTCATGTGGTGTGGACAGAAAACCAGAGTGGTGGTGAAAGCAAGATCTGCTGTAGCTCAGAAGGAATCTCTCATCTGCCCACCTACAATCACCTCCATCAGCTTCATCAGAACCCCTGAGCTCTAGAGGGACACATTCACAGCCTGGCAATGATTTTGTGTCTTCCTCCTTATCTAATAAACTATTTTTCTATAAAACTTGTCTTTATGGTGCTTCTGTAGTTTCTAACTGGTATGCAGAGATGATCACAGGCAGAAGAAATATCAAGGTAACATTTTGTATTTTGGAGACAAGGATATTTACAGTACCAGCTCCAGGTCACTGTGGAAAGAGAAGGAGAAAATTAAACCCGTAAAACAAATGCAGGTTATTATATTGATACAAAAGTAATTTACACATGTAGAAACTAAGGTTCATGTGAAAACTGGATAAATGGTCAAATAAATATGGGAAACTTAAAATTTCTTCATATAGAGTATCCTAAACACCAGTCACTGACAGTAATTTAAAACACCTAAACTTTTTTGTGTGTGTTTTTCTTTGACTTGCCCTCATTTTCCTCCGTTTCTTCATATACACTCTCTTGGGATATTGCCCATATTTTTCTGTAATTTTCCCCCTTTTATCTTCCCACAGGCTTTTGCAGGATGCCATGCTCTCCTGGGATGCCTTTAATGCCTGGCCTTTATTATGAAACAAAAAAAAATATTTATCTGTCCCTTTTCCCCCCTTAAACCAAATGATCTCATAATTTCCCCTTGAGGACCTAAAGGACAGTCAGGAATCCATACCAAATTAACATGAATTTCTGATATGCTAGTTTATGTCTGGTTTTGTTCTGTTTTTCCCAAGAATATCTAATTGTCCTCTGAATTTAAATACATATTTAAATAATGTATAAAGTAACAGCTACTTTATCAGATTAAGATTTTGACAACAAACATTTCTAACACACTTATCACAATGCTCTTTGATTCACTACACTTTCTATATGCATCCACAGTCCAACGTGGTAATGGTCTGAAATGGTTTCTGTGTGCCTGTTAAGGTGCTGGAAGAACAGATTAACATAGCGTAATGCCAGAGCAAAACAGATCAATGCCATCGAAACACTTAGCAGACATCCGAAAGCACGAGTCTGCAGTGGTGGAAGATGAGGAGGAAAGGGAAGTACAGCTGATCTGCTCGGCTGAAGCATCCCTTGAACGTGACCGGGCAGTAATTAAGCTCTTCAGAGTGTTAATTCAGCACGCAAGGTCAGGGCGAATCCCTGCATTCGAGCCTTGCAAAGCACCGACTATGATTTTCTCCGTGTCTCCTGCTGCTGCTGCCACCAGGCAGGACCGGGGGAAAGCGGGCTGGGAGAGAAGCTGAAGACTCCCGTGCTGTTCATTAGGGTGAAGGAGGCGCACGGAGCGCGGGCGCTGGGTATCCCCGGGGCGCTGGGTGTCCGCGCAGCGCTGGGTGTCCCCGGGGCGCTGGGTGTCCCCGGGGCGCCGGGAGCGGCTCCAGCAGGGGAGCGGAGCAGGCGGGGCGGCGGCCGCGAGGGGGAGCGGCAGCCCCGCGGTTCCGCACCCCGGCTCCCGCCACCCTTCAGCCCCGGCTCCTGCCACTGCAATCCCCTCCCGGAGCGGGGAACTGCGGCCGGCTGGCTCCCGCAGGTTGTTGTTTTGGGAGGCTGGGCGATGCTGCTGCCCTGCGGTAGCGCTGCAGCGGCAGCGATGCTCAGGCCGTGCCCGGCTGGAACAGCTCACAGCGGGAGGAACCAGCGGTTCACACCAGTCTGGGCCAGGAGCAACGGGGCTGACAAGGGATTAATTGTATAAATGCGACCTGCTTCCCTGCCATGAGTGGCTATATATATGTTGTGTATAATATCATTCCTGCTGGCAAGTTAGATGCTGTCAGGTTTAGTAACAGTCAGAAAAAACTGGGATTTCTCCTTCAGCTTGCTAATACTTTGATTTCTCGGCTCCAAATCACGCAGTGCTTTCTAGCCTCAACAACAGAGACTAAACTAATGAAACACCCACGCTGCCGTGCTGCCCTCACCGGTGTTCCCTCAAACACAGCTATGCTGCTGCTGCTGCAAAGAAGTTGATTCCAGATCCACTTGTGACAGTACAATGTCAGAGTTAAAGCTCATGGCTGGGGACAGTGCAAAGCTTGTCCTCATTAGTACATCTCTGCTCTGTGGCCAGAGCACACCTCAGTCTCCAGCACCACTGTTTTGGTTAAATGTACTGCTGGCACATTTCAAATAGATTTTCACACAGAACGTTGTGGTCTCTCTGAAGTACTATTTTACATCTGAGCCGCTAATCTGAATGTGGCACACATTCTGTCATCCCCATCTCATTTTGGGAACAAAATTTCACTAGGTTCCATGCAAGCCTTGTGCACTGGGAATTTTCAACTCAAGCAGTGCAGAGTCATGAAACTGTAACTAAAGATGATGTTCCTTATGGCAAAAAGTACGAGTGTATCAGATGACTCAGAGCCTTTCCTTCTCTTATGCTGTCTTTATGTCATATTTAGTTGTTAATTAATTAGAAGATATGAATTGAAATGTCTTTCCTCTCTTAGCAATACTTCTGTATGAATTTTAATCATTATGCAGCACACAGCTCCAAACTGCCTGACATACAGCTGAACAAGGGCTATGTTTTTACATTTAAGTCCTAATCCCTTTTCTGCTTAAGTACAGACAGATGTGTTTAATCTATTTAAATTTGCCTTAATTGTTTGAGCCTGTAGAAAGCTGACTGTACTTTCTGCTTTAATTTGGGCGATTCCAAGAAATTAATATGCTCTAAGCTGCTTCCCTAGATATTGCAGACTTCTGTTAGCAGTTACAGTGACTAAGCAGACACAAAGTACATTCCCTGGTGATGTAAAGACGCCCCACGGTGTTTGCACTGCCTGTTTTTACCATGATACCCAAAGACAGATGAGGCTCTGTCATGGCCTTGGGTTTCAAGCAGCCATCTAGCTCCTGTTCTCCTCTATGCCACTTGTTCCCACTGATATCAATCCCTTCTCAAGTGTGGGATTGATGTCAAGTTGTCTGTACTTGATTTTGTCTGGAGACCACGTGAGGAAAACTGGTTGCCCTTCCTTGTACAGCTGCACTGAATAAAGTAATGACATTGTCATGTGTCACCTGGACATTTCCCCCTACCCACACAACACTGTGCTCAGCAAAAGAACTGCATTCTCTATTAAGAATATATCTAGGGAAAATTAATGAAAGAAAATGCAAAATTGCCTACAAGATAGCCAGATGGGCAGCCTACTTAACATTCTCATTCAATTCTGCATATGAAAGAATTTTTATTTATCTCCTCTTGCATTTCCTTTAAAACAGAAATTAAACAATTATTTTTTGGCCCTATTGCATATTACAAATAATTCCCAAGATAATTCTTTTTCCATCAAAGCATTAGTTTTTCACCATGATTATACCCAGCATAAAATTTAAACACCAAAGTCAGATATTGTTTCTGTTACCTAATTAAGTGTGAAATATTTTAAATGGAACACTAATGGAATAACATCCTTAAGTGTTATCTGTAAATCTTCTGGGATTTAAAGTCTTTATTGCGAATACATAAAGGCTATTAAAAAGCTCTAATATGTAAGTGCTCAAGACAAGCCACTGTGAACTGAGGTATCACTTCTGCCATATTTGCAAAAAACTTTTCCTATATTTATGTGTTTTATTCAAGTAATATTGCTCCTGGAACTGTAGCCGGTTTTGGAAGCTGACACAAGTTAGAAAGCTAAAGGCAATGAAACACATACAAAGATCTGAGTGCATAGCTCTGGTCCTCTCACCTCATGAAATCAACTTTTTTGTTCTCCACTGCTAGAGAACTGTCATGTTGAAATAAACAGATGAGAAGCTACTATTTTTCACTCTTGGTGGCTACTGCACTTGTGTACAGTATCCTGCAACTCAGTACAATTCCACAGCCTGGGAACACAGTGAAGACTTCCCAGACTGATTATCATGAGGTAAAACCTTACCTGCCAGTGCAGGACAATGACAGACTCCTGGGAAAAGGAATAGAACACTCTACTTTCCCCATCATCCATGGTGACTAGAAAAAAAAAGAACAGATTTGGGTTTTTCTAAGCAAATGATCCCGTTTCCTGAACCTTTATTTACATTATTTTTATTAACACAAGCATTTTCTCTTCCCTTTTCACTCTCCCTGGTTCACAGAGTTTTGTTTTCAGGAGGAAAATGTAGAATTGAGGGAAGAGTGAAAATCCAAGTTCTATATAAAATCTAGGTTTGGTCCTATTTTCCTGATCTATCAAACTGTCTCTTCTGCTTTGTCAGGCATTCATGTGCATGATGCTGGTCTCACTGCCATGAAATAAATCTTTTACAATGTAACTTAATGGAACTATCCAAGTATGTACAAAGGTGCAAATAAAGTCAGAACCTCACCTAGAGCTCATACTTTACCAGGTATTTGTATTTGTCTCATTTCAGTCCCAGACTTTTTTTTCCTTCCCTACAACACTCCAAATATAATTTTTGGAATAGAAACTTCTCCAGTTTGAATGAATAGGTTTTTAAGTGAGAAAAATCCATCTGGCTGCATTCCAGCTATATAAAACCAAAATAAAACCTTTACTGACTTTAAACTGTTTTTATGTATGCATTTCCTTTCACAGGGGTCACAGAGATTGCTTTTATTAATGAAATTTATCATGGAAAGAATATATGCTTAAGCTCAAACACTGACAATTAAAAAAAATTGTATGTAAAAAACATCTTTGCTTACATGCATCTAGACAAGAATATATTCCAAATTGAGGAAAAATAAGTATCATTTCAAGCAATAAGAACAGGAAAAACATGGTTTCATTTTCTGATTCATCTATCCCACCCCATTTTTAGGGATACACATGGAGATGGGGAAAAATTGTTATTGTTTCTTTCTCAGATGTCTTTTAAAGGATGGTTTCTAGTTTTGGGTGGTTTTTATCCATTTTATTGGGAACAGGATCAGGTCCAAATTGTATTTTGCTTCCTTGATGACTGATGTGTATAAATATTCATGAGTCAACACCTGGGCTTGGCTATTTTCTAAAATCTGGATAACTGTTATTGCAGTTTTATCTGTGGGCTGTGACATCTCATTTGAATTCATGAGACCTGTTATAAATTTTAAATATATATGAAGTGATATTAAAGTCTAATGAAGAACAAGAATCCCACCTGCTACCTGCAATTTAGTACTACCTGCAGAAGAGGGAAATAGGAATCTAAGCAGTGAAGATGGAAACTTGATTGTTTATTAGAACTTCAGATTTGTTTTGATCATTCCTTCTAATCCCTGTTGATAAAAACCATGTTCCAAAATGGCTCCTTTCCAGATTTCTGTAGAGATCTTGGAGTTTTAAGCCACTAGAAGTTTGGCAGAGCATCTAACTGCCATATTTTTCTTAGAGAAGGAAACTACTTAAATTCCCTGAGAGCAGTCTATTTTATAGGCAACTTTGCTCACATCTCAGACTCTCTTGCATGCTCTCTCATTTCTGTGGACTGGAAGACAAATTTAATTTAGGATTTTCAACTTAATTTTGTGCCATGAGAATTGCAAACCAATTTACTTGCACATTCATACCACCTATAAAGATGCAAGATATTCGTCATGGTACCAAGCAATATATTTATTCTCACTTTTAAATACTTTTCAGAACTGTTTTCCCACCAAATTCCATCAAGAGTTATTTCTGAGCTCAGACAGAGAGGAAGGTCCAGCTCTCCAAGCTGACCACAGAGAGGTTGTGAGTATCAGGGCTTTAGAACATGATGGTATCCCTTGGTAGGATCCAGGTATCCCCTCCCTAGGGATAACAGGACTGTTGGGGAGGATGAAATAGGAAAGCCTTATAAATATGATTACCTGGCAAAAGATGCTGAGAATAGTGAAATTGAAATGAAGACAAGCTTTGAAATACCAAGTCCCAGTTACTGAACAACTGGAAAACAATGGCATGGCCGACTGAAGGTAATCCCCCTTTTGATTAAACAATACCCTCTGCTTGCAGGCAGGTCCAAGGGTCAGAGCAGACCCTGCCAACTTGTCAGAGGGGCCAAGAAGCAGTTTTGAGAGTTTAAAATATAACGCCATATGGTAATACAGTAGTTCTTATAGGCTGTATGCAAATGTTGTAAGATTTGTAACTTGTTTTAGATTGGTTAATGAAAATTAGAATATTCAGTAGAGAAGATGATTTATTGTATTGTAAACGGCAACCTCGCTCTCTTAGCCCTGCTCTTCACTCTTGTTTCTTAACCTTACTCTTTACTCCTAGTTCTTATCTCTTCTCTCTTAGCTCTTAGCTTTGCTCTTAGCTTAGCTCTCTTTACACTCCTCACTCTTCTCTCTTAGACCCGCTCTCCTGACCTTACACACTTTACTCTTAACTCTTAGCCATGCTATCTTCACTCTTTCTTAGCTTTTAGCTCTTAGCTCTCTCCTCTTGCCACTTCACTGACTTCTTTTACACTCTCTCTCCCTCACGCTTATTTTCTCACTTCTCTGACCTGCTCCGGGCTGCGTCTGGCAGCCCTTGGCAGGTCCTCTGCATATACGCCCCTTTTTCAATAAACCTTATGTTTTAAGACCTAACTTCAGAGATCTCTCATCTTCGTCCCAGCCATCCGGAACTGAACTGAACCTAATCCTACACAGGACACCATAAGATACTTTTAGATTGCATTTTTAATTGCTCTATAAGATTAGATTTGTGGTGAAGGGAGGCAAATTCACTGACAGCAGCAAGGCTGGTGCTTCACAGTGTGGCATCCAGCCTAAAGAGAATAGAAAAAATAGAAACATTTTCTTTGTGTGTATCTAACCCCAAATCCATCTGAAATCTGCTGTCAGCTCTCTCTAGAAGAGCAAGCTCGTTAATGGGCTGTGACTAGATCAGTTCATAATCATCACCATGTTCCCTGGAAAAGCATGGAAACACAGGGCTGAAGTCTGGTTCTTGGCTATTATCACTGTTCTCAAACAAGCATTTTCCATGTTTTTCAAACCAAAGGAAAAAGGAGAAAGTACTTGAAAGATTTCTTCCCTACTTTTTTTCTTCCTTCTTTCTTTCTCTGATGAGGGGAGGAAGGAAATGAGCAGAAATCTGTAACAAGATTGGAGATCAGTGCAGAAAAGCTGGAGTAACAGAATTAGATGAACACAAACAGATAATAGAAAGATATCTTGTTTTTTCAATTCAGGTTGAAAGCAGAGTATCTTAATGAGACAAAAATCTTCTATTTTCCCTAGGTACATGAGGCTCCTTTACTAAAGACAATTATAAACTGTCAATTTTGGCCCCTTGTCCCAGCCTCCATCATGCCCCATAATTATAGAATTTCTGTCTCCATATCACCAAAAAATATGGAATCAGCTGCAGTATTTCCCTTGGCAGACACATTTAAATGCTCCTGGTGCCACATTCTGACTTCTACAGCTGACTTTCTCCCTGCAGCAACAGGAAGGATACACCTCTCCAGAGGTGGGAACAAGAGGCAGCAGCAAAGCTGACTTGCTACAGCTCCTGCCACCTGAACAGAAGAAAAATGTCTGCTCTGCTAATAGAAATCTGTGTGTTTTACAAATGGTACAACAGATGCTGTGCACTGATGAAAACAATAGAGACAGTGATGCTGCAAAAACTCTTCAGGCAGAAACGTGGTTGTCATGTACTGAACATCTCACATACCCATTGCCACGGCAATGATTTTGGGAACGCTTGGCCGCGCCCTAAGCTAAGCTCCTGCACTGTCTGAAGTATTCCTTGGGGTTTTCATTTCCAGATGGAGAAACAATAGCTCTGAGTTCATCATGTCATGTTCAGGATGACATCTTCCTCAGTGAAACACCCCCTGTCACCAAAAGACAGTGCCAAGCATTGGGTATGAGCCTAGTACATGAGGTGGAAATGGAAACCACAGCCTTCTGCTGCGGAGACAGCAGCCAACAATTGAGTCATCCCAAGACCTTCCCATAAATCCTTGTACATTGCTTTTTACATTAGAAAACTGACAGTAATACAAATATGTGCTGCTAGAATGAGGTTATTCAGGTGGCAGGATGGGAGTAAAGAGAACAACCACAGAAATAACCATCAAGATAGTTTTCTAATGTGCAGTAGATGCTCTTTGAGCATTCCTGGAAGCTTACAAGACCATCACGAATCTTAATTAAAACTGAATACAAAAATAATATTCAGAATTGGAAATAAAAATCAACACTACCTGAAAGATAAATCAAGACCTTTCTTTGGCGAATAGATTGCCAGAGGAATGACTGGCCAAGAATACACTCAGAGCTAATCTGTGCTAGACATTCTGTTTAGCTGCATTATCTGATGCTACCTCTTCTGATTCAAGGTCTGCCTCATTTGTCAGGTCCTGTCCTTTAATCTCCTAACACAATGGCAAAGTGATTGCCAGTGATTTTATGCTTTTCTGTGCCCAGGACAATGGGACTGTTCAGCTGTCTGAAAGAGCTAATACATACTTTATAATGAGAAAGGAACTGCCAAAGCCACCAAGAAAAGGTAGCATTTTTTCATTATTCCGTAATATCTTCAGCAGCAAATAGAATTTTCAATACTATAGTTTTAAAGTGCTTGAGATTTTCTTAAAGTAGAAAAGCATGGCACATTGAGACAAAAAGATTCTCAGACATTTAATCCAGTTAAAATATTCAAGATTCATTCTGAATTGTATTAGTCCACTGTGATTCAAAATGTTAAATGCTTCATCAAACACTATCAGACAGAATGATTTTAGTAGCCATCCGTGACAATGAAATGAAGTAATTGCACAGTGGGCTTCTACAACAGCATATAATCTGAAGTCTTGAAGAGGGACCTGTTTGACACTTGCCTGGCTTTTTGCAGGCAGCCTCTGTGTCTGGGATGTTGTTGCCTTTCAGACTCATTAGAAACTATATTGTAACTCACTATAATTAAAGTGAAGCCTTCTTACTGCAACCAGCTTCAAAAAGAGAAGAGGACATTTACAGAAAAAGAAATGAACTCAGAGAAAAGGAAGATGAAACCACTATTCCCAGAGAGCACTAACGACTGAGGCACAAACCTGCAGTGCACCTGCATCCACCAGCCTTCCAAGAGATATCTGCTGGCCAATGATATCTGAGGGACAGTTTTAATGAAAAAAATAAGAACATCTTTTTATTCTTTAACTTAAAAGTGGTTAGAAATTAGTAAGAGATTTAACAAGATGTGGTCCTGAGTGTTTTCTGCCAAATGAAGACAAATGAAGAGTGCCATCAGAATTGAAATAAAACCCTCTCTGTTTGCTCAGGTTTTATTGTGTGCACCTGCATTGTTGGTACTTTTTCATAGTTCTCCTGTTCTGCCACCATCCTTGCATTTAATTGACTGGAAAGCAAATCCCTTCTGCTCTGGGAGGAGCTCACATGGTTTGCTGATGATATTGAAGATCATGCTCTGCCACACACAGAGGCTGCAAGACTTCACTGGCTTGATCAGCACTTGACCCTTGTAGTGGAAGGGCCCGCACAGTCCTTGAACTGAAAATCCTTCAAAAGGGTGAAACAACTGAGTGAACCCTGCAAGGGCAGTGGCCAGGCCAAGATCAGCATCCACAGACCATTGTCACACCTTCTGTGAGCACAGCCCACTTGCACAGCTCTGCTTTTGGCCCCTGAGCTGTGGCACCTCACTGCTTCGCACCAGGAAGAGAAGAGCCTTCTACCAAGTCATCACCAACCTGCACTACCAGGAGGAGAAACCCTGAAAGAAATCTTAAACTACTATAGGAAAAACTTAGAAAAATATGATCATGGCACACAGACATGTAGCTGTAGTCTCTATTTATAATTTATGGTTTACAAATTTATAGTGTGAAACTGCAGTATTATGCAGTATGATTTACAGTGTGAAACTGCTGTTCATACTGTCAAGTATGAAAAAAGCAAGTTTCTGGGTCTTTTTTTTCTTATTAAACAATGAAGTTATGTAAGTGTGAACAGCATCTTCTAAACTGAAACTATTATTTTTACTTTGAATATGGGAATATTTAATAAGAGATGAATATACTTACTGTAGTTAATGAGCAATTCAGTCATATTCTGCTTCTAAAATGTCAGCTTCAACCCCAGCTCTACTGGGAACAAATCCCACTTAGGAAAAAATAAATTAGGGAGAAAAGTGAAGTAAAGGGCATCCAGATTAAAAAACAAACTTTAAAAAAAATAGAGAGACTGAAGAGCGAGGAGAAAAAAAAAGAGGATGGAGACACAGCATTTTACTGGGAAATACACTATGTTTTTTCAAGCTGAAATCTGTTAGAGCTGATGCAAAGTCTCCCTTGTTGTACACAGGCTTTGCAGTGAGCCCTGTAAAAATGTAGAGATTGAGTTTAAAATAGTTAGTATTTTAGAATTCATCCTTCCCAATACATGGCTGAAAAATGTGACTTTATAATGAACTCCTCTTTGGCAACAGAAAAAAAATGGAAAAAAAGAGAGAGAAGAGAAAGAGAGAGGGAGACTAATCACTACAGAAAATAGGAAAAGAGATTCAAGAGCTTCAGAGAGGTTTGCAAGTAATTCACAAAAATTCAGTTACCACTGTAGAAATTACATTTGAGCACAAGTGTCTCTGGAATGATTTTAAGAATTGCTAGGATCACAGTAAGACAGGTGTTATTTCTTTTGTAGAACAGGGACATCTGAAGCAAAAATATACAGTTCTAATCACAGTTATCGTTTGTGCCAAGGGAAAAGGAAGTCAACTGAGACTCCAATATGTTTGGCTTCAAAATTCTGGTAAATTATTTGAAAGTGTACTGGCCTCCATGACTGTGTCTGGACATGGTCAGCCACAATTCACATAGGAGGAAGTGACGTTAAAAAAACTCTTACGATTAAAACTTATTATTAAAGAAATAGTTGATGTGATCACTTTTGCACAGGAACACAGACACTCCTGCTGTTACTATAGCACAACTGAGAGTTCACAGATAGGTCTTTAATATCAATGACTATTATTTTTTCACTTGCAAGTAACATTCAAAGAACATGGATTTTAAACCATAAATCACTATATATCAAATATCTCATGTTCAAAGTGGGCATCATTCACTTCTCTTCCAATGAATTATCTGTTTTCTTGAGTAGCTGTTTTTCCTGCTGTTCCTTCTACTGTTCTGTGATTGTAGGCATAGGTGGAACTTTAGAGTATCTGGAAGAAAGAGAGTAAATGATTCATGGGTAGACATCACATTTGCAAGATCATGCTGTGGACAAACTCACTTCCAGCAGCATTCATGGAAATGTTGTTCTTGGCTTAACCTTAATCTGCACAGTGTGTTCATCTTTCTGCCCAGCCTAACACCAGACACAGAGCCAAGAGACACCAATTATCTCACACAGCAGATGCTGAGATCAGATTGTCTGCAGTATTCTGAGGCTCAGATCACAAATGCTGTCACCTTAGCGTGGCCCTGGATTTACAGATCCTAAGCATTTGTGCAAACACATTCCAGTTTTGGATAACTCAGAGTTCATGAGGATACAGGCCTTAAGGAGGAGGCAGCAAAGTGCAATTGCAGCCGGGGAAGAGGGAGCCAGCCCCTCCTGCCTCCACCAGCCCAGCACACCCTGCACACAGCTCCTTTGCCCGGCTCAGTGGGTGTTTATTCCTCAACCATGTTTTCAGGTTTCTCACATCAGAGCTCCTCCATGGCTGGGAAAGGAAAGCAGTGCAACCACACAGTAATTTGGACATCCCCACTTTGACTTTCTGAGCAGCGCCCTGTTTTCTGCTTAGTCATTCCACACTGCCAACTTTTGCTCTGCTTGCATGACTATTCCCAAGGCAGAAATAAAACTAAGAGTGAGGCTCAGAGCTGTTGGTTTCCTGTATCTCAAGATATCTGATAGCTTCCTCCCAACAGGCAGACTTTCCATGGTCTAGCTATGCCAAGTTTGTTTAAGCTTCAAAAGCAGGCTAAAAAGAGTAGGGAAAATTCTCTTTATCCCAGGTATAATGTGTTCTGCAGGACACAAACAAATAGTCTCTGCCTTCCTAAGCAACTCACATAGTGGGTGTTTGTTTAGCTGTCCCCGATGGGAAGGCACTCTGCACAAGCCCTTGCAAAATAACTCTCCTGGGTCCAGGCCCCAGGCTGCCAGGCAGAGGAGGAGCTGCTGCTGCTGCTGCAGGTGAGGCTCAGCATCTGGCAGGCTGTGGAAACAGCCAGGCCAGGGCCAGAAGCAGCAATGATCCTCTCTGCTTGCTTCAGTCTCCCAGTCCCTAATGGCAGCACGGAACGGAACAGAATTTTTTTTATCCACTGAAAAATAAGACCACTGCACCTACTAGTCCCTGCATACTGCTTATGAGAGAATGATAAAATGCAAGTAGGATCTATGTTCTACAAATAAAGCTCCATGTGAACGATTTACTTCCCCCCGCTTCCAAAATCTGCTTTGAGCAATCGGCATTTCACGTATGTTTCCAATTACTGTGTTGATCAGCTAACACACAGATGTGAAGGGGGAGATGAATTGCAGCAATATAATAAACGGTTCACAGGAATGGATACCAACATCACACTTTTGTAGCTCTCCTGTGAATTGAACGGATTCCTGTAAGCTTTTATTTAACAAACAAGTAGCATGAGCAGAGTGAAAAACTGTACAAGTCTTAAATGATTAAAACATACTTCTGAAACACTACTCCAAATGCTTCCTTTTCCCAGCTGTTTTTCCTTAGTGAGCAGATTTTGATCAGGTGGATTACCTGGTTTAGCTGCGATTGTATTTCAAGCTGTTGTCAGCGAGAAAAGCAGAAAACGCCCAGGATGGCATTGTTGCACAAAAGAAGTGCTGAGACCATAATGCCCTCTCATTGTAATGGCCCATTAGTGCCGAAACATTACCCGCTTCTGATGGCAATCAGCCTGTACCTGCTAATTACTGGCACATATGGGTGTCATGTTGGCTTTTGCTACTTGATTTAGTTAGATATAGACATAGGGCTATGAAGGGATCATTAGTGGAAAACAGCAAAGAGTAAATAAGACCGTTTGTAAATATTTTTTTTCTGTTATAGCTCCTTGGCATCACACAATTCTTGTCTGTGAGTTACGTATCAGAGGTGTCAAAATGGGAAAGGGACAAAATTAAAAACAAAGAATGGCTTAATGCATTAAAAATGAGGGGAAAAAAAAAAGGAGTGAGAAATAGCTTTAGTTTCACTGCACTATGTCAATTGTGCCAGTTTTCTTCCCTTCACAGGGTATCATTCATAGCTGTAAAAGCCTTTGGTGAATAGTCCTGTATTTATATCACAGAGAACCTGTAAGAGACGGCACCCCGGCCTCAATTTCACACGTTTCCTGAATCACCAGATTAAAAGAACAAAACATGAAAAATGTGTGAATCCTACCACAATAAGAAAATATCACAGGACCTCTAACACTGCAATTATTACAGCTGAAACAATTGCTGCTGTCTGTTTATGTTTGCAACAGAAAAGGACAGTAAAAAGGGAGTTTTATGTGGCTTAGGTGCTGTTTAGATTTAGGCATGGAGGCTTTTCAGCTGTCATCTCTTTAGAAATGGCATGCCCTAAAGAGTGACAAATTTCATTGCAGTACAAGGCAGGCCAAGACTGTTTATGCTTCCAAAGTGCCACAGTAAAGCCATGCAGAAACAGTAATGTAACATACAGCTTACTGCAAATGCAGGAAATATTTTTGGATTTTATTATCTATACTGCTGAGGATTTCTACCAGGAACCTATTGCTAGGAAAAGAGAAAGAACTTGCCGATATATCACAGCATTAGAACTGTGTTAGTTGTGAAATGTGTTTGGTAACCATGGGTACTAAACAATTTCATAAGGATTTCACATAATCTAGGAACTATAAATAGACTTAGAAACAAAGTAGGAGCTTAATGCAATATCCACAGGTTGGGAAGCAAAACATTCTTTGTAATATAATTTATTTCTAAGTGTTCAATGAGCCTTTTTAAGGCATTTCTGGCAATATCGTAATTTATTTTTTGTGTATACCTCCTTTTCTAGCCTATCCTGCCTATCATGACTTGATCATGCTGAGCCTGGGTGATAATGAACCAGGGAGTAATAATAAAGCCTCACTCAATTTAAATTTTAGAGGAAAGTGCAGAATAATGTGCATTAGCCAAAGCTAAGGAAATTTAACCAGGTGAAAGATACATGGAATAGAGTGAATGATAAGTACTTGTTCCATGTTATAACTTTTTTTTAACTCTTTGCACACTTACCTAAAAAAAAAGGCAGAACTGAATTTCTCATGAAGACAAACCAACAAATATAGTAGGCAGTTCACTAGCCAAATTTTGGATCAATCAACATGAAGACAACTCAGTCAATCAAATAATTAAACTCATGATCTAAAGCATTTTAAAACAAAGCTACCAATAAATTAGTTTCAGCGTTGCAGCTCCTGAAGAGAGCTTAGAAATTCATAGTAGTACAGAGAACTCTGTTTTAACAGAATAGTGGCTGCTATAATTACAACTTTTATTCATATTTTAGCATTCTCCATCATCTTCACCTCTCTTTCAACGTGTGTGCTTGGAGAAGAAAAAGCACTTGTAGATTTTTGGGGAGATTTTTTCTACTGTCAACAGAAAAAGTAAAGCAGCATCTTGTTTCAGGGTTACTCAGACACCCCACAGTGAAAATACTTCAGCCTCAAGCTGAATCTGTCTTCAGCTTTGTGAACATTTTTGATGAGCTGCTTACTCACATCTTTATTCAGCCTTCTTTCATTGCAGTACTAGCAAAAGCTATACACGTCCCTATTTTCTATAAAGGAGCTCCCATCCAATCACAGATACCTCAGACATAATTTTAATATATGCTTCAAGTCTGATCAAGCCAACCTAATGGGGTCTGTGGGATAATAGTCAAACTCAGCTGAGAATCAAAGTACTAATGCAGTGGGACTTCAACCACAAGCCGCAGTTCAAGTTCTCATAATTCATCATCTGTTAATCGAATCACTCTGGGCTCCAAGGCTGTGGCTAGGCTGGGTGAAACAGCTGGCAGCAACACTTGCAGTGAAGACAAAGGCTGGGAACACACAGAGCCAAATCCAAGCAAATGCTCCAGCAGTTCTTCCCTGTCAAACTAATTCATGTGTGCTCAGTTTGTAATGAGAAATTCTTGATGTATTTAACACAAATGGCTATTTTCTAAAGGCTAACTAGCATATGGATTTATACTTGTGAAGCTGGAGCTAATTATAGATTTTTTTCATGCTTTTTGGCTAAACTTATCGTTAAAGTGGAAAAAATATGCACAATACAGCATTAAGGCAAGTAAGTGTTTTTCTCATCCTAGCAAGAAATTTAGGTTATTAGATTTCTTATTTTAAAATAAGTCACCAGCAATCTTTTCTAGCACTGGCTGGCCGCCATCATCTGTGTAGTGTTTTAATTGTCTGAAGAGGATTTTCATTACTTACCTGTTTGTATTTTAAAAGTTCATACTTTTTTGAGGGTTTACTTGGACTGTGCACACAGAGACTGCCCAGTGCATGCCCCAGGGGTTCCAACATACACACTGGGGCTCCCCAACCTCAGCCTGCCAGCAGCCAGCCCAGCTGGCAGGGCTGCAGAGACCCTGCCAACCTGCCCAAAGAAATCCACTCCTGCTGGGCAAGCCTCTGCCGAGGGAGAGTGGGACTTTGCAAGGAGAGACACAGTGTGAAATCTGAGATACAGGAGAAGGCCAGGAGCACCACTGCCATCCCACTCCAGAGGTGACCGGGTCAGTTCACAGCAGCATTAGTGCTTCCCCAGATGTGCCTGGGAAGGCATTTTGGATCACTGGCCAGAAATTACTTTTTCATGCATCAGTATCTTTGTGATCATAAAAAGAAAACAACTGAGAACGAAGGTGTTTAAACAAAACTTAACATTTCCTTATTTTATTCCAAAATTGTGCTTCACTTTGTGTTCGTTACTAAGCAACCTCATGGTCAAGCTTGACATTTGAGACATTATTGTAGTCTAGTTCCAGTGCATAGAGGGCTAAAAAGAATTTTTCATAATTTTTCCCTCCCTCTACCACCCTGATGTTGCCCAAAGGAATTCCATGCAAAGGACAGGAGAAAGAGAAGAGAAGACATTGTGGATTTTGCCACTGACAGCCTCTTGGGTCTGACAGTCTATGCTGCTACTCCATGCCTCAGAACACTATTCCTTACACAGTACAAGTACAGCTTTTAAGGCTGACTTTAAAATGTGAATTACTATGAAATTCAAACATTGTTTAAAAGGAAACACATAAATAGCACAGCTCACAGTATAGTATCATGAAAATCTGCATTTCACAGAGCTAAGCTAACAAACTGCAAAATGAAAGGAAAGAGAGAGATTCCTCTCTTAGTTCTTCCTTGGAAAACATTTGACCAGGTACATGCCAGACAGTAATTCACGTGGAAACAGGGTTCTCTATTAAATTTGGTTTCCTATTAAAATTCAGTCTCAGAGTTTCGTCTTCCACATTATTATCCTTGGGGTCTGTTTTGACTTTTCCCAAGGCCAAGCAGAAATTCCACCACTGCTCTATTGAATTCCTGTTGCAAGGATGAATAACTCAATAGGCTGAAGCCGCCTACTGTTACTGTGGTTACCAAAGTTTCCTACCCACTGAATCTGTGTATCAGTTCTGTTCCAGTTTGCATATTTCAAGCTTCTGTTACTGATAAATATTTCTTCTTTTCTACCTGCTGTAATGAAAACAACAAAGTATTTTGTACCTTTGAAACAGTCTTTGACTTTGATATCCTCTGTGCAGTGTTCCAGGCTGCACCCCTTCTCACCTGTTATTCATTTCAGGTGTTTCCATTGATTCCATCCTACTCCATAATTCCAAATGCTACAGAAGAAAAGCTTTTCTTGCAGGGGAAGGAAATAAATTACACCAAGCAGAGGACATAGAACATCTTTCAAGCACACATCCCCAAGGATGTATTCTGTGAACCCTGTGGGAATGACATAGCAGAGAAGTCTGATATACTGTGCACGTACATATTAATTGTGCAAAACCTATTTTGTAGGGCTAGTGCTTTATAGAGGCACCAGACATTCTAAACACAGACAATTAACTCTGAAATGAGCACATTTTTTCTTCCTCCTTCTAAAAAACCTTTTGGTGAACACCAGCAGCAGGGTGGCACTGCTCCACTGCACCGTTTCAACAACAAAACTGGACATTGTTTTACAGAATTCAAACTGACAGCTTTAATCCAGGGCGAGAATGTGTGGTTGGACCAAGGTACAAAGAAGTTATTGATGCAAAACCATATCATAAGGTCATTCCTATGCTGCATTTCTCCACAGATGATAGCAAAACCACTAGAGCAAGGTTTTGATGATATCAAATAGCATCTTTGATAGTATATATGCTTTGCAATTGCTCACTTTTGAAAAATGCACTGCCAGTCCCACTAGGAAACACACAGAAATATTCTTCTAATATTAAAGTGCAACAACTTGAAGGCCTAAAATGTTTGAACAGCAGTTTCTTGCCTGCATTTTCCCTTGTACTTTTTTCTCCATAGGGGATATACACTATCTGAAGCATTTTCTTTGGTTCCTTTAAGATTAGCAACAACTGCTTTGAGCCTTTAAAGTGAAGCAAACTCTCTAATCTTGTCAGGGTTTAATCAAAAGTCATCTTACTTAAATTTAAAATACTAGGTTTTAATTTTTCCTTTGAAAGCAATACTTTTACTTTAAATTTACGGTTTTAAACCCACAGCATTGTGTTTAAATATTTTGCATAAATTAATTCAAAGGGAAATTGCTTGACCTTAGGTTTTATAATTTGGCAGAGATGAAATAATTTTAACTGTCTTAATGCAAAACCTATGTAGATTAGTACAATATGCAGAGCCCAGCAAAATGCATTTCTGACTTTAGAATAAAGATAAGCCCTCCCTGCCCCATTCCCAACAAAAAACCCAAACCAAAACAAAATAACCCCAAAAGAAGCCCCAATAATAGGAATACACTTTCACCACAAAATTAGAGGTCATTGAACACAGAAGCAAATCAAAGAATTGCTGAAGACCTCTATTTGCAGCACAGCCACTACAATACAGAATGAAGCCAGCTGCTAAACTCCCAGGAAACTTTGACTGGATGAATCAGAGCCTTCAGGGTTCACTCTATATACAAATTAACGAGGTCTATATGTTGTGCTGAAAGATTGGCCTCTGTCTGCCGACAGTGTTGGGTGTTTTCAGACATCACTGAGAAACGAGCACATCAATGTTTTAAGGAACATATCCCAGGACATTCTGGAGCTTCAGGGTCCCTGCCAGGACATCAAAGCAAGCCATTCTCAAGTAGGGAGGAATGAGAGGTCCCTTCAGTGATGATGCTGCTGCCATGTGCCCACTGACAGTCAGATCTATTTATTGAATCACAAAGCCTACAAACCACTGGGGCTTTTGAAAACCTTGGCCTGGTGAATTCCTGTGAGCATGTTCCTTCACACCATGTGCTGTCAGATTTTTTACATAAAGTTGGTATAACACTGTCATTTCTCTAAAATTACTTACACTCTAAATTGCAAAACCAAGATGGTGGGCACAAGGACTGATCCCAGGCAGTGAAAGCAGTGGGACAATTACAGAGAACTACTGAATAGCAATGGTGCAAACACAAAAGAGATTTCTAAACTGCAAAGACAATGAAACACAAGATGAAGGGAGATCTGATTTGTTGTTATGCTACAAGGAAAGTCCATGGGATGCTCATCCCACCTGACTCCCAGCTCTCTGGAATATATAAACCTCTATAAAATTTTAAAAATACGTAGAGGAATTAGTAAGAGTCAATAGCTATACAAAGAACAGGACCAAACGCAGCTTTCCCAAGTTTTTCTAAAAAAGTCTTGAATAGATGTTCACAGTATTCAAAGAACAACTGTCTAATGAAAACTAACACTTTTTTCTGTCATATCTGCCACTATATGTTATTTCACTGTTGATAAACCAATGCATTTAAGGTGACATTAGCACCAGACTGATTTTTAATTTCTGTTTCAAAGAAAAATGTGCAATTTTAATTCCATTTATTTTTGCAGTGCCTTTTTAGCTCAGCTCTGACAGAAAAGAAATCAGACATTTGGATAAATGAGCTAGGTTGATTGAATATTGATAAGCCAATTTTTAATTTATCAAGGTTATCCAGAGGAGCTAACCCGACGCTGCATACTAACAAGAAATATCAACACACTAAGTGGTGTGTACAGTGAAATATTTCATTGGGGAAAGAGCTCTGGAAGGACTGGGATTATTAAAATCAGAACTATACAATGGGGACAGGACGGGACTTCCTAGGGGGAAATTAAAAGCAGGTGACAAGTGTGACAAAGAGACTGAGATGAATAGGTGGCAAATTTTGTATTTTGCACTGACTGCAAGACAAAAACCACAATAAGTCTGGATGAGAGAGACAAAACTATCTTTGTGAAAAGCAGAGGTAAAAAGGCACAAATAATGCTAATGTTCCACTTCTCCAAAATCTCACAGCAAGCCAGGGAATTGTTACAGACCTTACAATACACACTCCACATTGTCAAAAACCTGCAAGGCTTGGCAGATCCCTACAAGGGACAATGCCCAAACAGCTGAGAAAAATAAAATGAGCATTTTTTTTCAGTCTTGGGATTCAAAAAAGAGCAAAGTTTACTGCAGCAAGAATAATGCCAGAGGAATATGTAAGATTTTGGAAAAAGTGCACCAATTCCTCTCTTGACTCATAGCAGAAATTTAATAAAATTACATTTTATAGCAGCACTGGACCAATAGCAGATGTTCGCACTTGTTCATTGGAGATAAGTAATTAGAATCCCTCATTTTATAGATCTATCCATAATTTAAAAGCAATGTGAGACTCAAGGGAACATCAGTGTGGGGAGGAAATACTAGAAATAAAGCTTTTTTACAGGATTTCTTCATCTTGTGAAGCTGAAAGAACTGAAGCCTCAGTTAAGAGCTTTTTGTTTTGGTTTCTGCTCGCTCCCTGTGCCAGCAGCAAGCAGCAGAGCTGTGGCACTCACCCTGCCCCTGCCTGACTCCAGCCAGGACAGTCCCAGCTGAGGAGTGTCCACCCTGACTGCTGGGAACACTGAGCAGGAATTCTCTACCACAGCTGCATTAAAATCTGATTTCACACATGACTTCCCTTACTGCTGCCCTGCATAAGAGTGTCTGATATGAATTTCCTTTGTCAACACTCATTTTTACATGCTTTCCAGTCCTGCAAGACCCTCCTTTCTACAATAATTCACCTGTACCCAGGAAAGTATGTGGCAGTCAGATATAGAGAGCATCCTCCAGATGTGGACCTTACAATTTACTCCTATCAAAAACTCCTCAAATGCATTTCACTAACATTCTCTCAATTTCACTGTTTGCAGCAGATTAATGCTGTAGCTGCTTTATGCTTCAGAGATCGGTGCAAAACATGTTCCTAAAGTTTCCCCCCACATGGGAACATCATTGGGTAGATTCAAGAGAATCCATGGATCTCCCAATTCAAGCAGTGTGCTGCTCATGTTAGCACTATTCCATGTGCTCTTATCAGAGCTACTCCCCAGTCTGATGTCGACGCTTCATTCATGGTTTGTTTGATTCTTCACAGATCTAAAATAATATCTCCACCCTTTGTTAACTTTGTTTATCTGTCATTAGGGATACCCTATTTGCCTTTCAGAGACAAGCTCTTTTGCACCTTGTGCATTTGCCCTTGGTGAGTTTGGAATTTAATTCTTTCATCCTCAACTTCCCAACTGGTTACAATTCAGCACAAGTGACACTTATCTACTCATGTTTTGTCCTCCTTTTAGGAGGACTTTCCACCACCATCATCTGCAATATCTGCTCTTTTACTCCAGTCTCCCTCATAGTTAGGGAGATCCACCCACAATCTGTGTAATCTGATACACAGTCTGGTATCAGAACAGGCCATTGAAAAGCTACTTTTTGATTCTATCTTAGCACCCAATCACTATTCCCAAAACAAGCGACAACAGACTTATAAATCCAGTACTATTTTTAAAAGCTTACCTTTACATTTGCATACAAAAAAATTGCATTTCTTATTTTTTCTGAAAATACCAATATTTCACATGGTTACAAAGAAATAATCTGGTGTGTTTCCTACCACAAAACCGCTGAGTCCAGCCCCAAAACACCAAATATTTGTTATCAAATTCTCACATGTCAGCAAATAATTATTAATGTAGAGGGTCTAAAGACACAAATTTGAGACAGATTATAATTTGCTGCACTCAATGCATTATGAATATACACCATTGTACTTTAATAAAGGTAAAAAAGGCCAAAAATTGTTTAAAAACTATTCTAGCTTCTGTAAACTATTTTATATTGGCATATTTTTTTGTGCTTGCATAGGATATGCATTTTTAACTTTTCAGCTGAGAGACTTCAGTGATCTAAGTTTGCATTGTCTCATCCCTTTCAGAGAGAATGCAATGAGCATAATGAAGCTGGAACTGACAGAGGCATAATATGCATTTGATCTCTTTTGAATGACCCATAGTTCTGCTGTGGTTCAATTCCTCTTATCTCTTAGACCATATTAATTGGAAATAGAAATCTGAAATATTAAATTGATAATGCATGGCTTTTAATTTCCTTCGGACATTATCATACTGCATCAGTGTGCACATCTCTGAGGGCCTGAGGATCTCTGTGTGAATTAATGATGCATCTCCATATCTGCATGATAAAGATGGACAGCTGTGACAACGTTTACATCTGATACTATTAGAGCCCCTCCAACGATAACCATTAACAAGTCCATTAATGAGAGCATATTTCCCTGAGGCCCTATGGCCATTCGACACTGTAATCTAAATCTATACTCTCCAGAAACTCTATTAGAAAGCAATGAAGTAAGTCCCTGAACTATACAAAGGTTATCAGCCACGTTATCTCACTGAGCAAAAAAGAGGAGGGAGGCTTCCTTCAGTACTGGCAGTATAGAAGATTAAAATGTACAATGGTATTTTCTCTTAACAAATAACTGTATTACAAATACATTGGCTGAAAGCCACATTCCAGTGGCTTCAAGCAACTCATACTCAAACCCTTAACTTTCCCAAGATTGTATTCAACTGGAATAACAAAGTCCAGAAACTCATCATATCGATTAATATAATCATCTAATAATAAAAATAATGCTAAAACCCCAATCCTGTTTGCTTGAAGTCTGTATCATAACTTACACAGATTTGATTGAAATAAGAGCTACTGCAATATGCAATTCCTTATTCACTAGTAGATAAAATTATAGTTCAAGAAACATAAGAATTACTTTCATTTCAAAATGATTCTATTATAAAAATATACTCATCAATCTATTTTCTCTGAAACTGGTTTCACCTCAGGCCTAAGCATGATAATCCTTCACCATACAACAGACATCTGAGATGGCAGCTTCAGAGCAGCAAATATTGCAGACAAAAATAGACAGCTGTTCCCAAGTCCAAATTCTTATGACTGGAATGAAATGAGAGGGCATCACTGGCCTGATCTCTCTCTGATCTAATCTGGGACAATTCAGGCACAATTTCAGACTCCTGGACCATGTACTTCGTATCCTTCATCTATGTTAAATGTTTGCTAGAATCAACAAAATATGAAGTCCTAATGCGAATGTGCTTTTGAGGAGGAATATTTTATTTCTTAAACTGCCAAAAGCCCATACTTAACTATCCATTATTATAATTTAAAAGTTCTTCATGCAGGCAGAATTTCTCAGAATGTCAGCATTATGTAAAGCAAAATAAATTACGGCCAAAATAAAGAGAAGTGTGGATTGCTGTATTGAAGCCATGGGTAGACATTGCTTAGAAACATCCCTATAGCCTTCAAGTTCACTACTAAAGTGGCCTCATTTTACTACAAATCTGCCCTGGCCATCATAGATTTCGGGTTTGCAGATAAATGTGCATTTGTCTTAAAGCATTACAGAAGCTGAAAGACAGCTGTCTACAAATTACTTGGTTATGTTGCAATGCAAATATAAACACTTACCTCAAGAGTTATCACTGATCATTCAGTTTTTTTAGGATTATGTCTTTTTTAGACCCAGCAATAAAAATCTATTGATATTTAGCAGCTATTCATGTTATTCACTTTATGTACCATAAGAAGATCTGACAGGAGACTGTTAGCACAGGTGTTGAATACTAATACATCTTCATATGTGTGTTATACTCATAACAAGCTCTGTGCTTTCTTAGCAAATTGAGATGAGAAACAAAATAATGTAAGATTCTTTGATTCTTTTCTATGTAGCCTCTGTTAGAAGAGTGAACTAGGTGGACCTTCAGGAATTTCTGTTTCTATAAACATCATCTAATTTAGAAAATCTTTAAACCAATTCTGTTTCCTCTTAAGTCTCTCTCAGATGGCCTGGGAGATCACACACAATATGTGTGTCTCTACTTAGTTTCCTTAGCCACATTAAAATGTCAAGACTTCATAGAGGGGAAAATATACTCTAAAAAATCACTCATTAAATACTGCTCTAAGCTGGAAAAAAACCCATTTTGTAAACAGTCACATTAAGAGTATCTTAACTTGTGAGCTATTATTATTTTTTTAGAATTTAACCTCTAGGAACAGAACTTGAAATTTCACATAATATGTTATAATTTACTCATCATCAAGGTCACTTCTAAGCAACTGCTCGTGAAATATTATATACAGAAATGTAAAGCAAGTCCTGTGTTATAAAATACAATGAAGCATTTTAAAATCCAAATCCCTTCCCTCCCTCCAAGGGAACAAATTACTTTTTCCTGGAAACCAGTGTGCTGCTAGATTCAGACTCTGTTTGCCAAATCTCAGTCTGAGTGAAAGTTTCACAGTGAAGACATAATACCTTGGAAAGAGAAAACACACATAACGAACCTGACAAGAACAGCAGTGCACACAGGGCTCAGCCATGGGAACAAGTACTATGCCAGAATTGATCACATCCAGAAAAGTACAGCTCCTTCATGTTCATCTTTAGTGCCTGCCAATGGTGCTGACAACTTTTAAGATGAAGCAGTATATTAAGAGCTTTTCTGAAAACCTGCAAAAAGATTAAAGGATGGTGATAAGTCTCCTCAGACTCAGCTCAAGCAATGAATGGCAACAAATTCTCTGAAACACACTGAAAACCCTGTATCAGCACACAAAGGTACTTGATCCATATTTGCTGTAATTCACAGAAAAGCTTGAATTCCAAGTTCTCAGTGAAATGTATATTTCCCAGTATATTCAACCACCCGCAGAGTTCTAACAATGCCAGCTCATCCTTTATTGCACTGGCTGAGCAAATCATCAGGCACAGCTCTGCGCCAACACTTCTGCAAACCCAGCTGAATTCAAAGTCTTAACAAAAGCATTTTAAAAACCCAGCAAAAACAACCCAGAAAAAACCCCCAACTTACTCCATTTTCACTATGAATAGCATATAATTTTTTCTGATATGCTGAGTGGTATTTGCTTCTCTTGGCAAATCAGAACTTTTTTTAGTGGCTCAGAGGAGCCTCTGCAAACTGCCTGAAGCAAGTTTTTCCTATGTATAAACATCAGCTTAGGATCTTCAAATCTAAAAAGATTTATTGAATCATCATTGCAAGATCATTTCTTGAGTATTTTTCATGCACAAAGGATCACCGCCTTCCAGTTCTATTTCAAGAAAGGCATTAACTATTGTCTGTTTTCAGGATCCATTACGTTCTTTTCAGGAGTCTACTAATGCATGACTTGTACTACTGAACCATCTCTCCTTGAGACTTGGCATCTTCTTAACAAGACAGTCCTTGGCAGGAACCTGGCTTTCATGGTAATAAAATAACACAGACATTTCTAATTACCTTTGGACAGTTAAGATTCACTGATTGTTCCATGACTCCATCACATCAGTGTTTCTGGAAATCACTCATTACAGGCAACCTCTCCAAACAGTCTGACTCTGCAAGACAGGAAAGAAGCCCATTTTAGTGACTTAGCAATAATAATGAGAATTATACAAAGAGGTGAAATGAAAAAGAAGAAAGCAAACAACATGTAATTATATAAAGGTTTGAAAGAAGGAAAATAGGAGACAACAGAGGAAGTTCAAGCGGGAAGGCAAAACCAGGTAGAATGCAGTAGAATGGGAAGAAAGCTCAGGGGCAAATGGAGAAATGTCTGTTCCTCTTCCTTCTCCATCTGTAGAACAGTAATATGCCAAGTGTCTAAAACTGGATATATACACAGGGAAGTACTGTACAATATCCTGTTCTCTACTCTTCAGGGTCAATTCAGCAGTCAGGTTCAGGCTTTTCCAGACTGCAAACTGGAGACGAAACGAGTTTCCATAGACAATTGTTCCCTTAAGTGTGTAGATTTTACCAGAAAAGAAGAAAACTCAAACCCAAAATACTTAAATGCAGTTCCCTAGATTGGCCTTTCTGGAGCTTTGCACACACTTAGTGCAAATCACTTGGCAGTCTATTTTGGCTAGAGAAGTTAGCTGGTTTTGGCAGCTCACAGTCTTAAAAAAGCTCTCAGTAACTTTTGTTAACTTCTCTGTATGTGGTTATGAAATGAATCTTTTCTCCTCTTCTAAAGTCCCAGCAGTATAGGGGGCACACAGAGCTTCAGACAGGATTATATTCATCGAGGCTGTTGCTAGAAATAATACTGTTACAGTCTCAAATGTCATCTTAAAATCTAAACACCTGCAAGTCTCTGATATGGTTACATCAATTGCAATTCATTGAGACAACGATAAACTGTCAAATCTGCTGGGTCTGTGCTGTTTTCCCCTTATCTTTTGCTTTTTTAGAATCTGTGGCAGCTTTATGGGAATGCATTATTCCTTGGGAAATGTAAGATCTGCACAGCCTTTTCAGTGAAAGACTGTATTCATGAGTTTTATAAGCAGTAAAAAAGAGCAATTTTGCTCCCAGTTTCAGTGTAAATAACAGGTAACAGGAGACGTGCAGAACTTGCTGCAGATCCCCACATTGTTCTTCTTCTGGCACACACTTGCTGCTTTGTACTGGGGAAATGAAAATTGCATCATCTTGAATGCCTGATGAAATCACGAGGCAAGAGCGATTTCCTCTCCTGTGCTGGGCTTATTGTGATATCTTCCAACTCAGTGGTGGTCTGAAGCCACAGTTTCTGATAAACTCCTGGCCACCACAGAGTGCATATGAAATTTTAAATCACAGAGTTGCTGCTATGTCTGAGCAAGTATTCCAGTTAAAATATTTGTCTTCACAATAATTTTCCAGGGAATTTTTCAGACATTAATGAGTGTGCACCTTTCCAAGTCTGACAAAGATGTCAGGCAGCAGAAACCCTTCTTCCAGATCGTGAGGTGTGAAAACTTGTAACAATCATGACTTCTGAACCAAGACTTAAGCCGAGGTTTATTTTTGTCTGAAATTCAACCTTCATGAATCTCTAGGACTAAAAGAAGTACAAAGCCTATGTGAAAGTCTCCTGAGATTGTCCTGCAGTTCTGAAATTTATAATGCAAGAGGGCTTCAGAGAAGGATTAGAGCATTAATCTGGATCTAAGAAACGTACTCCAAATACCAAGTAAAATATTTTCCTGCAGGCAGATGGCAAATTTTTCCATTCTCTTCCCATTTTTAATTATGCAACTGACTCTTAAACAGGACGTAAATGTAGTCCTACAGAAACATGTATTTTCTAAAGTCACTTCTACCCTTTTTTGATGGAACTGGATTTCAGAGGATTTCTAAGATGAGAACTACTTTTTAAAAATTAGTTTGATGTCGCCCTGCTTTTTGCGGTGTTCCATGTTTTTGCTTCTATAGTAGAAGTTCCCATGCATTTTCTATAAACATAGTTCTTGTTTTCATAACTGGCCAAGATTGTTTTGAACTTTTAGATTGTTTTTCATTCCTTTCCCCTAAGGTGGAGAAAGCTGATAGACTATGTCTTTAACCTGTGAGATTGTGGAGGTGGTAACCTCATTGACCAATCCACAATTGTCTTAAGAAAGATATAAATATGAGAGAATGAAGAAAGGCAGGCCCTTTTTGGTGGTCCTGCCTGGTGGTCCTGACTGCTGCTCTGAAGTCTGCGTGTTTCTTTCGTGTCCGGCAGTGCGACAGTTTAAGTTTTTTTTTACTCAACATATATCTAGAATTACTTGAAAATTAATCTTCACCCTAGCAACCAACTGCATCCCAAAAATAACTTCCTGGATAGGTAGCTTCTAGTATTTTAAAAGAACAACTACAATGTAGCATAATTGCAAGGGATAGTTTGATAGTATACAGAATATAATTACATGGTATTTCATATCTGAGTCATCCTAGGAATAGAAATGGAAGGAAGCAATAAAAATTACTCAATCATAAGCTTAAAATATTCTAGCCAATAAATTAAAACTGCCAACAACACAACATACATGTGGCACAGGCAGTTCCTGGTAATTTATGAAGCACCTGGCAAATACTGTTAATTCCCTTGCACCCAAGTTAATTGCAGATTCCAGCAAGCAATCAGATATGATTAAATTACATTTTTGGAAACCATCACATGGTTTAGGCTGGAGGAAGACAGCTTAAAATAGACCTTTAAAAGGTAGCACTAATTAGGCAAAGTCTTAATTTTACTCCTCTCAGCTTCAAAATTGCAGGGACAAATTCTCCTTTCAGAACACCATGTGAAAAGCAGCTGAAATCACCAGAACTGTACAGGTACACTGAAAGCAGGATTTCAACCTCCCATGGAAATTTTCTTTTGACCTCATTTATGCTCCAGAAAGAGGTATTCCATAAGAAAAACATCAAGATTTTTTTTTTTTACTGGGTTTTCCCAGTGCCTTAGAGCTCCAATCCTAATTCATTCAAAAAGGAACTAACAGAGTTAGGGAATGCTGGAATATTCTGAAAGAAAGAGGTCTCAGAAAACAGCAATATTTGAGAAGAGACAACAAGAAGGGAGAGTAAGGAGATGGGAGGTCAGGAATAATTTGGGAAGCTGTTTTCAATAACACAAAATGCATGATGGTCCCATATCAGGAATTACCTCATCTCTCTCTCTCTCTCTGGAATCTCCTCTAACCCAGGCCCATTTCCCATTTTGATTGAAGTAACCTGTTCCTGACTTTCTTAACACTCATTCTTGCTTGGTCTTGGAGCTGTCAAAATTTTTTATTGTACCAAAACATGACTCCCTTGGTCACCTCCCATTTCCATTTCTAATCACATTAGAGACTCCAGTAAACTACTGAGGTAAAAAAAGGTCAGTTTTCACCACAGGAACCCAACACAGAGCAAAGCCTATACTGAACTTGAAAGACCTCTACCTTCTCCTGCTGAAAAAAATCTTCAAGCTTCTGTACACACAGCACCAGGAAACTGATGAAAAAAGATCATAGGACAACAAAAGTGGTTTTTATGTCACTGAAAATCACAGAAGACAGCTTTGTACACCCAAGCTAGACAGTATAGCCAAACTGTAATAACCACTATTCATAATAACAACCTCATTTTTTCCTGCCTGATGCTCTCGGTCACTGCATCCTACCTAAAGACAAGTGGCATGCACCTTAGGCAGAGAGAAATCTCAGTTCACACTCAGAGTCTATCTAATATCATAGGATCTTTCAGTATTTTGTAATTGTCAGGAAAATAAAAAAATATATTTTAAACCTTCAAAAAATGTACAAATACATGTTATGATTGGCAGTACTGTGCACATGGTGAACATTGAACAGTTACAGAAAAAGCCAAGTATGTTTGTATTTTTAATAATATACTGGTAATACCTTTCCCATTCTTCTCCTTCAATGGAATAAAAGAGTCTTACCACACCAATACTTTATCTGAGCAAGAGCTCATATAGTTTAACATAAAGAGCTGGGAAACGTTAAAAGAAAACTGAAAATCTCTGGTTTTATGAGTTGATCTAGAAGCTCAGGCACTTGGAAAGCAACAGCAACCAACTCATTTACTCTGTATTATATTTTCCCTCTTGTAGCATATCATTTGTTCATCAAATTTGTATTACTGAGCCCCAGAGTAGAATATTTCAGATGAAGACAGAAAGGACAAAGTGTGGGTGGATAGACACCAAGTGCTTGTACATGCCAGACTGCCTGATCAGTAGAAAGGAATTACTCATAAATGGGACTTCTGAGACAAATATTAGGCACAACTCTGCTTCCAAGTCCTGTAGAAAGAAAGACAGACTCCACTCCATTCCAGGTAGAACTAACCTAAGTAGCACATTAATTTTCTTCTGATTTCCATGACTCATCTAGCACTAGCAGAGGGCCTGATCTTGCAAGATATATCTTTAGCAGCTGTGAACTTCATCCTGACAGTTCACATGAAAAAGCACTGATACTCCTACATTAAGCAAGATCAGTTACTTAATGTAATTGATATGCTGGAGGGGGATCTAGAGGAACTCCCACAGCTCCCTCATGAAAATTTATCCATCAGACAGAGGGAAGAATGGATGGTGTCCTTGACTTTGGGTGAATCAATTTCCTTTGGACACTCCTGAATCTTTTCAGTCCAAAGCACTTGGAAGTCCCATGGGTAAAAATGTATGTCTGAAGACCTTACTCTTTGGGGCTTTTTAATGGACTGATATCATCAAATGCCAGTATTTAGAAGCCAATTGCTAGGAGACAAAGGTCTAGAATTCCACAGGAAAATATTTCACCCTATACCTGCCTTATCTGCTAGAGGTATAAATTCTGATTAGCCCAAATTTTGATACTAATGAGAAGTTTCTCTACTCTAGCATAAACATATGTATTACTACAAATATATATTGGTACACGTCAATATACATTGATACATGATAGTTGTCCTTCTTTAAAGGATATATAAATACAGACACACACAAAGATACAAATAAATAGAAGTAAATATGGAGTCTCCTACAGCGACATCATCTCTCTTTCACTTAACAATTCTCTTTAAACAACCATTCTTTGGTTAAACACTGAGGAAGTATTTTGAGCTTTGAAAGGTGTCCTGATCAGAACAGCAACAGCAGTAGATGTGCAGTGGCATGAACACCACAACCAAAGAGAAATTTATCATAGAGTCTGAGGAATAAAACTGATGAAGATATTTATTCAAATGACCTTTTCTCTGTTTTCAAGTACCTTCTTTCTACCTTCACAAGAAATACAGCATACATCTATCTGCATGTGCAAAAGGGTGGAAGGGTAAAACATTCACATTTCTTTCATGTTTTGAAGCCAAAATTCCCACGTTCACTGTAAAGAGTGCTATATATCTAAGTATTAAATAACTTGACTGTGGTATCTTCCAGAAACAGCACTTGCCGTCAGTTTACAGACACAAAACACTATGGAAACTCAAAGAGAAACAGACAGAAACGTTGCAGCTGCCCCATGAACAGGCATGTGTGATGTGTGTGTGCTCTTTGTCTCAATGAACAACTCAGCCACAGGACCATTACCATAGAGCAAGGCAGAACTTACAGAAAGCATGGCAATATCCAAGGAAGTCTCCTACTATCTGAAATGCAAGTGAAGGTACAAGCACAGGATGACTCTTGGTCTACCACAGTGGCTTTTAAGCCATTCATGGATAGCTGAAATCACGTGTCCGAGTCAGTGACTTGCCTTTAATGAACAGACCAGAACAAATCAGCATAGTTACAACATTGTCTCCAATAAAGGCATGTCATAAGACACATAACTCCAAACAGCAGCTTTGCAGATTCCAGAGATACATCAGAAAGAGATTTTAAAACACACATACATGTATATGTAAATTAGTGATCTTGTCATTCTACATCATGGGCTTCATGTTTGCTCTGCTGCAATTTCCTATGTTTTCCATAATAATCTTAAGTCACTCCTAGTAAAACTTCTCCAAGGAGTGTGCTTTTCAATGGGAAGTACTTGCTGTTCCTAAGCAAGAGTTTCTTCCAGGGACTAAAGAGACTGGAAAGTTTTACAGCTGAACCATCAGTACTAATCTAGATGACATCCATTAATGGAATTTGGTTATCAGGACATTAAGGAAGTCGTGAGTTGGGTCAGTCACACACACACTTACAGACTGAAAGTATTTGTACCTGAAACCAGTGTGTTTGTATTGCCAGAAAGGCCAATAATTGGATAGGAATGAGAAAATTCTGTTCTCATGCTTGAGTCTTTCCTTCAACTGTCGTTATAAAGAACAGAGGCACAATGACAAGGAAAAACTTGAAAGGTTGGCTCCTATTTTCAATCAGGCTGTGCAACAAAGCCTGTAGAATTGCTATTCCAGTGACTTTCCTGAACACTGAATCCTTGCTTTGAAAGTTAAGATCAGTATCTGTAGCTTACAGCTTTTTCTGCAATTTGTATTCAATAGAGCTACCAGAAACCACTCCCTTGAACAATACCTGGTCTTAAGAAAGGGGATAATTAATTTGACACTGGGCTATTCTCCAGCAATTTTTCAGTCACCTTATTTATACAACACTATACATGAATGATAAATCAGGTTATACTAATTAAAACAAAAATAAAGCAGTAAAAATCTATTTAAAACTGATGTCTGAACAGTAAATGTAACAGAAAGTTGGAGTTAAATCATACATGAATTGTCTAATCAAATACAACCTCCTCTCAGTAATTATTTTATTTACATTGGCTTAATGCCATTTATTGTGGACAAAATATCAAATATCACAACACTGAAAGCAATCATTTGATTAGAATCATGGCAAAGAGAATTCTAAACTCTCCTTGCATGGTTTCATTTAGAAGCACTTTATCCCTATAATACAGGGGAATATTATCAGCACAGCTCTTTGCTTAGGTAAATACCATTAGTTTCCTTGAAGGTCATTCAGGAACAGGCCTGAATACAGGGACAGAGGGTTACAGAAAGGTTTTTAAGTAAACAAGACTGCAGGAAAGGACTGGCTGGTGGCCCATGGCAGAAAGGTGTTTTAACCCATGGAACTGAGCACATTTCTGTTCCTTGATAGTGTGTGACACTGAAAAATGGCTTGTCTTAGCAAAGCCAATTTTCTTACCTCTTAAAGAAAAAAGCAACAAAATTACTTCATCTATACACCACCAATCTAAAAACTTAGACCCCTGGAGAGAGTTATAAATTTTTTTATTTCACTTAAAAACCCCCACTCCAAGACAACCCCTTAAAAAAGTGCCAGCAGCAGCTTGTCAGAGCATGACAAGATATGAATAAAAATATTGATCAGTATCAGACATTGATTTATTTATGTAGCACCATACCAAAAAGGAATTAATCCCCTAATACACACAGGTGCCGCTTTCTGAATTCCTCCTTATTTGTACTGCCAAAGAACAGATAAAATCAGCTGTTTGGATCTATGTCACAGCGTAGAACTAGGGAACTAGGTTTAGATCTGGGGTTTTATTCCAAAATATTTGCTTTTTTGTTCCAGACTCCTTCTACGTGCTATTAATTATCTATATGAAAATTACTCTACAATATATCCAGCCACATGAAACTGATGCTGAGAAAAAGAACTTCATATTTAGAATAAGCCCTTCAGTTAAAACATTTGCTAGCTAGATAGTACAATGACATGACAACCCACACCAAAATTGTATGCATTTTCAAGCTTAAAAACTGAATTAACTTCAGAGCAGTGAAAACGTTTATGGTGAAGGACATTACAAAAGGCAGAAAATCCTGAAGGGTTAGTTTAAACCCCAAAATATTTATCTGAGATATTTATCTTAGCCTAGAACCAAAGGGAAACAAAAGATTTCTTGGCGTATCCCACCATCCAGAATTTGCTTCCTGCACAAGACGGCCCTAAACTCAGGACAAAAAGTTCAACTTAAGTGTGGTTAGTAAATCATCTGGCACATGCACTGAGAGCCTACAAAGCCCACACACTGCTAGGCTTGATGCCAAGAAGGTGCCAATCAGTTCAGCAGGCAAGGCAGGTGCAGGACCCTGACACCGCACAGGAAGGTCCAGCAGTGCCCAGCGCGGCTGAGCCAGCGGCACACGCAGGGGTGACACGAGCCCTGGGAAGGGCAGGGACCCTGACACCCAATGGTGGCCTGGGCTTCTGACCTGTCCATCTGCAGATTTCCCAGGTGAAAGCAGTCTGCTGTCTCCACCATCTCAGCTGCTATCTATGAATATTTTAACTCTCATAAAAAATACATTACCTCTAATCAGCACTCCTGGCTTTGCAGGGCTGGCAGAGAAATGTGGACAAGCTACCTAATTTCTCTAAAGAATTGCAAGAAACACTGATTTAGGACTGACCTGTTTGGGTCATTTAGTAGATCATTTCTGGGTGTACTTGGTCATTCATGGAACAGTAATGATAAGCTATGTCCTCCTGTAAATTTTGTGTGATGGCATCACTTTCTGGTGCCTTGCCATCTTTTTCCTATGGAAAATAGGTATCAAGACTATGATTCTTCTCCAATTCCCATTCCAGACCCACCTATCTCAGCCTTCCACAATACTTTGGAAAAAGGAAAGCAATTGAATCTCTGACCTAGGACAAAAGTTCTTTAAAGCATTTCTCGTTCTCCACATCATCATCATCATCACTTTCATTCACTCCAGCACATCTCCTGTGTTATCACTCGTTCCCAAGGCTAGCTCTTGGATTTATCAAACCTTTAGTTGCTTTCCTCAGTCTTGTACAGTCACTGCTTGACATAATGTCTTTATTCCTGCCCCTTATTTCAAAGGTTCTTGGGCTCTTTGCCCAGCAAACTTCTGTATGTATATATATAACTGTCATTTTTAAATGCAATCCAAACATCCTGAGTAATCAAAACAGAAAAATTTGAGGTACAGTATAGTACATTAATGGCAGCTGCACTGTGTATTAAGTCGCTTATAATGAGGTTCTTCAGAGATGAAAGCTAAATGCATAACTTAAGAAAAATTTAGTAGAGAACAGTATCAAAAAGGTATCTTATGCTCTATTAAAAAGATGACACACATCCTCTAAGTCAAATGTATTAATTTTAAAACACTGGTGATTGTATAAGACTTATTGCACAGCTCAAGAGTTGGAACATGCTATTAACATGGGAAAAATCCATCAAGAAAGTAAATCAGATTCTTCAATAATAGATATGTACGATACTACTTTTTTCCCTTCCTCCTCTTTTACATTAGCATCTACCCACTTGCTTCACCTCACAAGACAGACAGCAGGTCAGATGTTGTACAACTGAAAGCAGTCTAATTTCAAAAGTGTCTGCTATTCCCTCATGATTTGTAATTTCTCTTCTAGTCTTCTGGGCAGATAATTAAAACAGCTTCATGCAAAAGAATTGGCAGTCAGCATGCACAGCCAATGGTAAATCACCTTTTTTTATATCCTAACGTTATAAAACCATGATTGTATGGAAATACACCAAAGCCATGGCATAGAAACAACTAGCTGGCTGAAATCTACCCACTTCTTCAGCTGATTTTTTTATTCAGGTATACACTTACATTATTAAGCCATCCTAGTCCTTTCTTGAGATGTTCAAGGCTTATTCTTAAGCAGCCTCACATGGAATGAGTTCCATAAAATATCACCAGTGTTGACTTCATTAACTTTGGTTCACAACCCCTACTTTCTAGGACTGATAAATTCAACTTGTACTGCAGTGGTTGTTTCAGTCCAACCTGTGTAACAGCTTTATTTTTTTTTCCCCACAACTAATTTGACTTTTTTATTCTACTTCTGGAAGAGCACATGTTTTTCTAAAAATAACTTTTAAAAAATCATCAGCTAAGAAATCATTTTAATTTGACAATTTCTCCATTGCAAGCCAAACAGTGAAAAGAACTAGCAGTTATAACTGGTTGTATCTAAGTAGATTAAAAAGTACAGAAGTGGGGAAATCATAATAAAAACTGCAATATATCAAGTGGAAAAGGCATGTGCCAAAGAAACCCTTGCATGAGTTGACTCACTAATAACACAAGATTTTTGTCTTTCCCCTCCCCACACCCCCTAAAACACATTCCTGCCCTTCCCTCCTCAAATGATTTCCTCCTTCACTGTGGCCACTACGGATTGCTAGAGGGGAGTTGTTACATTTCTTCACTGAGATCAGCAGGCTACAGAGGAAAATGAAGAGGAAAGGGGACCCTCCTCTTCAAAACTGGCAGCAAGCCAAGGAAGTGAAGCAGGTGGATTTAGGATGTACTTCCAGCAAGGTCCCAGCTGCTCTCATCAAACTATAAAGGCAGGAGCACTGAGGGAGCTGTGATCACCCCAAATTATGGGAGTGGAGAAGAAAGGGACAAGAATTCCACAGGCAATACAGAAAATGGTTTCCTAGGAAGAAGAAACATTCCTAACATATTGACCTCTCCTCCTTTGGCACATGGAAGGTGTTTACCCAGTTAAATGCCAGCGGCCCAGGACTCGCTCGCTTCGTGATTCAGTGAAACACTGATGTCAATAGCCGGATTCCAAGTGTGAGAGAAATGCGTGCTCCTTAATAAGCCTGACTTTTTACAGCTGACCTGTTGCAAGCTCCCAGAGTGCTGTGCCCATTAGTCTGCAGACAACATGTTCAAAACACCTCTGCTGCCAGCATAGCACTCACAAATTTCCATCTAGTAATTTCAAAAGCAAAACATTTATTCCTTGAAGCCAGCTGACGACATCTAATGCTTTGACCTCCAGAAAGCATGCAGCAAAAATTACCTCAAAGACATGGTATAACTAGAAAGATGTAGCTAGAAAACTGATGTCTCTACTGCAGGGACAGAACGACCCTCGTCCCTCATGGAACTGCCTGTGCTGTCCCTCTGCCCTTGGATGGAAAAGTGACAACTACATGGCTGCTTGTTCACAATTTCAGTCCCTGGGGCAACCATTGTACCACAATTCCTATTGTACCACAGAAAAATCATACAAAAATATGATAAATAGGAAAGGCAAGCAGGTTAAAAAGGTTACAGTGCTTTCAACAAAGCAGTTTCATATTACAGCATAAATACATGTACTAGTGTGTAAGTAACACAATGAATAATGGAAGATTTACTGCAGGGCAGCAGCAAGGAGAAGGCTGTTAGACACTTAGGCATCACTAACATACCCTCATGGTTTATTCATGCTTTTTGTCCCGGTGTCAAATGGGCGGGTATCCACATCCCCAAATTTTTAACAACTGTTACTCATATGCCTCCTCCTGGGCAGAATTAGGAATATGGCCAAAAACTGGATGAGCAGGAGGGAAGAAAGCTGCATTTCTACTGCCAGGGGGGATGCAGAGAAGCGCAAGGGTGATTTGGGCACTGGGGCCAGCCGAAAGAGAGGAGCAGAGCAGGTGCTGCTGTGCTCACCAGCTGCCAGCCACCCCTCGGGGCCCTGAGCCTGGCACCTGCAGCAAACACCCAGGGCTCCTGCTCACAAATAACCATCACTGGACCATGAGGCCTCTCCATCTTGCTGAAGCCCTTTTTCATGGTAGCCATCAGCTAGAACTGCCTCAGGCTCACAGCCTTTGTGAGTTGGCAGCCCTGGATCCCATGCCTGCTTCCTTCACATAGAGGTTTTAGAGAAATACTGACAAGTCATGTCAAAAGAACTTTGATTGACATGTACCATATTAGCCTTTTGCTGTGTACATTGAGCGCTGGAAAAAGGAGGAAATACAAAGTTCCAAAGACTTTTTCTATGCAAATCTCTTTTATATAACTTGTAATGAGTTTTAAATAAACCTGTTATCAACAGGCATATTATACATGAATTAATGCAGAGCATTAGAATTAAATGCAAAATGTGTTCGAAAAGATAAAACAGGGCAGCACTATTGGCTGTCACTTGTTTCACTGAAATACTGCACTCCTTCTACAGTACCATGAAAGCTCATCTTCTCATTACCTTTTATTTGCTTTACTGCCCTATAATACATTTACATAAAGAATAAAATGTCATAACTTCATGCATTGTGAATGGGATCTGGATAACAAGGCAAGGAGTACCTTTGCACTTCATAAAGGAGAGCTCAGAAAAGATTTCTCTGAAGAGGGAAGTTTATTGTTGCATATATTCATCACATGTAGTAAAAGCAGTATCACATCTCTTAGGAAGTGGGCAGTTCTGGAACACTTGTTGGGCTCTGGGTCAGATTTTATCTTGTTCACTGCTGAAATCCACAGCAAATCTATTTAACTAATTTTGTGTCAAAATTCTGTTCAGAGGTGCAAGTCCCCATCAAAATGTACTGATTTCTTTTCCCCAAGATATGACCTACCAAAGATGACACTAGGTACAGCTGTCAAGTCCAGTACAATTCTTAGGTATGTCACCAAATTGGCATCCAATTCAAATTCCTTCTCAAATGAAGATTCTCTCCTTCTCTTCTTCAAAATTTACTGATACACCAGAATGAGGTGCGATACACTAAGTACACATAATTTTAAAAAATAATTATCAACAGTTTTCAATAACACTGTAGACCATCACTTATATTTTCATTTGTAATTTTACAAGACAGTGAAAATAACAGTGCAACCACTATAAATTCAAGACTACTTTTGCAAAGCGAACTGGCCAATCCTCAGATACCAATCAGTATCTTGGTTTGACATTGCACATTAAATACAATGGTACAAGAGGCCATAACCTGGTTTATGGATCACTAATTCAGTTATTCATTGAACAAAAAAAATATAGTCACCTGAATTACTCAAATTCTTTCCTGTGGGACAAAGATGTCCATTCTGGAAAGATGGGAAAGCCAAGTGCTTCTTCACAGTCTTAGCCACAAGGAAATAAACACTGATAAAGAGTTTTATTTCACAACAGCATAAATCGTTAAAAACTCCAGCTCTAGAAAAGTGACTTGATAATAGAATCTTTTTTAGCTCATTAAAGAGCATCAGTGACAGAAGTCTTCAAACATTAAAAGGATTGAATTTTGTTAGTACTTAGCTTGCACCATCTTTGTGGACAACACTGCCCTCTGCATCAGAAGAGATCTTGAGAAAAGCCTCCCCACTTTGAAGAGTTGTGTGTAGTAGATTAATTACACACTAATTAACACGGTGACAGATGAGACACACATGAGGTTTGTTTGGTTTTTTCCACTTGTTCCTAAAAGCCACAATTAGCCACACATCAAAACAGACAAGTGTTAGACTGTACATTACAATCGATGTACAGAGAGCAGCTCTCACCTATGTTTCCTGAGTTGATATTTCAGGTGTACCTATTTGGACTCCTTCCCAGTGGAGAGATCAAAACAGTAGACCATATTCAGTTGGGATTAGTAGCTACTGACTTACAAAATTATATCCATAGCATTCATATGTTTTGAGGACAAAATACTCTTTTTCTACCTGTGAAACTATGTATTTCCTGAGCTGAGCTGAACACAGGAAAAAATTTCCCAGAGCCTGCAACTTTTCTTTTTTAGTTTCTTCTTTCTTTAGATGGCCAAGCTGTCAGTGTTGACTGCCTTGTCAGACAATGAGCAATGGCTGTAGTTCTGAGGAGAACAATTATTTTGAACCAAGTTCACAGAAGTCAGCAGCCTGAGCTGACAATACAGACAAAATGAAATCAATGCTCTCATAAATGTGGTAGGCTTCAAAACCTTCCCCATTCACAAGATAGTGTGGGCTGGCAAATACCCATACACCTACTTCATATATCAACTTTTACATTTTAATTAGGAAAACATTTGTGGTCACAGCTCTGTATACTCATTTGGTAAAAGAAATTAAAACCAAATGCTTGTTTAGATAAAATTCCATTATGCAAACACTAAGTACAATTTTGTTTCTGTTATAGCATAGAGGTAATAAATATCAGAAGACTAAAAGTTCTACAGAACAGAACTATCTTCAGACCAACATCTGTATCTATGCCACCAAATTCAAGAGGAGGAGATGAGATTAAAATAGTTCTAACCTCGATTATCTGAGCTGCAGGAATGTGAGTTGGTATGACTGGTGTAACAGGCACTTCATTAAAAATATCTTCCTGAACAAACATATTTGTAATTTTCAAGGCCACGTTCTGAGAAGCTTTGCTCATTTTCTTCTACTCTTGCTCCTTTCATTTCCAGCCAGCATAGACATTTTGTACCTTCCACAGCATGAAGGTTCAATTCACTAATGAGAATTCAGCTTTAATGCATTACCCTTTGTGCTCTGTTGCTGGGATTTAAATCCCAGCTGGATGTTCATATTCATGATGAGATTGCAATTTCTGGATCTCTGCTGCCCTAACATGAGAACTTCACTTTTAGCAATAAGCAAAGAAATTGCAAATTCCCTCTATGAGCATCTGACATAGTAAGGATCCAAAAGAATTTTAATTGCTCGTCATCCACAGCATCAAGAACTCTGCATTCACTTCTAAAAGATATATTTCAAGAATACACACAGGATTTCTCAGGGCTTTTATAATTAACAGAAATATTCAGATGAAGAACTTTTGTATGCAATATTTTGTATGAGTATTGCTTTCCAATGAAATTTCTACAACATGAACTTGCCTGGGTGGCAATGAGAGAAGGATGTTCTGAAAGTCTTGGTAAATCCTATAGATTCAAATCTTATAGATTTACCATTACATTATCCATAAGGATAGCTCATATGCTATCCTTAGTCTGGCTGATTGTTTTCAAGTTACTAATGTGTCAAAGCTGAGTTGTGTTTTAATTTTCAGACCTCCCAAAGTTAATTATAACTATAAATTATAATTGGTTAATATTGAAATTTGGATGATTTATTAGACTGAGATTCTCAGGCTGAAAAACTGAGCTTAGAACGCTGTGTCTGAATTATGTTAATGCTATGTCCTTTCTTCTTGAAAGAGCTAAAGAAGCCTAAAATTAATTATTATGTGAACAAACTTCTCAAATACCAAATATTTGTAATCATCCTACATAAACTGAAGTCTGTAAAGAATCTGCCTTAATTATGCATCCAGCAGTCACTGGTAGCTAAGTAGCTTTTAATCAGAGAAGTGATTTCCAGTTTTTTTGTACCTGATCCCTAAAGAGTTACCCTGTTATATGTCATTCCCCTACCCAGTTAATACATCAAATTTGCCTTTTCATTTTGAGGATTTAACACACTTTATACCAAGCATCTTTATGCCTCATTTTACAGAAAGGAGAATCACAGACTGGATATGTTATATGTGATGAAAAATTGTGACATTTGTGTTTCATTATAATATCCTTGCCAGAAAAGCAAATCTGGGAGCAGAAGTAGCCCAGCTATAAAAACACAGAGTAAATTCAGAGAGGGCAGCAGCAATTACTATGCATAACACAAGAGCCAGTATCTTGTCAGAGCCATGGATGTAGGTGATAAATTACATTAGCAAAGGGTTGAAAAATTGCCTTTTTAAAATACAGTAGTAGCTAAAAAGGGAACTGATCCTAACTAGATTAGATCCAAACACAACACACATCTTCAAATTAATTATTATGGTACAACCATGTGGACCTTACTAGAAATTAAAATTTTCTGTCTTCTTGCTGTTTAAAATCAGTAGCTACAAGATTTGATTTTCTCTGCCTAATATTTGCCTGGGTGACAGCCTCTTCAAGATGCTAGGGAGCTGAAAGGTTGCATCCGAGCTGGTATCATGTTCCTCTTCCAAAAACTTCAGTTACAGAACACCCCATTTTTCTCCGTTTTGTTTTGTACATACTCAAGATGCCACTGGAGCCTGCTGGGCTTGATAGGTTGGTTTTCCTTCTTGCTAGAGAACTACCTGCCCTTCTGTCCTGACTTTTATTTTACTTTTTGCAGAACTGTGATTTGCATTTGGGCTGGTTACCAGGGTGATTCAGCAGAACATTTCTGCAGAATGTCCCCAGGTCTATTATATGAACTGATGTAATTTCCCATATAATCCTTCTCAGCAGAATCACCTGACAGCTCCAAGATGGGAAAATGGTGCTCAGTCATCATTACAGAGTCCCTTACAGAGACAGCCAGGTCCAAGCCAGAGTCCCGAAGTGCCTGGTGAAAAAGAGAACTGCAGTGTGTGACCATTCCAGCTCAAATATGACTTCAGCAAGTGCATCATTTTCTGACCAAAGAAATCTGCAATTGATTTCCAAAAGGCTGATTGTAATCTTACAGGAATAGTAGTTCAGTACCACTATCACTCTGCTAATAATAAGAAAAGGATAACATTGATTTTTTAAAAATTATTTTCACCAGTGTATGCTTAGTGCAAAGCACTGAATTTTCTTACCAAATGCAGAGTATTGGCATTAAAGGAAAACATTACTGGTAAATTATCAAAGAGAAAAAAAAAATCTCCCAATTCTGCTAACCCATCAAATTCCAACCAGTAGATATCTAAACAAAAAAAGGGCTAAAAATAGCATGTTCATACATGTTCACACATCTACCAGGCCTCCTTTCCTTCTCTGCTATCCACAGCTACTGTAAATCTGCCTGATGATGTGAAATTTCATTATCACAAACCATTAACTGAAAGCAAATCAAAATAACAATCAAACTATTTCCTTTGTGAGATGTGTGTGGGTAGGGAGATTCCTTTTGAGATGGAGCTACACAGCAGGATAGACTACTAAAATACTGTACTTTTTCCTGGTCTTTTGGAGTTCTGTTTCAGTGTTCTGCACACTAATTCAACCTTCCACCCTCAAAGCTTTAGCAAAGCAATTGAATGAGAATATATTAAAGGGGCATTCCCCAGCTTAAAATACTTACATAGTGCAAAATGTCCTGTAAATAGCAATGGTTGTAACTTCTTTTTTTCTCCTTAATTTTCATTAAGAAAGTCAAACATTCCTAAAGAAAACTCTCCCTAGCACTGTTTTCTGAAATAGAGGGTGTAGAGCATTGTGACCCTAATACAGTGAACAAAGTTCACACTGACAGTTATGATAAATTACATGGATTATAAGCAGACACAGGAAGCAATGAATCATTCATTATCTTGGATCTTGGTTCCACTGTAGTCCCCTGTGCTACACACTTGTGAGATCCCAGTCCAATAAAACTATTCTCTCAGTAGCCATTGCTCCCTTCTTGCTGCTTAGTCAATTATACTAAAAAACTATATCAAATCAGAGATCACTGACAATCTGTAAAACACCTGCAGTTTAGCCACAGCATGCTTAGACCAGCAAAACCCAAACTATTTTGGAGCCACACTACAACATGCAAACTAGTTTCAAAGAGAACAATCTTAATTACATACTAAACCAAACCAACAAATCAGCATTTCAATGGCAACAGGGAGTAAACAAATCAGACTCCTATGTAAGGTGAAGTATATTCCAGCAAAAAAAAAAAAAAAAAACCACGGTGCAGAAAATAAATGAGGTTGCTCAAATCACTCTTGACATCCCCTCCCTACCACATGAGTTGGAGGAGACCCAAAAAATGAGCTGCATTAGTTGTTTAAACTCTAGCCATCCTCATAATATCAGGGAGCAGAGACAAAGTTGGGCAGAGAAGAGCATATTTGGGACTTGTATGTCCCCATTAGTGCTGAGCAAGAGGAGGGGATCTGGGACACAACACAGCTGCTGCCAAGGCTCATGGTCCATGAACTGATGGCCCACTTGTGGCTGGGTTACAGCTACTAGTTCAGTTTCATCCCAGAAAAATACCATTCTCAAGTTTATGACTTCTCTGTGATATTGATTAAAGTAGGGGCAGGGGAAGTTCACCTCAAAATCCCTCTATTCATCTCAACTACTGATGCTGACAGACCCACAGTGGTATAAAGAGAAAAATCCTTCACAGTTATGGTGGAATCAAACAACAGCAAGTTCTCCTGCTGTACAGCTTCCTTCTCCCTTAACAGTTTTACAATAAATCTGCCCAGATAAATTCAAAGATGCAGTTCTCTCAAGGATGAGACACCTCCCTGATTTCCCTTCACAGTGGACAGCTATTTAGAACTGGCTAACAAGGAAGTGCAAAGAATTAAAATATAATAACTATGTGAAAGAAAACCAATCACTCCTAATGAAAACTGGAACAATAACAAGGAGGTTATGCACAAACATTATAGATATTTTGGCTGTGAACAGATACTTGCAAAGAGAGGAAAAAAACAAATCTTCCAATGCAGATAACCTCAAATAACTTTGCATTTCCTTAATATTTTTGAGTTTGTGAGGGGGGTTAAACTCTGAATGCCTCCAATTTTGTCACGAATATTTCACACATTTCTAAGACTAACAACACTTACATACATCAGAGGGGTGCTATGAGACTTAATGTTTGCAAATCACTGTGAGACGCGGATGAAAGGTGCTACAAAACAGCAATATCTGGTTGGTAAAACTTTCAAGCACAAATCCTCAGCTGGTGTTAATTGTCTGTTCCACTCTAAATTCACTGAAGCTATCTAATTTATAAGCACCTGCTCCTCAAATCAAATGTGCTTTGTAAGAGGACAAATACCATTTTGTTTAGAAAGATAGCTGCAGAATAAAAGACCAGTTTATCAATATTGATGCAGTACTGACTGAATTTTAAGATACGCTTTACTTCTGAGAGGTGACTTTCTTAAACTGCAGTCAAGGTCCTCATGCGTTTAACAAGTGCCTGACAACCTTAAAAATGCATAACAAGAGAGGTTCTGTCTTGTTTTCCTATATATCAGATATAGACACAGTAATCACCACCTAGGACAGTGCGAGTCCAGCGATGGGGATGGACCCTTGGTGCACTTGCACCCTGCAGTGGGACACAGAACAGGAGCAGGTGCCCTTGGCCATGCCCACCCAGCAGCTGGAATAAAGCTCTTCTCTATTCTCTGTGGCTTTGTCGATGAAGGATTTCTGATGCTCAGAAGACTACAAAAAAATCACCCTCCAATTCCTCGGCCCTCATGACTCATTCTTGCAGGTGCAAGTGGTTACCAGGGTGACACATTCACAGGCTCAGAATCCTGTGCCATTTCTTACCACATCTTGTGACAAGCTGCTGCACCAGAAGCCAGGATTCCTTCTGTGAGAGCTCAAGCAATTAACCCAGGAGACATGCACTGAGAGAGCTTGTAATGGGAGTAAAGTATCAAAACCATGTTGGTTCCCTGCCTGTGTGTTTAATACCATCTGTCACTATTGGCTATTATGGTTGCTTTCTGAGGCCAGAGTGCTTTTAAAAAGTTGCAATTTTCTGAACAACAGGGAGCACTTCTTGCTAAGCTAATATGAGGATTTTTGTAGCAGCCAGCTTTGTAGCATCTCACAAGTATTTCTTAAAAGCAGTTTTTATGTTCAGTCTCCCTCTCTCACCTGCCCTTCCCCAAGCCAACAAAACCACAAGCTTTCTTTCAAGCAATTACTTCTCAAGCTTAAAAATCAAATATAACCCAAAGTGCATTTAAGACTAAAATACCAATCCTTGCACAATAAAAGATCAAAGAACAAATGTAAGAAACCAGGTGAACAAAGCAGACCAGCTTGCCATATCCATTCCTAAAGCTCTTTGAAGACCCTGTGCATTTCTCCTTAGGGACTGTATTTGAAATTCTGTCACAGACATTCTGTGATAGCTACCACTACACCTGCAACTCTAAATTTTTCCCAATTCCCTTAGAATTGCAGATTCAAAACATCATTAATACTGCTATTTAGAAAAATGTATCTGTAATTTTACTACACCTAAATGCTTCCAAAGTGACAGAATTTAGAAACATTCATGCACTTCAAAAGATTAAAATGATGAAAAAATAATCACATTTATACACACCCTTCCTTAGGGAATCCCCAAGCACTAAGTGAAAATATGATTTAACCTCATTGTGCCTCTCTGCAGTCACATTATTCTTATTTTATCAAAGGGGAAAATGTTTAAGAAGAATAAGGGCATTCCTTAAGGTCACTCAACCAGTCAGCTGCAGCACAAGGAGTTTAATTTATGAGATCTGAATTCTAGTCAACAGTTCTGCTCCCCAAAATAACTAAACTCTTCAAGTTACACAGCACTATATGTTCCTACACCGCCTTGTACTTTTCACTTTTGTGCCATTTGGGAAAATACCATATATACATTTTGACTCATTACAGCACTGTACTCAACTTCTAAAAATTTCGAGCATAATTAAGAGGTTTTCTAATAATGAAGGTGATTGCAATAAAATGCAATGCAGCTAAGAGCCACAGGACAAAAGTCAGATACCATTCTGTGCAGATTCTGCAGGTTAAGAGATACATATAACATCAGGATCATAAAGAGAAGTACATTTGCATTTGTCTCAAAAGACCATTATGCTAGAGGGACTGTCCTTGTGCAGAAGCCATCTTACCACCAGATTCCTTCTCCCTTAAGACACAAATGATAAAAAACTCACTCATTTCATAGATGAAAAGATGCACAAGATGTAAAGTACATAATCAATAATTTCAATTAGCAACAAAATAGATGCTTCCCTGCCCTCTAATTTACTAGCAGGAAAGATGCTGTAAAAGCCTAGCACAAAAAAAGGAAAAAAAAACCAGGATAAGATAGCTGCATTTTAATTTACACTTTGACAAGTCTTAGCACAGATTGCTTGAATGATTCCTTCTGCTGAACAGGGACATATGCTGGCCAAGAGTCAGAGTGCCAAAATACAGCCCTAAGAGGAGCAGACTTAGACATTCTTGCTGTGCCTCATTCAAACCTGCAGTCTGTTTTTTTTTTTTTCCCCTTGCAGTCTTGAGTTCCTGTTTGCAATCCTGGTTTCTTACAAGTAAAAAGACCAGTGTTTTGTTGTGCAGCAGACACTGCACTGAGGGGAATGAGAAGGCTTCAGAGAATCCATTCTACTGTGCCATATGAACAGCTAGAAAGGTTTACAGACACCTTATACCACAAATAATATCCCATTTGGAGGGGGGAAACCAATAAACCTGACCTAAAGAATTCCAGATCAGCAAGACTGCTTGAATTCAACTTTCATCACAAAAAGATGGAAGATAGTAAGATGGACATGGGAGCATCTTTCAGGAAATCTGGGCAGATTTCCTAAAAAGCTTTTTTCTTTTAAGCTTGGAACAAATCTTAGCCAAGTTTTGAGCATCCTGGGGTCAGCCTGCAGCCTAGGAATGGAAACACACAGTACTGCAGAATTAGTTAAACTTCTACTAGGAAAGGTTTCTCTGAGTAAGTGAAAGCATTATCAGAAGCAATTTTTTTTCTATACAGCTCCCATTAGGTTGAAAGAGACGAAGGGGGATCCATTTTGTAACAAGCCACAAAAACAAGCTCAGAGTTTTAGGCAAACAGATGTCAACTTCTTTTGACTTATAAATTTCTTAGCATGTTCCAGTTATGCTGGACTCCTGCAGGATAATCTTTCAGCCTACAGACAGTAAGTTTTACATTTTCCTTTAGGCTTCATTACCCTCTTAAAAATAGTTTGAGGATCTGGAAGGAAACTGCATGTTAAGACCAAAAATGCCTCTAAGCAAATTTAACAAACTTTTATCTCTTGAGAAGGTAACAAAGCAGCTCAAAACAAAAACACAAAGAGAAGGCATAAACCATCAAGAATTGAATAGAGGACTCAGCTGGGGTACTCTACAGTAAGACCCAACAAGGCAGAGATTTCACCTCGTGCATATAAAATTTTCCAAAACACTAACCTGTAAAGAACTTTATAAATCAGTGCCAATCTCCTAAACAGGATGGCACTGATGAATCCTGTGCCAATAAAACTGACATATAGGGCATAAGCCACCCCCCTCAACAGAACAGAAGTTAGATCCCTAGTAACAAATCAGTTCAGATAAAATCTCTAATATAGCCTTGATTTTGCAAATCACCTGACATCCATATATAACCTTAAATCCTGAAATTAAAAAATTAAATTAACATATTAAAACAATGAGATCTTGACTTGCTGAAGCACTTTGGCAGACTTAGGGCTTTATTGTGATTTACATGGGCCTTTTCATTTTTGTCTTTCGTGAATACATTTAGTATCAATGTTAGGAAAAGAAAAAAACCAACAAAATCCAAATCTACAAACCAGAAGAAATTTCCAGGAGAAATCCTGTGAGATCTCCCACATAGTTTGGAGATAAACAGCCTACCAGAATACATTCTGTATTTCTCATCAGAAGTGAAGTCAAGTTTTTCCACACTAAATATTTTATCTATAAACAAATAGTTTGGCATGTTTTGGAAAGAAACTCAATTTTTTCAAATTCCGGTTTTGTTAAAAAACAGATCATTGTAAAAATTATGCAAGATTTGCCTCCAACATCTGTTGTTACAGATAGTTTTTGAAGGGCTTGTTTAACGTCCTTGTTGCCAGTGTAGCATGACCTTCTTGTTTGTTCTATATTCAGATTGCTTTTTACTGTAGCTAAAAGCTAAAAGTTAGAACTGAATATTCTAAAAGCTACAAGGAAAGCTAGGGTTCACAGATTCAGGAGCTTTATTTCTTTCTGGACGAAAAAGGAATAAACACTATCCTTTTTAAGCACCACGACCTCATACTACTGGTTGAATTTACACATCTCGTTTTCTAACTCTGTATCACAGCAATAGCGTGCCAGGCACTCTTTACACAAATAAGAGAAAAAGGGCTTTTGTTAACATCTTTCAGGTTTTATTTTCCTTGTTGCTGTAGCAGTCATTTGAATTATTTTTGCAAGTGCAGAGACTAAAGCCGAGGCTTTCCAGGTAAACCTTAAGCACTGTGGGACAGCCCTCCTACACCAAATTCCGCTGTTTATTCACTGCAACACTGCAGTTCATGGCACTATCAACTCACACAGTCAAGCTCAATTTGGTGCTCACCCTAAACTACATCTTCCATCAATTCCTCATTTCCATCTCCTAATCAGCACTCTGAGTTTATATTTATACATTTGATTAACTGCTCCCAAAGGGACCACTATGGCATTTACTCTTTTTCAGCCTCACTCTTCTGATTTGTCTACTGCTCTCTACTTCTTCTAGGCATCTTTGTCTGCCTCAAAATTAAATATGCCTCCCATTATTTGTGTCACCAGTATATTTCAGAATATTTCCCTGGAAAACTGTATGACACTTAAATAAGAACCATTGAGCTGGAGCGAGAATTTTGCTCCTCACAAATTTTCATGTTAGAAAGTTTTAATTCAAGCTTTTCATTTTTGCTCTCAACCAAAAAGAATTCCGCTGTCAGAGGAAGCCAAACATCCAAATCTGGCCAACTTTTACGTGCAAAAAGATTTTCATGGTCTCTTCCTTCTTCCCAGAGAAGAGGAAGCCTCTTTTTCCATTATGAAACCACAACTCATGAGAAATGATTTCCCATTAATAATACAGGACTATTAAAAACATTGAATGGCCACTTAGGAGGACAATATTTTTCCCAGAAGGATCACTTTTCATAAGGGAAAATTGTTTACTTCCCTGCTACTGAAAGTACTTGTTTCAGTATACATTGCCCTAAATTTTCAACAATTCAGAATATACTGCAAAAGTAAATGGACTTATAGAGGGAACTTTGGTTTATTAGTGATATTTACCACAATTATACATTGCTTTTTGTCTTTCAATAGCAAAACTACTGGAATTTTCAACTGACATGAATCCATTTCTCTCTGCCTCTCTGCTGCTATTGTTTTTTTCTCCTGTTTACAGACAGGAAATGGGTACAGTTACAGTTAATTGTAATATCTTGCCCCATTAGACAGATTACAGAGCTTGCCCATTTAGTCAGTTTTATTACTCCCCCGTGGGTTACCCACTTCTATCATCCACAGCTATCTATACCTGAATTTTTCATGGCAGAAGTTTGAAATTCAGTAGCAAGCCGTATAGAGCAGATCTGTTTCTGACAGCATGTACTCTTCCCAGAATCAAGATTAAAGATGTTTTGATGCCTAAAATGTGCCTTGGAATGTTCTCAGCATAAAGACACCAGCTAAGAGAATATGCAGACAGTGTAAAACTCTCCTGCCTGGCTTTGCCTGAGAGGGAAAGCAGAATTTTGAGGCTACACATCCATTTGATGTATAATCTCTCAAATGAGGAGCAATAGTAATCACAGAGCACATCTTACCACCTTCCACCCAGTGCTCCCCCTTCCTACCTAAAGAGGACATGAACTTCCTCATCAAACCTTAATGGTGCAGAAATTTCCCCAACTACAGCAGTCCAGAGCACTCTTTAATTTATTGCGTTTAGGACCATAAACCCATGTTTTACTGCTGAAATTAATTGCGCCTGACACTTCCATCACATTAACACACATTAGGCACCATGACCTTTGGATGATCAAGGAAGACCTAATTTAATAATTTAGAAACAGCGTGATGTCTGAGTAGGCCCCAAAGGGGAAAGAAAAGTGCTATGAAAAATGATCCAATTTCACTAGTGGGGATATTTGCTTACTAAACCCCCCAGACGAACTTTGGCTGCCACTTTACCATTTTCTCTGTGGGTCACATACAGCACTCTAAGTTCTCACAGTGCTGTACGTTCCTTCTAATGCTGGTCACGTAACCCTCCATCAAATACCCTCTAAATTCTTAGAGGAACAACACTCCTTTGCCTGCAAGACTGCAAACTCACAACAGAAATTTTTCAAAGAGCAGCTGGAATAGCAAACAGGCAAACAACTGCAATTAAACAAAGACAGCCATAATTCACTTCAAGCTTACAACACAAATTTGGCGCCTTTAAAGAAATAAGTTTGCCATAAGCGGCAAAATCAAACATGGTCATCAATTACAGATGATGGATTCTAATCAGTGTAACTCAATCTTCATATGAAGGCAGATACAATTCAGTATGAATATGCAAGTTGACAGAAAGTATGTGAGACAGAGATGAGCAGACAGACAACGTGGCCAATCCCATTCAATTTCAAAATCTTGAGGCCCCAGAAAAGCACTCCCCTACAGCCAATACTGATTTTCTACAGTGTATAGGGGAGATAAAGGGTCAGAACCTGAACTCATGGACATTGCCACACTGTATTTGATGCAAAATGCTCTGCAGTATTAGAGCTTGAGTGACCTGCAAAAACAGACAGCCAGTGCCTTGCAAGAGAAACTGGAAATCTAACTTCCTGCCACATTTCTTTTTTAATAATTTCAGTATAATTTCTTTGTTATACTGGCTTTTAAAAATCCTAAATGAAAATATTATTTTAAACTTAGTATGACAATTATAGTAGGGTAAACTCTTAACATGCTTTTTACTGAAGATTTAACAAGCATCTTATGGACTGCAGACTTTAATCTGTGTTACTAGGAAAAGAAAAAGGAAACAGCCCAAAAAATAATTTGCTGCAATAAAACTTAATACTCGACAACATGTGTCAGATTAAATGGAAAATGAGGTCTTATTTACAGACCTGAGATGAGGCCACACAACTGTCACCAGATTGCATTTGCAAAATAATTCTTCCTTGTTTCTTAATTCTGTTTAGCTTTTCCTTTTCATACCTGGACAATACTTTTTAAAAACCTCATCATAGCACAAATGTTAAGTGTCACTTGTACTCAACCTGTCAGCTCTTGGGGTCTGAGGAACTGCAGCTTTTACCTGTGGCCCAAGAGGAAACAGCTCCTCTAGCCAAAAGGGCAGCTGGGTTACACTGCTCCTGCCCTGCCTGCTGAGACCAGAATTTTCAATAGTGCCAATTGGTGCATCAGCTCCTGTCTGCCACAAGCTGATTTTTACAGCTGTTAATTGCCAAGCAGACACCAAAATGGAATGATAGATCTGGAAGTGTGAGAGTAGTTTTCTGAAATTAGTTCCTAAGTCTTTTTCCACGAGGATTTTAAATGTGAAATTAGTAAAGGCAAGAACAGAAGCATTTTCTTGGTATATAATAATGAGCTCTTTTAGTGATTTATGTGTAAACTAGTACAGTGATGCCTGAAGAATTTTTGCTTTTTCTTCTATATACTTTTTACACAGTTCTCTGGATCCACAAGTATTAGTATTTGTAATGTTTTAGGCCTGATAACTTAGCCTGATTTCTTGGTGTCCCACAGGCTGGGAGACCAAACACCCCAGAATTGTAGAGTTAGAAGACGAAACATTCTATTGTCGTAAGCACGCAAGGTGCCCTAGCAGGACAGATTCTGTAAACTAGAAGTTAGCCCACCCCAGCCCCTTACTGGGCCCTCTTGTTAGAAATGTTAATGTGTAAGGTCTTTAATTGTACACTCGACGGGGGGGACGGGGCTTTTGCAACTTGGACGGCGTGAGCCATCGAATGTGATTCTATTAAAATACCAAGGTAAACAACCCCCAACCCTCTAACCCTGTCTGGGCTTTTTCTTTCTAAGACCAGGAAAAGGCATCAACAGGGGACCAACATTAAAAACACAGCCTATTTTCTCCCTTTGCAGCAAAGTCAGCACTTTTGTGCTGCAATGAGAACACACTTCAAAAAAACCTCTCTAAAAAGGTAAGACTGCACTTCCTCAGCTGACATAGTCTGCTATTAATCCGTTTAATCTGGGTTGCAACAAGAGGCTGAAAATGCACAAACAGGTAAAACACAAGGCTAATTCAGCTTCTGACTTCCTTCATGGAGTTAATGAACCACAAGCATCTTGGAAAATATACAGCCTGAGAACAGTAACTTGTTGGTAACAAGATATAATTTACCATATAAAATGAACAGCAAACACAGATTAATTTTCTTTCTCATTGAAAGAATAGAGTTTCATTCTAAGGTACTAACAGGCATGTATTTACTTTCTGCCACAGCTGCAACATCAAGGCTCCTCTGAAGCAATTAGCAAGGTGACAAGACAGCACTTACATTCACTGTACAAGCAGTGGATGGCATTTATACTTATGGTCATTTTCACACCTTTGAGCAGAGTATCCCAGTTTTCCAATTTTCTTGCCTCTCCACGCTATTTACAATTGTGTCATGCTTCTCCCTCTTCAATGCAAGCAGTTTGGGTTTTGACACAGATTTACAGCCCTCGGCATTTAGAATACTTTCATGAACATTTCTGTGCTGGTTAGACTCGAATTTCATGCAATTTCCTTGTAAACAAGTTGTCTTTGCTCACAGTGTTTACTGAAAGAGAGTTGCTAAGAAATCTTCATTCCTAAGCAGTAGAGTGGAACACCGTGAGGTGAGCCAGGACACACTGCCTGTCATTCTGCTTCTGAGCCCACCACAGACCTGGAGGATGAATGATGCACTCACAGACAGAGGGTTTCTTTGTTTCACATCATCGTGGACATGTCATATGCATGCTCCACCTGTTTCCCTTCCCTACTTCTGCCTTTTTCCACCTGGGTGGGGATTATTTGACCATTTTTGCACACACTCATACTTTGTAGAAAGAAGACAACTCTAAATTAAGATTTCTACCCCGTGAAATTCTGTCTATTTTCTATCATGCTATGTCCACTACCCCCCTCTGACATACAAAGGAAGCAGTGTGGATGTGCAACACCCCTCCTTTGCACAGAATTTCCCATTTCTGTTCATATTAACTGCTCCTGTTTTGACACATCAGAGGACAAGGGAAAGAGCTGCTGCACTTCAAAAATGAATTGTTTCTACAACCGCAGACACTGCAGCAGTTGATTTTTATGCATCCTCTTCCTTGGTTTGCATAGTGAAACATGATGCTGTGGAATTATAAAAATGCAGACAAAATAGGCATTTACCCCTGTTATAAAAGTTTAGTAGAGGATTTCATTTAAAATCCATTATTTTGTCCCTCTTGCCTGGTGTTCTGCTGGGAATTACATCATCAATTCAAACAACAGTTTTTCTGTCATATGAATTTCTGCTTGGAATGCAAACATTAATCCAAGTGAACCATAAGGTTTCTCTGTGATACAAACTTCTGTTGTAGGCATCTTTTTCAGTGCCTCTGCTCTGTTTTTTTCTAATGGATACCTAATGTGAAGGGAAAAGTGACAAAAGCCTAATTCTCATCTTCTTTACTCATTCCACTAGAGGTGCTTCTATTAATTTTTGCACCAAAGAACTCATCTCATCTTTACTGATCAAAAATTCATAATTCAATCAGCTGTATTGAATCATGAGCTGCATCCCAACCTACTTTGTGATGAGTTTAAGAAAGCAGATTAACATGCTAAAACCAAAGTCAAAGGGGATGCTCCCTTTTCAGATGGTTAAACTGATTTCTTTCAATTTAATAACATTAACATCCTTTCAAAAACATGGAGCAAAATTCCCAAAGTACGGATGTGGTTTAACATAGAGCACTTGCTATTATATTATCACTGGTGTTGATTAGTGCAAGCACAGCAGCTGTGTCCCAGTGTCCACTCCACTGGTACTGTTTGCTTCTCTTTTGGTTTTAAATCTTCCCATTGTGGGACCTTTGCTTTATCAGAGGGGAAATGATAAGACAGAGTGCACAGTTTGAGTCTGTGCAAAGTGCCCTTTCCTGCACAAGCACTCCCTGCCCTTGGATACGAGGGGATTAAGAAATGTGGTGCTAAAATTACGGGGCTTGCCAAGACCAAAACAAAATTTTTATGTATTTCAGTAAAAAGTCTGTTTATCTTAGGCAGAAAATTATCAATACACAGTCATTACTGTTGGGGAGAAAAGAGGAAATAAATTACAGCCTAAAACTTCAAGGCATACCTCTATCTCTTGAAGGGAAAATTTAATCTATAATTTAGACAAACCACTGAACAGAGCAGTATCCTTCCTTGAAATTATTTTCACATGCTCTACTGCCTCACCTGCTTTTGATGTGATAACTCATCTGAAAAGTGCTGACTGTCCATCTAGAAAGCAATGAAAGAAACTTTGATTCTGCATATGTTACACAGAACAATTTGGAGAGGAGAACAAAATTGCGTGTGACATTTGGGACCATTTTGTACACTTGCAAAAGTGGACAAAAATATCTCAAGGAAATTCTTCATATAAAACTGTGCCACATGAATTCATGAATTCTGGTTACATTCACCAAACACTAATTAACTGGGCTCTAAAAATGCTGATATCAAGCACTTGGGGGAGGAAGCAGGGAGGGAAAAAAGAGTAGGGGAAACAGAAAGGAAGGGCAAGAAACTTTGGAAGAAAATCTGTTACCGTAAATTCCTCATTTTGGATTATTGCTTGAGATTTAATACACCTAAAAATAGACCAGAAAGCAGTTCTGTCCTGCAGTACTGCACAGCTCTTACAACACAAAGGCATCCTGTCTTGAAAAGATGCCAGCCAGCATAAATCCCTGAAAAGCCACATAAAACCAAATGTGAGCAGCACTGTGCCTATCATCCATTCTTCTCATAAATACTTTTGTTTTCCAGGAGTACTGGCAAGACAGTTTCTGCAAGACAATGCACCTTGACTACATCAAGTGTTTAGAGAAATTCCTTACTGTTGGTATATACAGATTTAAATTTACTTCATATTGTGATCTTGTGATATGGATAGTAATAAGAGTTCTATATAGAGCATTAAGACTTCACACTGGAGATTTGGAAACACAAAACTGCTGTTCCATTTTCCAACCTCACTTTTTCAGGCTTTACTTTTCATGAGGCAAAAATTTATACACAGATGTCTTAGAACAAAGCAATGTTGCAATTTTTCATTTCACTCATTGTAAAAAAATAGAAAACCAAAAAAAGTGGCATAAGTGCAAATATTTTTGTTTTCCTCCCAACTCTGAAAAGCGTCTCCAGAGCAGAAAAGCATTATGCTTGTCCTTCTTGGCAAAGAGGAATAAAGAAGGGTCAGTGATTAGACAAGTATAAACCTTTATGATTTCCTTAATTTCAGCATGCAGCAGCAGGGCTGAGTCAGGTGTCTGTAGACAGGAGGGATTCCTCCCATCTTGGGACAAATTTCTTTATCAAATAAAAACCTGAGGCTAAAGAAATTACCTTACACATAAGAGAAATACCATGGGATTTCCCACTCTGGATTCCTTAGTGTGTTATTTACACACAACATCAGTTCTAATCAAACATGCAGTCACTAAATTGTGAGGTCTTTATTGAGTGAACTGGAAAATCAGAAAGTTCAGCAGCTTGAGGCAGAGCCAAGGCTTGCCACGATTGGAAAAGGTTGCCTAAGAAACCATCAAGACCAGTTTTATGGAGAGACTTGTGTGAAACTGTTTTTCATTGGAGGGTTCTGGGACTCCCAGACTACTTCATATCAGATATAGTCCCACTGAAAACGTTTGAATTTCACTGAAGTGATAATGCTCTGTGTAAATATACAATCACATAGAGGACCAGAAAACCCTTTCCCAGAATGGCTAAGCAATGCAGGTGCATTAAATGTGTTGCCAAGGAAATACTGTACGCCACAAACCACCAAAGCTGCAATGTGTATATTAGAAGTCATAAAGAATACATGATAAAATTTAGATTCCAGTGTGGAATTCTTGAATCCAAGTCACATGTACACCTAGCTTCTCTCCCTTTCTTACCACCCTTTACAGATCCTCCCCTTGCCCCATCCCCTTTTTCTGTCTTTGAGTTTTTTTATAGATATGATTCAATTTGCAAAATAATTCCACAGACGCGTTAAAACAATTGCACTTTCTCCTTCAATGCTACTCGTTTCATTGGTAGCTTTCCAAGATGTTGTTTCCAAGCGTTCTAGTCACGTATCGGGGAGAAAGGAAAGGAAAACAAGACAGAGGGGGAAAGAGGTTTTCTTACAGTAGATATTTGGAGTGACAGACAAATGCAGGTGAAGACAAAGCAAGGCTGAACAGGGAGCAGGGAAGAGCAGGGAGAGGGAAGTCTCTCTCTGGGAAATATCTGGGGGTGGTGAAGAGGCAAGGGCCACACCAAAGCCAGCCCAGCATGAACAAGGAGAGGTTTTCCCCATTTCAGTATTTTGAAGTGCTGCTTTGCTGCAGCACTGCTCTTACACAAACACACCCACGTAATCCTGTTTATCTTGTGTACAGGAGCCTGAAGCTCACAACAACTTTCTGAAAGTTTGAGCAGTTTCTCAAGTGTCTTTTATCACCAACCACGTGCCTGAACTATTGTCCCTCCAAAGCCAAACTGGTTTTGAGCTGGATCTGCTGCACTTCAGTCACTGCATCCTGGACCAGCCTTCAGAAACGCCCCTGTCCAGAGCATGTGGAACACATCAGGGCTCTCTGACAGCTCACACAGCTTTGCTCTCACAAGCTGCTTCCTTGCATTAAGCCATGTCCTAGAACTGGAACTATTTCCATTGAAATAGATTTTTTAAAAGTCCTAAAAACTGAAGGAAAGCTTGGAGTTCATATCCAATCAAGTAACTTCATTGCCTTCAAAGTCCTGCAGCAACTGAAAAATAAGGAGCCAGAGAGTGGCATCTGCATACACCAGAAACATGAAAAATACACCAATATAAGAACTAACTAGGAGACTTACAGCTTTACCTAGTTTTTGGGGCATTGTTTTTGTTTTATTTTAACAGAAAATGTCAGTTTGTTGAAATCTTAAACTTTTAATAAGTCATGAATTTGGAGAAAAAAATCTTTTGTGGGAGAAACTCCTCAGGACTCAGCTTCTGGGAGTTTGCACTGCAGATTGCTGAACTGCTTTCATGTTCCAACTATTTCTCAAGCTGGAACTCCTAGATTTCACTAAGAAACTTACAGACTTAATTCTGGGAAAACTTGATATTCTGAAGACATCTGGAAATACAAAATCTTCTCTGACTCAGAAATGTTGGTCCATTTATGATACCTCAGAATTTGAGAAGAATTTTCTTCATTCAAGTGCTCATACCATTTGAACAGTTTCATTTCTGCCACAGAATCTGTTAGTTCAGTAAAACTAATTACAAGTCTAAAATAAAAAATATTAAAGTCCTTAGCCGTCTTAAAATTCCTGATGTGAATTTATACTGAACCAAATGAAGCATACAAGCTCTTCAAAATTTGGCATGCTAGTTAAGACTGTTATGGAAGAACTGCAAAACAAATATATAGGAAAAACACCGAAAGTTTATTCCATGTTCCACACCACCAAGAAACCAAGAATACCACCAGAATAACTGCAACCTTGAACAGCCTGGCTGAAAAAGTTATTAAATACCCCATTTAGAAATAGGTACCTACCAGAGAGCTCACATAATGACCACGTTTAAAAGGATATGATTAACCTTGCTCGGTACTAAAAGGTTTGCAAAACCAGACCCCAAAGATGTTTCTGATCTGGGGAAGGTCAGCATTGTTTATTGAAAGTGCCATATTTTGGTATTGGCATAAAATGCATTGTTGGACTTGAAGCTGTTTTAAGGGAAATTCAGCTCATGGCACAGAGTCCAGACTTAAAGTATTACTAATTCTCACGGGAAGGTCTTTTATGAGATAAACAGCCATTTGAGTTTTTGTTTTGTTTTTTTTCAGCTGGAACACACACCCTCTGGTTTCCTTTGCTTTCCATTTCACATATGTGGCTTTGTTTGCTTTGGTGCAATATATAATGCAAATTTCCCAGAGTTTGCTTCCTGATGTAGTCAAGAGCATCAGCAGCCAAGTGACAGAGCTCACACACTCTCAAAACCAAACAAGAAAAAAAAAAATCCCACCAAGCTGTGTGGTTCTTAACTTTGTTTTCAAGACACCCCGAACTACTCCTATATCTGATACTTCAATGGGAAAATTGTGGCAATTTGCTTTGACTAGAATCTGCTATTCAGCTTTTACCTGGCACCTCCCTGTGAGCAGCTGACAAACTGAACCCCAGAGGTGCCAGCAGTGTGCTGAGGAGAAGGCACTGCCCTCACCAGAGCCACAGCAGAGTGCTGCACCTGTGTGCCCTGCACAGAGGGATCAGCCCTGCCTGTAAATAGCGAGTCCATGTTTTCCTAGGAGGATCAAATTTCTTATGGGATCATTTCGCAAGCCCTGAGAATGCCTTGCTATGTTTTACAGAGCTGTATCTTTCATGCTCTACATGAAGAAAAATGATCTAGGAGGCAGCTCTGACTACAGACCTTTAAAAACGTGTAGAAGCTGCCAGTTCATTGCATGAATTCACCACCATCCAAAGAGCAGGGCACAGCTCCCTCCTGTTCTGGCCAAACACAGCTCATCCCAACAACAGGGACAGAAAGGAGGCTGATCCATGTGGGGCTGCAGGAGCAGAGTGGGCACAGACCATACTGCACACAGGAGTTTATGCACATGAGCAAAAGCACACTTAGCTGTGGCTTTTCATTCAGAAAATTATCAGTTTATTTGCTATAAAGAAATCTGAAGAAATAAGGAACAGCAAGCTCAGTTTTGAAACAGGAAAAAAGAGTGTCAAGACATAAATTAAAATCTGTATTACTGTCAATTACCCACCAAGAGAAAAATCCCTGAGGGTTCCCTTTGGTATTAATGTAGCTATTAAAATATTCATTGTTCTTTTCATATACAGCATGTTTTCTTTTGTACTTTTCTTCAAGAGAGTCACTGAGATAATTACTTAATTACATAAGCAAGAACTTTAAATTCATAAGGGCTGTATTCTTGTAATGCTAATGTGAGAGATAATCTCTACTCTTTTGTCATAATATGTCACTATTTACTTACAAGCAGCTATTTTTTAATCAATTAATCAATTATATTTTAATCTGTCACATCATTGGCTTACACTGGTTAATAAAATTCCCCATCACAGATCAACGAGTCACAGAGCTCAAACTAGGAATCAGAGCAACAAAACTTAATCCATCTGTATATTCAGCAAAGCTAGAAATGTTATTAATGCAATCATAAGCAGAAAGTAAAATGTCCAGAAATTATTGCATTATAGTCACTCACTTGAAGAAACTCCATTTATTCAAGCAGACTCAAAAAAAGGGTTGTAATCTTCAATGGGAAAAATTTACATTTTCACCAGTTAAGCAGTTTGCAAAAAAATTTAAATTTTAGCATTGGTAAAATTTTGAACATTTACCAGATAAAGGACTTTTCCTAATACTCATTCTTGTAAGAGCAATCCAATTAAATTTTTAAATAAAATCCAATTTGCTGCAATGTGATTGATTGGGACTATGAAGTGCTTCAAAAGATGCACAGCAGGATGGCAGAAAACGTGCACCATCTTTACTGCAACATTCAGCACAGTAAAAACAAGTCTGCTTTCCCCTCCACGTCTATCCCACGTAATGGCTGCCTCAATCCAAACACCAGGCTGCAAACACCTCTCTCCCAGTGAGGTTCATCAGGATGCACCAGCTTCTTACCCCATAAATCCAGCCAGCACAGAATGCATCACCAAATTGCAGTACATTGCTAGCCTGGTAATTGAATGTCTACTTAGAGGAGATTTGCTTTGTCCTGAAATATCCTGGTAATGGGACACAGAAGAGTCAAACAAAGGCAGGTTAGAACACAATGATCTTTGAATTCAGTAATAAGGTCCCTGGTCTTTTACTTGCACACTCTAGGAGCTGTCTTTAGTTCACTGCTAGACAATGAGGCTGGGTGGCAAAGTTGGTACAATTACCAGCTGCAAATCACCCAACCTGAAAAGAGGGTTCATTCAATTTATGAGTAATCACCACCAGACTTTTGCAACTGTGCAGAATGATGGTGCCTACCAACACAACCAGGCCATGCTGGGTGAGTTTTTCCACCTCACACCCCCTCTGACAAGGTGAATTGAGCATAACTATTACTTCTTTATTGCACTTTGACTGCTACAGCACCAAGCCAGTACAAATAGCACCAGGTTGCTGTTCCTGGTCTTGAAATACTAACTGATTAGATGCAGACATTTCATTAACTTCAGCAGTTAACACTGTTAGATATCATTATTCCAGTATTTTATTTGATGCCTTACTTTACTTAAAGTCGTACAACCAAGATAAAACTGCAAGGCAGTATCAGCTTCAGTTAAAAGTGGGAGTGGTGGTAAGGAAAAGCGTGTTCCAAGGAAAAACTAGAGAGTGCCCAGAGCAAAACTAACAGGTGGTAGGAAGGAATGACAAGGAAACCCTAAAATTTTGTAATTGTATATTATTTTCAAGGGGTCTAATAATACCTGTGTGAGATGTTTTTCTTTATACTCTCTGATCAAAAATATCTTTTTTAAGGCTGATCATCCCTAGGTAAAAGGAACACTTAAAGAGAGGGGGAAGGAAAAAAAGGCAAACCCTGAGGTGTTGCAACACTGGCAAATACTCTACTAATAAAAATAACAGACACTTAATTTGTTGTCAATGAAAAGAGCACTGTCTTCCCAAACTTCACCAATTTTTCTTTTTTAGGGTGAGCTATTAATTAGTCAATAAGAAAAAAGTGCACACCAGACAGGCATGGAAGGACAAATGAACATCTAGATAAAGGGAGTAGGTTGAGAAAAGGAGATTTAGTGATGGAACTCACTGGCAGCAAAAGACTGCAAATAAAAATAAACATATCAGTCAGGGGAAAATATTTAAATGGACCTTATTTTCAAAATTAGGCCTTGAGTCATGGATCCCTATCCATGGGCACACAGGCAGTACTGCAATGCTGTGTTGCACAGAGGTTTTCTTTGAAATGGATTGTGCAAAACAGCCCTTTTCATGTCTTCCACTCTGATTTCCAGAGGTAGCAGTGCACCAGCTGAAGCACACACATTTCCCAGTGACACTGTTGACCTGGCAGCAATGTCATGTAAGTAAATGCAAAGTCACCAAATTACTTCCCTGTACAGAGAAGAAGGGAAGAAAGATAAAATGAAGATTTGGACAGGCTTAAAAAATTGGCAAGTGAGGATGAATGTATTAGGCAATAACAGAATATGTTCCCTGCTCCATTAAAGCACACCAATCCACAGTTGATTATTTCAGGCTGAAATATTCAAATAGCAGTTGGAAGCCATGGTAATATCTTGATTTTAGTAACAGCTACTGATTAAATTTCACAAATACTGCACTATTTAGAAAGACTGCAAGATCTAACAATCAAAAGAGACAATGCTTCAATTCTTCTCCCCCCAGCAGTCCAAGGGCAACTGATTTTATCATGGAAGGGAGGAGTGTGACTATATGCCCAGAGGGAATGGTCCAATATAGAACAGAATATTTCTTTCAGAATCACATGAGCCAAAGAGGAACAGAAGATAGGATATTTTAGCTTAAACAGATAACTACAATTTAATGTAGTTTAAGGTGCTGTTAGAGCTCCAAAGATAAAGCCCCTATAGGCTGATGCAGCTCTGTATGTGTTCTGTATTTCTGTCTCCCCAGGACAGAAGACAGACCCAAGCATACATATATGTTGATTTTTCATATTCAAACACTGGCTCAATATTGGAGCAGAATGCCAAATTAGATTATCATTTCCTTCAGTATCAATAGCAGCTTCTGAAAACCAAATTACTGTTCTAAGTTTTAACTCTCCAGCAGAGCTGCCCCCAGTGTGTACCTTGCTGTTGCAATGGTATATTCTGCTGGCAGCAAACTGGCACAGCATTACTGAGCATGTAATTTGAAGCCATTTCAGTTCATCAGGCATTGTATTGAAACATTATTAACACCTGGATGGGTAAATCGTTATCGCCAAGGCCTCTCAGCTCACCTAACTCAAGGTCTGCTTATGCAGGGCTGGCAGTCATACATTTCATTTTAATGACCATTAGGGTGGATAACAATAATAACAGACTGAGGGAACAAGCACACTAGCTGAATTCACAGATATTTAGGAGGATTCTCTTCTTTCCAAGATTCATGTTTTCTCTCACAGTGCATGCACCTAATGACGAGAAAAATGTTCCATCTTTCATCAGGCCATAGAAAAATCCTTCTTTATGGCAAACCTTAAAAATCCAGTTCTCCTTTTAAGAGTAAGGCTTCTGCTGTATACACTATTTTAAAACACTGCATCCTTGAAAATAAGTTTACTTCTTGTTACAATATTCCAGATTCAGTGAACTATCAGGCCTCATCCTTTTGAGTTATAACTGCTCGTAACTGCTCAGAAGGAGACATAAAGCAGTGAAAATCTGGTACATAAAATGTTTTATTTGTAACTGATGGGATGTTATTTAATTACTAGAAATATAAGAGAATTATGATTAAATTAGAATATTCTTCAGGGTGGGAATATCATATCATACAGGAGATCATGTTTTACATCTCAATAAATCAGGATGTGTTCTGTCATTTTGAATTAAAATTGATAGGCTTTTTATTAACTCCTATATCTCTCATAGCTCCAAGAGTTATTGCTAGTGTATCAATCTGGAAGTTTTATTAAAGGTGAAAGTGTGTGAATATTATAAATCTAATTTTTATTTCTGAAACATAATTAACTCTTTCCTCTGTTAAAAATTAATGAGAGAGCTGCATGTAGAGAAAAAAGATTATACTGATGAAAAACAAATTCTTCTTTTATACTGTATCAACGTACAAAGTAGCTCTGTTTCAATACATTTCAGTCAGCAACAAAATCCTCTCTAAAATTTTTTTATGGTTCCTTTAAAAATTTTTAGTATTTTAAGGGGCAGAGGGGGTTGGGGAAGCGCTCCAGAGGTGAGGCACAACTTCTTCCTTGTAAAGTTGTGAAAGGCAAGGCAAACCACTGTTATTCCATGTCTGACTTCACCATTCCAATTCTTTTCTGTCTCCTAAGTGATCACAGTCCTGGTCTACTGATCAGGAAGGGGTTTATTGCATAATTATTTGCTTTGGCCTACATCCTTGGGCACAATGTCTCCATTATCACATTAAGATTTCATTGCAGAAGAGATAATGCAAAAAACGCAGAGCAATCTAAATGGTTAATGACTTCTCCTTAATATGCAGGCTATGTATCTCTGGTGACAAACACTGATAATTCACTTAGGAGAAGTGTGACAAGATGTAGGATGATTTAAGTCCAATACACCAACACAAATTGTCCTGTATGTTAATCATCCAGCATCTTAATGCCTTTCCCATTTTCACACCGGTATTTCAGCAGCTCAGTGAGACTGGCTGCAGGCAAACAGCATTTCCAGTCATCCCAAATATCCTTCCTACTGCTACAAATCCATCTAAACACCCTCAACAAGGGATGTGCCTCCTCTTATTAAAATATTTCAGTGTTTCATTGATCTTGATGTTTTAGATCATGAGTAACAAAGCCATGAGAGACAAGAATATCACTAAAGCAAACTCCGCAACAGGTTTTTCTGTCTGGTGTTTCAAGGAAAATGCTCATAGCAAAACTGGCTTTCAACACCACTGACCATCTTTCATTTTGAAGTGTTAACTGAACAGACTTTTTAAAAAATTGAACACAGATTATCACTAATATGAAAAGACTCTCCACAGTATAAATACAACAGCTATAGGTGTAAAACCAGCCTGCCACTCCAAATTCAGACCAGATTTCCTCCTTTTCACAGGAACCTCATTTAGTATTAAAAAAATTGTCAGACACATCTATTTTGAAAAACCAGTTTAAGTCTCTGCAAAGAGCAAAGAAAATGCAGCACTTTCTGAAAACTTCATTTTTTAAAATATTCTTTTCTATGACACGTGAGATGAAAGCAATCATGTTCACCAAACACCTTTTAAATTCTTAGCTTTGAGCATGTAAAGACTCAGTACCATTAAAATTCTTCCACAGTCACAATCCAAACTGAAATTCTGGTAGTGCAAGGAATGTTTAGGGCCTGCTGAACCTTCTCTACTGAGATTATGAAGCTACTGCTTTTGTCAGTTTGCTCTGGTGAAGTTTGGTCCAATTCCTAGTGAAGGTCATTGTCTGCTGGCAGGACTTCACCCAGCAATATGCATGGGACATCCCCAGGAAGTGCACAGCGTCGTACTGAAAACTGCAAAGCTCAGTCCTGCTGGATTGAGATCTTCCATCTCAAAGCTCAGCAACATAAATAAGTCCATGTAGGAACGCCTGGCAATTGAATATTTTTCTTGAATAAATACACATTATTTGATTTCCAATGCCACAAACCTTGTACCTTTTATGAGGCAGAACATTAAAAAAGAGTAAAAAAACAGGCATCCCTTCTGTGTAAGCAAAGAGGAATTACTCAAAGATTGGCATAGTATATTGATAGGATTATTTTCTCCTGAGGTTTTTTTTTTTTAAATTCATCTGGCCTACAGCATAGTGTCTTCAAAGTTCTCCACTTTTTTTTAGAACATCACCCATTCTAAAGCATACTTGCCCTGTAACCTGATATGTGCCCTCAAGCTAAGGAGTCAGAAAATATTTAATCTAAAATATTCTTCTCAGCCATTTTTTCCTGCCAAATTCCACAATGTCTGGCTTTAGCATGACTCATGTACTCAGCACTCTGCAGTCTGGGCTGTGCTGTTGCTGCTAAGACAATCACAGAGCTGCAATACTTTGGACAGGACCATGATAAGGTCAGGAAAGCAAATTTTTCTAGTGTTACACACCAGAACATGCTTGTCCATGGCCAGAAGATTTCCATACCAAAAAAAAAAAAAAAAAAAAAAAAAAAAAAAAAAAGTCAATTTTTGTTTTTCTAACACAGTAGATGAGAAATGAAAATGTTCTTGTATTACAGGATTGTTGTCTTCAGGATGAAGAGCTATTGCCTTGAATCTCTCTCATGCAGATTATTTGATTTTGTGCATTTCCTGCTCCAAGCATCACCTCTCAATATTGCAAAACAATTTGCCTTTTTTCAGACTCCATTATAATATAGGAAATGGAATCTGGGAAATAAAGACATTAAAAATCTGAATTGGAAGATTTGTGTAATGTTAAATACTGATTTAAATGGCATAATTTCAGCAGCCTAGTCAAAAAGAAGCAGAAAGAGCTCAATCACCAGCTGGATAGCAAAAACTTATTAATCAGCTATTGTTATTAAACTAATGGTGGATCACAAAAGAATTTGGCACTTATGGTTGTTTTTGCGTTCCTCCTCCATCCCACGGTGGGAGAACAACTTATCCCAGTAACATGTTTCGATTTGGGCTTCACTATATCTGTCCAAACACTGGTTCTGCAGCACCTTTTGAATGGTTTTCAAATTCCCCACTGGTTTAATAGAATTCATCATCAGAAACCATAGAGGCTCTTCTGATGACAGCTGTGCTGAGAGAAATGGGACAGGTTTTGAAGTTACAGAGAAATGGTGGAAGAGGAACTGAAGGTGACCATTGGTTTGGTCTTGTCACTTGTGGCCAATACATTTATACAGCAATTAGCAGTAACCTGGCTGCATGGGTGTTAGTCTTTGAGTTATGTGGAGAGTTCAAGGTTTTTTCCAAAAAGTTCCCTCATGGCCACTTGAAAGAAAATTTAATTTTATACTGAAACTAAACATCTGTTTAGTTTAAAACCTTCCAATTTCCCTCAACAACTGTCCTATACATTCTCAAGTAATAAAAAGATGAATAGCTTCTTAATTCAAAGAATTTAGGATGGAACAGATCTAATCTCTGCACATAGAAATAAGGCAGAGTGGTTGGACATATGTCATCTGAGGACTAAAACTTCTCTGAAAATTCTCAAGCTGAGGTACTGCTACCCTCAGATTCCACACATGAAACCAGGGAGTCACAACTGGCTTACATAAAGATGATATAGTCAACAACCATTAATAAAAAATAACAATGTACAATGTAGCAATAAATCTACCAAATGTGAAAGCTTAGGGTTGCATGTTTTGTTTGAAAAGTATGGATATCTAAGAAATACTTAGGAGCTAAATTGCAAAGTCATTATTTATAAGAAAGGCAACAGATTCTCCTTTTCCATCGAAAGTCTAAGCCAAGAAAACCTCCACACTCTAGGGCATAGCCTCAGCTGTAGTAAGATAAAATAGCTAGGGGGGCACTGACACAGACGTAACATTATTTAGATTTTTCCCCTGTTGAGAATTTTGAATCCTCAAAACTCATCCCTCTGTGCCAATTACTAAGAGGCTTCCCACCAGTGCTCTCTGGAGCATGCATAGCACAAAAATATGCATCTAACATTTAATTCCTGAAGTTCTTTCAGCCCACAGGGGGCTTCTACAAAGGAAGCAGGAGCATGTGGGGCTTTCTTGAGCGTCGAGGTCTTTGAAAGTGCTTTCAGTGAACTGAGGAAACAAAACTGGTCTAAGTGAATGCCAACAGGACCCTGACTGGGCTGATACAGCCTAAAGGATCCCTCCCTGACTGGGAAAGAAGAACATCTGCACAAAGAGTGTCTACATCCGTACAAACATGACTTAATTTTCTGAGACCAATGCACTGAGATCTGCAGACAGCAAAGTGAAGCCCCTGGGGACCCCAGAGAAAGCAATAATTTGTGTACATGCAAGGCTCCTCTGCCTCTGGACCCAAAGACCACCAGAGAGCCTCTCACTCCTCTCGGGGCTTAGTGGAAACCAGCACCGCTTCTGAATAAGCAACAATTCTTCCTCTTTTTAATTGCTGACATTTGTTAGCATGGTTAGAGAGTTATATTTGACCACATGATTTTAAATCGCTACGATTTTTCATTTGAAAAATAGCACTGTAATGTTCCCCAAGAGCTGCAAAAATAGGGCTCAAATTGTAAATGAAAGTCAACTTCATGGATTTCTTCAGTATTTCCCTCACAAAACAATTAAAGCAAAGCAGAAAGCTGCTTTCGTCTTTAAGCAAACTGCTGCGGGGGAGGAAGGGAAGAGGAAGTCATGTAAACACTCTTTAAATGTTAATTCCAGAGTTTAATTGTAGCTCACTGCAAGCCTATTAAACCCTGACTAAGTGCACCTGACAGACTGACAACAGCATAATGCTAATGCATGCCAGTGAAGAGCAGTAATTAGCTTCTTTAAAAGGGTGAGATTTGGGGGAAACTGCTCACAGAACAAAAGAAAATGGGGGGAGGGAGAAGGAAAGGAACGATAAGTTTTTTCCCGTTATACCTTTCTACATCTTATGTAAATCTTTGCAGAACTCAGGCGACTCTCAGAACTCTGCTATGAAAGCTTATGAAATGGCAGAAGGATCTCAAGACTACTGGGCACAGGATAAGAGCTGTTTAATGTCTTGATTTTTTGAACGGACTCTGTGAACAAACTGAAGTAACAATGAAAGTGATGTTAAAAAAAGACCCAGAAAGAGGGTGACTGGCTGCTCTGACATTTCTGCCAACTCCAGAGCACTGGAAACTTACTTATACTCTTCTACAGAGTAGTCTTTCTTTCTTGCTAGCTCTCCTGCGTAAATATCAACAGAGGGAACTCCTTCAGCAGAATGGGAGGGAAGCAGAACTGGTTCATGTCAATCGATTCATGCCTCATAGTAGGTTATCTCCTTTCTCTGAGTAGTTGCATTATATTTAATTGGACATCAAAGCTAAAAGTCAGTAACTGTGCTTTACAGTACAAGCTGATTTGTTTAATCCTAACCAAAGATCAGATCCCTTCTCCAAGAAAAGGCTCCAGGGGCTTAGAGTACCAAAAAATTTAGACGGTTAAGAGTAGCATTTTGAAACTATACAGAAGTATCTCTTGTTACCTGTACATTGCATCCAAACTACTGTATTGCTGAAAACACAGCAAATTCCAGAAGGAGTCTGAGCTAATCTTGTTAAATCCTACATTTTAGTAAAACTTTTCGCTCTGTATTTTTAATTCAAAACATGAATGGATAATTTTATATTATATGTATGTTATTTCTTTCAGACAGGCCATTGCAGCCTCCTTCCTAATGGATACACTCTCAGGATGTTTAACAATGAGTAACAAATAATCCTATAAAAATCCACACCACTTCCAAGATTCCAAATACAAGAAGTACTCTTGGTTCTGCGACTACAAATTTCTCAAATCAGTACCTGAGGCATCATCCTATTTTGACAGAAAGCTGTGACAGAAATATGTGGCAGTGAAGAAACTCCAAAAAGTCAACAAGCTGAGACCAATGAGAACATCCCTTATCTTCCATTTACAGCAAACGTTTCCTTGAGACCCAGCAGCACACTTATGAAAAGCAGTTCCACTATCTTAAACCACAGTAGTTTGATTTCCCACTGCAGGAACATTTTCATGCACCTGTTTCCTTATTTATTCCTTATTTAGCCACCTTAGTGGAATAAGCTTAAACCATATTTAAACTAAAGAAATTGGACTTCTTGAACATTTCTACTTTTTTGAACCTTGCTCCGAATTAGTGCACTTATCAAAGCAAACTGCCAGTGAAACTTCAGTATCTCAAGTTATGGCTCTTTTAGACCATTGTCTTTCCCCTGGCCCTGAGGTTCAGAAGCAGAATGAAAGCAATTAGCTTGCATTTCCTTGGACGAGTATTTTGTACTCCTGGTGAGAGACCTGTCTCTTAAACGGCTGCCCCAGGAAAGGGGGCAAGTCCAAGATTTAAAGGACTTGCCTCACTAGCAATAACTGCACAAGCTGTTCCATTGGCTCCGTGCTTGCTCTTTGTTAGACACGACCTTGCAAAAGAACAGAAGGCAGCAGAACCCTAAGAGATTAAAAATAGTAAGGAAATAAAGACCTAGATTGTCTTCTACAAGAGGGGATCCTGACAGCTCATGAAGAGGTTTTCTGGGGTTTTCTTAATCCCACTCTACCTATTCTTATTTCAACTTACTGTAGGCTACAAATTCCAGATTGGAACATCAGTCTCTTAATTTGTGAATTCTTGTATCAGTGGATAGTACATTTGTAGTTATCTGCGAGATGTAGTGCACAGTGAAAGACACTGAGATTTTGTGGATCCAAGTGCCTCTCTCCCAGGTTGGTGGTAAAGCCAGCAATTAGGAATCAGAGGACTTAGCCTGCCTTTAGTTGTAAGGAAGTTTCCTCTAAAACTGATCCTTTTACTGTTGGACTCATTTTGTGTCTTTAATGACGCACTGAAAATTGGAAGTTTTTGTTCACAGCTGCCTCTGTCCCTGAATCTGGATCTCTTCCACCATCTCAGATACCTTGCAGTGGGCTGTGCTAATTCATTTGATCATGCCAACTTCCTCACTGTGTTACCATGTGTCTGTGGTAGAGCAGCCACTTTGCAGGCCTGGGGTTTCTCTCTCAGCTTTCCCAGTTATCACTGGAGCCATGTGGCAAATTGGCAGAAAGGTGAGAGATTTAGCCTTGGGAGAATCTCTCAGTGTCAGGTGCTCTTTGGCATCCTCACCTTCCTAACAAAAGTGTGTGCAGCTGCCCTCAGGGAGCTGAAAGGCTCCCTAGAAACAGGCAGAGAAATTTCAAGTGTGATGACAAGGCTGCCCACTGCTGCTTTTGTCCCTTGCTATTATTCCTAGGCATGATCACCATAATCCTCTCCAGATAGCAGCATTCAGTGCCCCATCCAAAGAGCCAGGAACCAGATTCTATTTGTCACAGCTAGAGGGTCTGATCAGCAGGGGCACCTAGTACATCCAAATAGTATCTCTGCAGTAAATTACAGATCACCACAGTAGACACAGCCACCCTGCCAGATTTGTGAACATAACTCCTGATCAAGTCAGCTGACTTTCACCCACCATGTGCTGTACTCTCACTCAAAGCACCAAGCTGAGAAGTCTCACAATCTCTCATTTTCTATTTTCCCATGACACCTGGGAGGACAGCCAGAGAAATCGAGCCAAATTACTAGAACTGTACAGGAATAGCACTGAGGAGTACTGCAGTTCTCCAAAACATGTCTAAGGACAACATGTTACAGTTTTCTGAGCATTAAGAACTTAGGAAGCTTCATCTTTTCTCTTCCTCTTGAAGAATGTCCCCATTTCCTTTTAAATAAGATCACCCCTTTAAATAAGCTGTGACTTCTAGCCTTAGTCTTGTATTGAGACAAATATCTTGCCAGGTTTTCCTATGTACACCATATATTTATTCAACTTTGTACTTTAGAGACCAAGGAAGAATACTATTAAAAAGAAAAAAAGGTACAGATCTGAAAATGAAGGCCATTATCCTTTTTAAGCATGAGATTTGATTTCCGATATCACAAAGTATGATATCCTCTGGAGACAACAGATAAGGTGGTTGATGAGAACACAGTTTGGGAAAAAATGTCTTGTAGAATTTTTTAATGAGCTCTGCCTTTTAAAAAATATCTTAATAATGCTCTGGTGCAATTTGCAGACAATACTAAATCAGAGAGAGTTGTGAATGTCAGTCAGAGCTGAGAAACGTTAGTGACAGAGCCAGAGGCACTAGTGGGCAGAAAATGACAGCATGAGTTTCAATTTAGAAAAATGCACATTAAAAACACCTAGGGACATAGAAATCAACGTGTGGCTGGCTATTCAGTGAGTGGAAGAAATCTAGAAAATACAACAAAAGAGAAGTGTGGGTGATAGGAACTCCCACGTTGCAGAAATACCAAAAAACAACACAGGCTTAAGTGCAGTTGCAGACTAAAATCCATGAAGACAATGCACTGCAGAAATGATAACTGCCTGACCTTTGGCCAGTTTTTGGCGTGAACATACTACAAAGAATTAATTCTGGACAGCTAACATTATGCAGGACATAATGTTAGCTGTAAGACTGACAAATTGCAGCGTGTTAAGAAAAGACCAGCAGAACAGATTAGAGCATGGAAGAAATGATTTATGATGGAAATTTATATAATTAAATATTTATCAATCTGGGTAGCTGAAAATGGAGACAGGGTGGGAAGACATCAGAGTCTGAAAGGGTATTAACAATGAAAACAGAAGATGAATTACACACTCCCATGTCTGCAGTATGCTGGCATGCAGGATTGGGTTCTAGTATAAGTTTTAAATACTGAGCCCTAGGCTGCTCCTCAGTGAGGCAAAGGAATCCCTCATTCCTTGAACTCCCATCATTTTTGTTCCCATCTCATTCCTCAAACATCATCTAACACCTTCAGCCCTGCCCTGTTTTACTCTCCCTCATGTCCTTTGCTCCCAAATTCCCAAAACTTGACACCATCTCCGTGGTTTGGGATGGGATGGAGGGTTAGACCCTTCCTGCTCAAATTTTGTTCTGTTGAAACTGCAGAGCAAACTCCTGTCAGGGCACCTCAGTCCTGTCCAGGTGGGATAAGTCTCTCCATCACCAAACACAAGTAGGACATGAGCATTTTCCTGTCTCCAAGGGTGACCCATCAGAGCAGAGTGCCTGATTAGCCCACCTGTAGATGAGAGCAGGCAGCTGTGCCCAGTGTCATGTCAAAGCCCTGGGACAGGATGACTTACAGCAGATCACTCAGTGTTGTGCACACAAGCTATTGGCCCCAGCAGGCAGTGTAAATACAGCACAACTACACACTTCTACCTCCTCTGCTAAAGCTTTAACCAACTGATGGAAAACTTGGAAAGTTAACCATGCCATGCAAGCTACATCAGACATGTAATTAAATGTACCAAGGCTGCTCAACCTGAGCATTTCTATATTATATACTATATATAATACTGCAATATTTCAAATTTTCCATCATTCTCACACTTATTAGTTTTCTGTGATAATTCAGATGTACGTTCTCAAGTTATGGGATATATGACACTCAATTGCTAAGCTTCAGCTGGGAATCCCTTGCACATATAGCTTGGAGAAGATGTCCTAAAATAATTAGGTTTATTGAATAATCTATCCAGGGCTGATAATATTTGCCCAAGATTTACAAAAAATTATGGGAAATTTATATTCAGTATCTGAGAAAACCAATGAGTGATGATGCTGTCTTCAGAAGGAGAAGAGATTTCTTTTTCATATAAAAATTATAAAAAACCTTGTACTACTCCAAGAATTCTCATAATGTTAACAATTGCAAGTAACAAATCCTCTAATGATGTATAAAGTACTTCTGATTATCTTGCTCACCATATATGGGATAAACAATGCCCCAGATTGCCATTTCCATTTTTAAAGGCTCCCCCCTGACATATTCTTTGGCCATCTGTTCTCTGGACCTGCTCTAAGTGGATGTCTGCACCATGCCCAACATGCTGGGGTGAGGCAGACAGCTACCCCTGGCTTCATGGCACTGTGCTTGCCTCCCAAGAAGGGCCTTTCTCAAGGAATTAATGACTGGGAACTGTCACAGAAAGCTACACAATTATGAATAATATCCAGAAAGCAAGTGGGAAATTTATGTTTACTATTTCTTATCATAGAAGACACATAGGCAAAGCAGTGTTATAGTGAGGCAGCTGGCTAAAACCAGCTAAAGAATGCACAAAACAAGAACATTTTGAAGCTCCTTATTCAGATAGCACCAGGACCCAAAATACACGTTGATCCAAAATGGAAGGAAAATGGCTAAAGGAAAACACATCCAACAATAATCATAAAAAAATTATTCATGTGCAGCTTCTGATCTGAGATGTCCCAAAATTACTTCCCAGAAGCAAGAAATATATCCCAAAGACAGGTTTTTATATCAGTATAATGTTTCTTACCTTCACAGGTTGCAGTCATGAGCAGGATGCTGAGCAAGGAGAACTTTTAATCAAAGCCAGGTTCACTCAATCACCTCTAAAAAAGCCCTCCTTTATCCTAGGAGTCAAAACACCAAGGAGGTCTTTCTTAGTCACACAGCTCACAATTATTAAAATGTCCACACCTGAATTCACAGCTGAATCCAATTCAGAACTGCATTACTATTTCCAGACCTCCTCTACCTCTTGTTGTTTCTTCTTAGATTTTGACTGCATCTTAGTTGTCTTTTGATGCACCACTTCTGTCTTTTCTTTAGCATCTGAACCCTTTCCAAATTTAAGAATTTGTCTTTTGTTTAAGTTGAATACCTTGAAATGACCCAAGTTCAATCGTCTCCTCCCTTATGCTTTCAGCCTACAGTTCCTATGCTTTAAAGAAATTTGACAAATCCATCTATTGAGGCTAAGAAGTGAAAAGAATATTCATTCAGCAGAAAATATCATCCTATAAATCTAGTTGTCACTTGAGAAAAATCATCCGGGGAAAAAAAAAGCTGAAAAGACCTTACTTTTTCTAACACTACAAAGATTAATCCAAAGGATAATACCTACTGCCATTTATGAATTAGTATTATGTCAATCTATAGTCAGGAATTATTTTTGAAGAATACAATTTTTACTAATTATCTTTTAAAAATTGCTGTACATGTACTAATTATTAATTACTGTGCATTACTAAGTTATATTAAAATGACAACACAGTCTCTTTAAAACAAAGGTCAAATTCAGTTCCTTGCCTACTACTAAAATTGTATTTTGCTTCACATACAGAGCTGTAAGAAAAAATTCTAAATTATGTGTTCCCATTAGCTGCAGATGCTGACAGATTAGCACTATCAAAACAAGAAATAAAGATGTCAGTGTTGCTAGACAACCACTTCTCTTTTTAACCCTACCAATGACGCAAGCTGTAAGAGCAAAGAGAAAAATTTGCTGTCATGCTTTAGGAACCTCTGCAGTTATATTTATGATGAGACTATTCTTTCTAGTTTTTTAAATATAAAAACAAATACTCATGGTCAGCTTAAGTGACACCCCAGATATGGCACTTACTGATAAAAACGTTACACATAAGATTTCTGTGTTATAACAATTTTATTATGGTATTAAATTGATGCAATACCAGTTAAAAAGTATGGGGCTTAAAAATCAGTTTAAATCTATTTTTATTAAAACATATGTATGGAACTTGAAAACATGTATTCTATATCTACCTGTATTATTTCTGACGATCTAGCTGATAGTGAACTACTGATTTTTGCTAGTAGCCTCTCTTAGATAAGGAAGCATGATGAATTCATAGGTAAACAGAAATCCTGATGCTCTCCTAGCTCATCACGTTTATTTCTAGCTCCCCTAATAAAAACCCTGTTAATTGAGAAACTAAATATTCAAGAGCTGAGAAATGTGAAAATTCCATTATAATCATTATTTTAACTCATCCCTGCTTGGGCAAAATTGCTACTGGTACTATATACTGAGTAATCATTCAAACAGTGGTAAATACATTGACTAAACAGAGGGTCACCTCTGGAAGAAAATGTTATATGAGATATATTACTACAAAAGATTTAAATGCAGGTATTTTGTTCTGTAGTATAGATTTTTATACATAACTAAAAATTGTCTAGAATTATCCTTTTTGCTCCAGTGTCTATCAGCAGAGACATGTCTGAAAAAGGTGTCCTAGATCACTAAACTTGTTTCCCTACCCCTCTTCCAGATTTGCATAAATCCATAACTGTAGGTATTGAAAAAAATGCATTAACTTTCCCTCTCTCCCACATGGACACACAATGATTATTTAGGTAACTCAAATGCTAATGTGGCCCAAACAAACTTTTAAAAAACAGATTAAGCAAAGGGCCCAAAATCAAGTGATGCAGCAAATGTCTCACCAAGTCTGACAAATTCTGTATTCCAGCCATTTATGATGAGAATAGAAAATGTTTGACACCTTTGAGTAAATGCCAGGGCAGAGTACTGCAAAAAATTGGTTGAAAGCCAGACAACCTTTACAGCCTTTGCAATACATCTTTAAGTGATAATAGGGAAATACTATTCAAATCCCCCATTAGTGTAGATTTTCTTGGTGGTTGGAACAATCCAGTTAGAAGGAGGCACAAAAGCATAAGGATGATGAGACCAGAGGAGGTTCTGCTGTCCCAGATGAGCAGCTGAAGAGCTCAGCACCCAGCCATGCTCAGGTAAATTGTACAGAACCAACAGTTTGGCTTTTCCAGCTGCAGTAGGTCTCTGTGCAGCTGAAGGGCAAGTAGCAATGCAGAAGGACTCAGAGCAGTACTAAAATAGGAAGAAAAAACTCCTTAAAGGGTTCTTAGTTTCCTCCACCCCAACATTTGGGGCAGTGCAGTACATGTTCCAGAATAATGTGCAAAAGGGAAGGTGAAAGACAGTGTCACATGGAGCCTATGAAAAAATTTACACTCTGTGCTTGTGTTTTGTCTTGCACATGTTTTTTTCCCCAGTCTCATTTTTGCATTGAGACTCGATTAATTTGGTGCAGGGCAAGTCATTCAAGCAAGATTTTATCATCTTGCTGCTCATCTATCTCATGAAAATACTGAACATTCACCTCTCCTGCTGCAGTATGTGAAATGACCTCAATAAACACTTCAGAAAAATAGATAAAAGTACATTTTCATCTTGAAACTGGCCAAGCAAAATCAATTCTGCATAGATCATATTTATTAGGCACAGGGAAACTGATAGCCTGTGGGTTTAATCTATGAAATTATACACACTCAAACATGCATCTCAGACAGTAAAGCAACTTGGCCAGGGTTCACAGCGTGATTTGCAAGTGCAGATTTTAAAGTTCTGTATTCCTATCTGCTTCCATAATATCAATGAAAAAAAATGTTTTCAAACTAGAATCCAAAAATCTATCAGTTTTATTGCAGTTTCCAGAGCTGTGGAACCTTTTTCACAAGATCAGCTAGTTGGGTTTCAGCTTTCCTTTTGTGAGGACCAACATGCTCAGTACTAATGAGTATGCAAAGATTCAAGCATCTCATCCAGCTGAGACAGGCACACTAAAAAGAGAGGTAAGCAGAATTTTGTAATAAAATAGTTCATCTATTGAATTTCCAGGGTTGGTTTTCCTTGTGGAAATAGAAGTGAGGTTTTTATTTCTCAGCACATAATTCTGAGACACCGCTTCACCACTTAAATTCTGGTTCTGTTGAGGTCACTGAAAGCTTTGCCAACAACTTCAATAAAAGCAGGTTGTCACCTTTCATGTTTAAACTGATGTAATAGTGATAGCTAATAAGGGTCATTTATTCAACTGCATGACTGGAAAAATGAGCATTATAGCCTGTAGAAGGCTTAATCTCCCAAACAGCAAATATGATTTTTTCACATGTAAATTGCCCTTTCAGTCTGAGGAAAGGATTTAGATGTTGATTATTTACCTCAATATTTTTCATAAATCACAAAGCAAAAATCATTACGAAAAACAAATTCCCAAATAACAGGAAGATTTAATGCAGTATATATATATATAATTATTATTATCGTATGTGAAAAAAGCAAATTTCCTTTAAGACTTTTTGTCAGTTTTTTAAAATCCATATTCAGAAGTTTTATGCTGTTTTGCTGATTAAATGGAAGATATACATTGCTGGGAAACAAAAAAAAAAAGGTAGCCGACCCTTAAGTCTTTTTTGTTCCTAAAACAGATTTTGAAACAAAATCAAATTAATAAATAAACAAACCAAAGCCATTTCCTGACATCAGTAAAAACAAATTGAGCATTCAGGTATTCGAAAAGAAGCAGATACCAAAAGAGCAATAATGTGATGGGGATTCTTGAAACTTCTGCTTCAAACAGGGAAAGAATATTGAAGCAGAAAAAAAATTACAAAAACCTCCCAGCCAAATTTGCTAATCAGTTAATTGAGAAATACTCACATAGGAAACAAATTATTCCTTCTAATCAAACATCATTTGCAGAAGAAATGAAATCACATTTAACTGAAAAATGGCACAAAACCAGGTGAACAAAAAGATAAATTTGAGATAATTGAAAAGATAACTGCAGAGTCAGGGAACAGAACACAGATTTGAGGTCTAATCAGTTTCTTGGACGTTTTGAAGCATGGAAGAGTTGGTTCACCAAATTAACATGCTAAAGTGGAGACTAAGAGTGGTAAATTTTATAGCAAAGTATTTTAAAGTTTCACGTGTTTTAAATTCATACAGGTCCTATTTGGAAAAATAGCAGCATTAATTGCACAGGAAAATATGACCACAGTTCCTCCTTTTCTTTAGAAAGACTGTCTTTGAAGTCTCAAATGCTGATATTGTAAAATAAATATTAATGACATATTTTATTTACAAAGCAAATTTTCTTTTAAGTAAACAGATTAAAACTTTCATTGTATGCTGGAAAAATATTAGCTAGTTGGGAAATAAAAAAATAATAATGATTAGAAAAACCAAACAAAACCACAAAAGAAAAGGAAAACCCCAACCAACACCTCAACCCTGGTTTGTTTGGGCTTTTGAGAAAGCCTTGAATGAAAGAACCTCTACTGATTTATACTTTCTAACTTCAAAGCCTCTCCTGATATACACTTTCTGACCAGAAACTGTGAAATCATTTTTAATGCAGAGGGACTGAATTCCAGATTCTGTCCATCTGCATAAAAAGCTATTTTGCTGAATTAAAAGCCATTTCAATGAAACAAAGTATCACTCAAAGACAAAACAATGAAAAGGAAAAGCAATAAATTTTCCAAAAGCCTAGACTGAAAGAGATTACCCATACAAGATTTAATTAACTTCCTTTATTAAGCAAATTTACTTAATAAAATAGACTGTTCACAGCTCCTGCATGTGCTGTCCCATGGGATGCTGAGTTGCACAAACAGGACAGCAGGTTGGTGGCTGGGGTGACATCCTATCTGTCTGTCCCTGGAGGGCAGCACAACCAAAATTCATCAGGACTGCTACAGCCCAGTCTTACAAACTGTGGCGTGTTCAGCTGCTCTAAGCACAGATATTTTTGGTGGCAAAATTAAAAGTAGTGCTAATAAAGGCTTCTTCGCAGCCATGTGCTTTGTCTATGGCTAATAAAAGACGGTTTGGTTCAAGTGGTTTCCTGGGTGTAGCTCTTTCCATGCATCTGTTCTCCTGAGCATCTGCTGCCCATTTCCTGCAAATAAAAGGGCTGCTGACAACTGATCCTATCTTGGATAGCAATATCTTTTCAGCCATAAACCAGTCAAATTAATAACTATTATTTCTGAGTTATGTGCAAAATTAAAAATATTACAAACCTAGCAGATGGAGGTGTTGGAGCAAGTCCAGAGGAGGCCACAAAGATGATCAGAGGCTGGAGCACGTCTCCTATGCAGACAGGCTGGGAGAGTTGGGGTTGGTCAGCATGGAGAAAAGGAGGCTCCAAGGAGACCTTATCGCAGCCCTCCCGTACTTAGAAGTGGCTTACAAAACAGCGGGAGAGGGACTTTTTACATGGGCAGATGGTGATGGGAGAAGGGGAAATAGTTTAAAACTAGGAGGTGAGGGATTTAGATTAGAAGTAAGAAAGGAATTCTTTATTCATATGGTGATGAGGCCCCAGCTCTGGAAGAGTTCACAGTTCCAGGTTGGATGGGACTCTGAGAGCAACCTGACGTAGTGGAAGGTGTCATGGCTGGGGGGCTGGAAGTAGATGATAACTTCAAGGTCCCTTCCAACCCAAAACATTCTATGATTCCATCATTCTATGGTCTGGGAAGAGCTCCAGGCTGGCCAGACAGAAGGACTCTTGAGGTAGTTCCCAAAGCTGGATGGAAGTCCAAAGTTACTCAGTTTTAGTTATTGCTTCTTCCTGACCAGAACACTAAGAGGAAATGGGACATCTATGTCTTCACTGCAAGCCTTGGATGTAAGAATAGCTCCACATAACATTAATGTTATTATTATTCTTCCACTACTGGAACTATTTTGGAAAGAAAATACAACACTGTTGCAGAAGTAGCAGACAGATGTTTGGGTTAAACTTCTAAGACACCTAGGCTTATGTGAGTTATCAGCATTTACTTTTACAGTTTATTTTTCTGAGCTTTCTTTACATGGTCATCTCAGTGTACGAAGGACAAGGACAAGACAGAATTCAAACTGCTGGATGCCACACCTGAGAAAAGTTAATTATTGCTGTGTTCAGTTTTAACTGCTATATCAATACCAATGAAAAGATGCATTTTAAAAATTACATCAACAACATCCTAAGCATAGATGCTGAGGTTTCTCCTTTTAGGGAAATTATCCAGATCATTTATTTGTAAACTTTAAAATCTTACCATACTTATTAAAACATTGATTGCAACTTCTGCATTGAAAAAAAATAGATGTAAACTTACTCAGCATTCAGGGGAAAATATTTCTTTCTAGCACCCAAATATGCATAATAGGAATACAGTTGCACTTAAATATCTCTCACCAGTCAATTGTGAATTGTGAATTTTACTGTGAATCTTGTTGCAAGGCCTCATGCTCAACTGTTACATATATTGGTCAGAAATTGTTTGTAGTATCAGGAATATAATTCTATATAATGACAGAAATGGAGAGAGGTGTAAAGAGGGAGGCAGTTGGATTAATGGTGACAGTTCTGGGTGTGCTGCTGTTTAGCCTTGCCCAATTATGACATTTGGGTGTCATTTTTAATTTTCACAAATCTGAATTAGAAGACACGGTAGTGTGAGTCTTTCCAAAGTCATGATGACCAGACCTGTACATCTGTTAGACAAACCATGGCTGTTTCTTTCAGTTACCTAATTGACTGGTGAGAGATATTTAAGTGCAACTGTATTCCTATTATGCATATTTGGGTGCTAGAAAGAAATAAAAAAGTCAAGCTAGTAAAAGTCTGGAAATTAAACTGAAACAAATATCAGTAGTCACACATTTGGAAGATGACCAGGAAAAGTTAAATAAATCCTTTGCTTTTTTCCATACAAGACTGGTGAAACAGAAACTGAAGCATCTGTGTACTGAAATGGAAACATCCACATGGATGTGGAAGCAAAACTTAGAAAAGAAGCATGAAGGTAACAGGCCTGGATGACCTCTGGCCTAGATTGCAAAGGAACTAATACGTGAAATTATAAATGCATAAGCCAGGTTTGCTAAAAACATTAACTAACCTGCTCTAGAGCTCTCTAGCATGACTAAGGAGAAAAATCATAGACTCTTTAACAAAGGACATGTTAAGAAACTGAGACTACATAGTCTGGCTTCAATAATCTTCAGGGGAAAGCAGATGGACTCAGGAGCAAATCTATTATTTAAAGGGGTGAAATATTTCAAAATAATATTTTACCCTAAAACCCAAAGACCTTGTATCACTGTGACTTCAATACATCTATGCAGTAAGCTTGAAAAAAAAAATCTCCTTTAATGAGTACATGAAACCAATTCTAAAATATCCCATACTTCAAGCAGATCTTTCTCAGTCCTGTGCTTCCCATTCAAACATCAGGAGATTTTAAGGAGGTAAAACCAGAATCATCTGGTGGTAAAAATTTTCCCTTAAATTTTACTTGCATTAGAAAGGATAACCCTCGAGCCTGATGCCATGGTGACTTGGCTGTGCTGTCACTATGATGCCTAATGTACCCAACAGGAAAGCAAGAGATTTTCAAAAGGCTGAGCTCCCACACTGGGAGGGATGGAGGAAGGAGGATAAAGAGAGAGTGAGTCAACAGAAAATAAATGACTGACAGACAAGAAAACCAATGTGAACTTTGGCAAGATTTTAAAACAAAGTCGCAGGTAAGTTTCTCTGTCATTACAAAGAACAGGTTTACTCAGAAAAAACAGCAAGCTCTAAACCACTCCTAGTGTTGTAAAAATAGAATAGCTCTTTCCGCTGGTTGCCCTATTTCGGGATTTTTTTTTCAAACCAAACCCAATTGTTCTGCATTGCTGTGACCTGAGAGGCCAGATTTCAGTCAAACCAGGCATCCCTGTGTGATTACTCGAGCTCTCCTCAAGTCTCATGCCATTAAAGGCATCAATACTGACACACAGCAATGACAAAAAGTTAATGCAAGGGCTAATTGAGCCCGTCTCCCTCACAGGCCATTTCACACCATTAATAGCACGGAAAGCAGCCGTTAATATGTAATTAAATTTCCGGGATGCACGGGCTATCAAAACCAGGTAGCTGGAACCCTACTTCACACTTTTTAACCTCTCATTACCTCCCGAGCCCAAAACAGCCACTGTGCTTGGCAATTCTGTGCTAATACCTTCCCCTACAAAAGCAACCTGGCGTGGCACCAAGGACCAATTCTGCCAGCAACAAAAGCCAGCTCAGTGAAGCAAGCTGCATTTGCTAAGCTTTACTGCCAGGGAGACCCCGAACAACACATTACTAGCTACTCTTTCAGGGGTAAAGGTATGGAAATGTTTAGCTAACAGCAGATACCAGCCCCTCAGAATTTCAGGGCCCTGAACAACTTACTCTAATGTATAATTATATTCCTCTGAGCGAAATTAACTGATTTCATTAATGAAACAAAACACTGCAATTTTAATTCCTTCTGAATCTTATCCCACGTTGCATGAATCAAAAATGATTGAAAGTGAAACTTGCTAGTCTGGGGTTGAGAGAGATGCTTCCATAGTGTTTTAGGGAGAACACTAGGATTTTGAGAGATGGGTCCTCATGTCTATCACCGTTGCATGAAAAGGAAACCAGAGGTACATTTTCCCATTTTGGGAACACAGTTTGAGGTACCTCAAGTTTCTGGAACAGTTGGCACTACCCAAATACCAGTCTGAGTATTCATCAGTAGGAGTGCACTCGCCACGGGGCACTTTTAATACATTTGAAAAAACAGCAATCACTCATGCCAGCCTCTGATAAGAGCAAAGCCAAAGTGTGCTGCGGAGAAAAGGCACCAATTTATCCCTGAACCCACATAAATACCCCTTACTGAGCTATCTGTTCCCCTGACAGCAGACTCCTTGGGCTTTTGGGGTTATTTTAAACTTCAGATTTATCTGGGTTCTGTGGCAGTCTGAAATGGAAACCTTTTAGTATTCTGGAATAACAATTGACATGGCAGACTTCCCAACGCCTCTGAGTCAAGGATGGACCCTTTGTTATTTAATTTAAGGCATAAATTTAAAGTTGGTTTCCAGGAAGAGTCTTAACTCCAAATACTGGTTGCACCTGAATCCATCATTCAGCTGAGGCAAATTTTCGTTCATCTGGACAAACTATTTCAACTGTTTCCAAAATGGACACATTTCTGGTGAGAAAGGAGGACGAAAGAAGTGCTAGCTTAGCATTTGAATGGACTGTTAATTTTTCAGTGTAAAAAATATTTTGTTAAAGAATTTTCAGCCTTAAGAGATTTGCATCTTTCTCAATTCCAGGTAAAAGTTGAGAGTTTTGGCTTTTATAACCACATATTAATTAAACCACAGAAGTCTTCTAAAAGCACCAATGATTAAAATATCTTTTTAGTCCCAATTTAAAAGAGAAAACAAAAATAAAATTAAGGCTCAAGTCCTTAAAAATGACCAAAGCAAAGGGATTCTTTTTTTCAGGAATCCTTCAGACACGAAAATACTCTTTCACAACGGAAACTGCAACTGAACTAAGCCACAGTATTAAAAACATTTTATAAAATCTGTTTTCAAGGGCTCAGCATCCTTGTAAAATCAGGTAGTGCATATTATATGTCAAGCCTATTGCTTTAGAAACCTGAGATCATCTCCCTGATGCTCAGGGATATTGAGTCACTGGTAGAGCACTGCTGAATTAAATTCACTTCAATGCTCTGTAGGAAGGAGCATCCCTCTGTTTTCTAAAGTATCCTCTCATGTGAGGACAGAGTGAGAGGCAAATGTTTTCAGAGATGGGTTGCCCACCTCATAAGCTGAAATGTGGGCAGACACAACAACTGCTTTAAAAGCTGTAGGAACAGCAAAGAATTAATCATCTCCCCTTATCCATGACAAACAGAGACAATCAAGGTGTTTTGTCAGGACTATTTTGATGAGGCACTGCATTAGACATCAGGGAAAGAAACCAACCAACCCCAAACTTCCTAATAGCAAAAATACTAAACTACTGCAATAGGATGACGACAGCAACTCAGAAATCCATACCACTGAAGAATTCAGAGTTTGCAAGCAAAATCCCCAAAAAACATAGGGTGAGTTGCAATGAAATCAATCCAAATCAGTGCCTTTTTTCTAAATAGTGATTTAAAAATATTCATCTTTTCACAAAATGGAATTGGGAAAAAAGTACAATTTTCAGCTTTTCCACCAGCTTCAGCAATCACAAAACATTCTCTCCAGTTAATATTACAGCTTATTTATCTACAGACATGAAGTCCCTTTATTTAAACATGGTCTTATGTTCTGCCTCCATGAGGCTCTTCACATTTAAAAAGTAAACAGAAACACAAATATCTACACACAACTAATGGCAGCTGTGTGTAGCCACCTTTTCAGCCAAAGAAATCATTCATAGCATTTATTTAATTGGTTTGGAAACCATAATTTTTCATATTTATAGACATATGGACATAGTAATTGCCATTCAAAAAAACCCACTGGTATTACAGTGAGTTCAGATCCTCAAATAGAAGTACATTTCTAACATCAAATGTAATATTTTGGGCTGCAAACCGAAGAAAGAAAAGATACAACTTTTGTAGTGGTTTTGCATTCTGGAATTGTGCTTTATTAGTCAATGATTTCTGTTTATAGCAGATCACCACTGGAGTGAGTTTGCGATCAACAGTCAAGGTTAAACTCTCAAGTCTATTATACTTTTCAGAACTCAAATTCCATTACTTTTACCTCAAATAACGTTTGAGAGAGAAGATATAGCAGGTCTAATGCTTGGAATTTGTTACTGAAGTTTAAAATAACAAAGTTTTCAGCACCTAAATTGAAGTGCAAAATTTTGAGTTAAGTGTGGAGTCTTAACAGTGACTAAACACAGAAGCATATGTCTGGGAAAGAAAAAGGCAAAATAATAATAATGATGAAACGCTTTGTTCTCTCTTTGTTTGCAACAAAAGACAAGGAGGAGTGCAGGGATAAAATCCGGAAGGAGTAATGACTTGGATATGGAAGGGTAAGAATAAGTACCTGGGTTACATTGCTTCAGAAGAACTCAGGAAAGTCACTGCTTTCCAAAGACTTTGGTCATTTCTTGGACAGTGCCCAGCCACTCAACAGATAAACTAACCAGTCCAAAGTATGATTCTGCAGAGAAGTGATTTTCACAGAATCATACAATCAACTAGGTTGGAAAAGACCTTTGAGATCATCAAGTCCATTTTGTTGCATTCAACAATGACTCAAGGGAAAGGACCAGCTCTGACCTCATTCCATTTTTATATTCAGTGACTATTTAGCACATGGGGAAAAAAGAAAATCACAGCAGCCATATTCCAAGTAAAAAATATGTTTTTTTTTTTTGGATGCCCTCTTGTGTTCTTGTGTTTGTCTGAGGTGGTTTAGAATACTGCAATGGTAGAGATGTCACAGCTTCCTCAGGCAGCCTGGGCTTTATGTTAGCTACAGACAAGTGTAGTTGCACTACAAGTCTTTGGATGCAAGACTGTTCTGACTTACAATTCAGTTTGATTCTTGACCTGCTCATTATTTCTGCAGCAAAGACTCCCAATTATTTTGGCAATAAGTAAGGACTACTCTGACATATGCAAGTCCTCACTATCAGGTCTGAAGAAAGTTGTCAATCTCCAGAAAATAACATTCCTTATATCAGCAAGAGCTTCTAAATAAATAGACATCTGAGAGAGTTTTACTGATTTAGCTTTTGTAATATTTAGCTATACAAGTTTAATTTGAATTGGAATTTACTCCATATTTACTGTGACAAAAACAGTCATTGACAAAACAATAGCAGCAATCCTCCCAGCCAAACTGGGTCTATCCTTCCCTAACCTCTTGCATTGGGTCAAATTTCAATGGAGAATGGAATCTGCAAAGAACTAATAAAGTATCCCCCTAGGAATTTAAAGGACAAGGCTACAGAAAGAAAGATTTCAAGGGAGTTCTTCCTATTTTAAAAATATTTTCATCTTCACTTTTATATTAATATTAATATTAATGTCTTATTGATGTGCACATGAGTTGGCGATTTAGTGACATTTCTATCAGTGTGGAAGGTAGAAAGAATGGTACTAAAGAATGAGCCACCAAGTCTGTGGTTCTCTGAATGTGCAAGAATGGCAATCACAGTCACTTTAGTTGCTCTATTCACTCCTATCCTGCTGCGGAGGATACCCAGCTTCAGCCACTGCCATCTGTCACCTCAGAGAAATGTGGTTAAAATTTGGTTATGTCCTCAGTCATTGATACCTGTCCCTTCACTGTCTCTCTCTGCTGAATATTTCCAGTGGTGTAGGATCCTAAGGGAGAATTCCAGTACCACACAGAGTGTCTGAAGTACAGCCTTTGTTACAGCAGGTATCCTCCATGGCACAAAACCTTTTTCTTCTCCTACCCAATCATTTTCCACTTGAGGTCTGTTGCACCTTGAGTACACTTACAATTCTGATTGACTTCTAAGAGACCTGAATGAAGCCTGGATGGACATCTTAAACACAGCTGATTATCCATAATGATGCACTTCTCCATGGTCACTACCCTGTGGTACCAAAGATTATTTCTCCTGATGAATTTAAGTCCACAGAGAGTTCAGATCAAACACTCTTGTGGATATTCTTCTTGCTGTTCACTCCCAGGCTGAAGGAGAAATCTCCCCATACTCTACAGCAGCACATGGCTCACAGGTATTTACTATTCATGCCACCATGCAGAGTATGATGTGGAAATTAATGGGGTTAAAAAAAGGTTGCCATGTTGGTTCAAATTTTCAGGGGGGAAAACCCCCTAAAGTATGATTTTTCCAGCAATCAGCCTAAGGAAACCTTTCCTAAGCTCTTGGATATGGGCTGCTGTTCTGCTTCATTATGAATTATAGTCCAGTAAATCCCCAGTACCTTTAGCACAGTCAGAATTATATATATAATTCAATCAAATGTTGAAAAAAATATCTGAAGAACTCATATCTCATCCTCACAGGACCATCTTTATCCAATAAGACCAGAATAAAAAAACCCAGTCATTTTGTACTCTGCAGAGGGAAACACAGGCAGAACACCTAATGGATATTTAAATGGTGCAATCATTTGGAAGGGTTGTGAAACTATCCTACATTAATTTTTCTAACCTATATTAGCTCTTTCACCTTTTGCTATAATTCTTTTCCTAGTTTTCTGTGGGAATTTTGTGCCAATTAGTCAGGATTAATATCATCCACACACAGTCATATTGCAGGAATATAAAATATGAAACATCATCACCCCTTTTAGACACAGATAAATTTGACATATTCAGAGCATCTGAGCACAGCTTGACACAGAGGTAGTAGTACAAATAATTTAATAAAGGCCATTCAAAAGCCCACAAAAGCCATCCAGATTTAGTAAACTAGTTAACAAATAGTGAGAACCTAAACATTTCTTCCACTTTCCTAGTGACACTAAAGTATTTACAGCCTCCACCAACTTCTATGAAGCTGTCCTCTATTAGCTTCCTAAGAAAATATTTGCATAAACAAACTTATGCATACATAAGGGATGTGAGTCTAATGAAATGATTAAACCATACTTTGGAGACTTAGGGTGATTAGAAATTAGCAGTGTTTACCCAGAGAAATCTTTGCCATTTGGTGCAATGTTACCCACTCCAACAGCTTCCTTTTCCCTCCTGAAAATTATTTTGAGAACCCCCAGGTGAGGTTCTGTCTCTAGCACAGATTTCTGATCTGCAGAGCCATGACCTGAGATGATAAACCAGAGACTCAGAAATTATCCCAACCTTGTTCTGTTAGGAGTAACCAACAAATATTTCTCTCCCCAACTTATCTTGTGTACAATTTTTTGGCTCCCAACATCTGTTCCTATATTTTTCCCCCTCTGATGCCGGGATTACCTCCCTTGCCCTTGGTTTCCCACTCCCAGATAAACAGCCTATAAAATCGCTGCAAGAAGCCAAGTGCTGCTTTTCACACAGCCACAGACAGGCTTCCTTTCCTGCACATACTCTGCGTAGAGCATCCACGCCAGCCTCCGAAGGAAAGAGATGATCGTGTATTTGCCGAAATGCCGGCAAGTTCCTCCGAGCACAGACTAAAGAGAAGACGGGAGCAGGGAGGCTCTAAAATCGGAGAGTGCATCACATATTAAAAAGTAACTTTTGGGCAGCGCGTTGCGGGGCTGAGCAGCAGGCAGGGAAGGGGAGCACGCAGCCACATGGTATATTCCTGCCTCCGCCGCTCTCCTCTCTCTCTTTTGGTCCTTCTCTCCGGCTGTGTCTCCCACCTCCTGTCGCCGGCACTGCCTTCCCCTCTCCCCCTGCCGCAGGCTGCAGAATGGGACACGCTTGTTCCCCGGCCAGCCGGCAGCTGTCACACAGCGGAGGCAGCCAGCAGCCGGTGCGCCGAGTGAGCCTACTCTGTCATTTAGGATGACTCACTGGAATCTGGCATTAATTCCTCTTTTTCTGATAGTGGACGGAGAACAACCAAAAAGCTACACTGGACTAGAGCAAGGTAAGCGATTTAAGTGTCTTTTTCACCCTACAGCCAGCCAGCGCTTCGAGGGTGCCGGGCTGCGTACGAAAGGTGGCACTGGCACTAATTCGGTGCGTGTCGGAACACCTGGCATTACATGCCATCAGTGTGTCCTTCTGCTGTTAACCCTGTGTGTGCCACCCAGCCACCCCCGGGGGGAGAGATGGCAGGTGGAAATAGAACCCAGTGACTGTATTTCCTCCCCTTAATGCAACTTTTGCGGCTGCACTCCCACCTGCTCCCGTGGATACAAGCAGCTTCTCAATATTGCTAAATGATGAGGCTTTTGTGTCGTGCTGCTGGGAATGGAGTGTACCAGGCGTCTGTCATGGACTCCGTGTGGATTCATTCCCACAGCAGTTGTTTCATCACTTTAATGAGTTGAAATTCCTCAGTCCACAGAAACGCTTCCCTGTCAGTCCCCCTCTCTCTGAGGGGTTCTCGTGTAGATACGATCCATTTTCAGGCTTTTCAAAAGTAGTGCTCACTGAAAGCACTAGAACAAGTCTGCTGAAGCACAGGCAGTGCTGCACTACATATTCCGTCTGCATTCCTCTCTGCTTTTTCTGCTGTGAATCAAAAATTCAGCGTTGCAGGAGGCTTTTTGCAAGGACAGTAAACGTCTCTGGCACAGCAATTTAAAGTAAAGGGAGAAGCTGCTTCTCCCCATTCTGAAATCCTGGCAAAATATTCCTCTTCCATTTTCCGACAAGGTACAGTATTTCTGTCAGAGTTATCTAAGCAGGTTTCTGCTGGGGCTGATTGACAGTTTTTAGTTGTGATTTTAATGGAAATCTTTCACTGAATGTCTACAGCTTCATTTCTGTCAATCCAATGCTTTTTAGCAAATGGCTTTCTTTGGAGGGTTACACCTTTAAAATTAACCCAGCATCATGCTTTTCTAGACCTATAAACAGAGTATCAGACCAGTTAGTGCACACTGCAGAATCCCACAGTCTTACCTTTGGATTTTAATGGTGTAACTGCAGTGGAAGATATTTGGTTTGGTTCACAGGTTTCCTGTACTGTGGGAAGTGTCACAATTGCAACTGAATCTATCTGTGTTTCCTATGCATTATTGTGGTATTTCTTTGCAATATCCCACACGTTCTATTTTTTTGGACCTTTTGTGTAAAGGCAATAGGTTTATTAAGAGTTGACTTTTAAACCCACAAAACACTGCCCTGACATTAGTGCCATGGAAAGGACCCTCTCAAGGAAGATGACAGGTCCCACGCTGATCACACCCATGGAGGTGACCAAACAGGTATCAGCAATTAACAAAAAAACACCACTCATCTTCCCAGTAGCCACCAAGACCCACAATCTGTTGACTCAGCATTAATATTTTTGGAATGAACTCAAACACGGCAACAATAAACATTCCCCTTAGCTACTGCCCCCTCCATGCACTCTTTAAAATAGACTAGTGGAAAAAAGGTTCTTCTTTCAGAGAATTTAATCCAGAGCTTCAAGAAGAGGTTGGACAACATCTTGATGTGTCAGCATGGATTCTACATCATTTTCCATCAGAATATGGTACAATTTTCCACTTGCAAAAGTGGGAAGCATTTACCAACATTATGCTTTAAGATCATTTCTAGCCATTTGGACAAGTGACTTTAATACTTTTTTCAAAATTTACTTAATTTCCTTAGCATTTAGATATGATGCCTGACTGCAAGGGTATCAGATTATTGCCAGGGAAAGTAATTCTAAAGTACAATTCAGATAACAGATGATTGTGATTCTTTTAACAGTTGATAGTATTCATGCAACTTATTTTTAAATTACTACCTATTTATTGTACACCAGCTTTTAGTCACTTGCTAGTGAAGCACATGTAATAATCTCTGAGGTCTGAGCAGCTATTTTTGAGCCTGTATGGCTAATGTCTAGAATACAAAATTATCCTGTTCACAGGGAGTTGGGCTTTTCTGTGGTATTTTCCTTTCTTCTGAGACATCAGTATATTATCAGTTTTCATCTGGGTGGCTCTTTTCAGGTGGAATCTTAGTCCATTTAAATGCAGACAATTTACTGTGATAACAGTTTATCGTAACTTAGCAACAAGAGCTAAAAAAATCAAGTTACAGCCATCACACATGCAAACCTTGTATTGTGCTGCCCTGTACTCAGCAAATTAAACCCTTGAGATAAATGACATTCTAGACCAGTCAGTTTAATATCATTAGCTGGCCTGGCCAGTTGCTCTAATTACAGAAGTCAAAGACTGCAGGAAGCAGCTGCAAAGTCAGCACATGTGCAGGGAGCTGTTTGTAAAGCAGAAACACATGCTTTGAGTCTTTTTTGTTGCAACATGAATTATTAAGGGAACGTATGGCATTTAGTATCACTGACAGAAAAATGGTCTGGCTGTGGTCCAGGTGGCAAGACTTGCATGAGTGGCATGGGGTTATCACTGGTCTTTCTGTGAAGCTTCATTTTTGACATGATATTTTTACTAACTAACACTTCCAATGCTATTTCTCTATGATCAGACTCTTGGTTCATTCATTTACTGGTGAGCTGCCAGGACAGCACAAGGAAAATCAGCACAATGCTACCTATTGCCCTACCCATTTTACTCCAGATCCACTATCAATGAAACATGTTCAGGGAGCACTAAGATGTGTAGCTGGTACACTGGAATTGGGAGGAAACATCCCTAAGACAGGGAGATGCTCAACTCTGGAGCTCTGATTGAGCCTAGGAGATTAAACCAGCTGAAAGTAGAGTCAGGCAGCTGCTCTGATGGGTGACCTGGTTCGCATCCCTCTTGGCATTTCTCCTCCAGAAACTGAATGCAGGAGAGGCAGTTTTGCTGTGGTTAGTTAAGTGGATTCAGTCCTATAACCGATTTCATTTAGAAAAGAAAAATGTTCACTCAAGTTCTTTCCCTCAAAACATCAGTGTAAATAGAAGGTGCTTCCCTTCAGTTCTTTGTTATTTCTATATGTTTCATTTGAACATAAAGCTTCCTCCAAAGGTGAAGAGCTTTAAACAAATCAACAAGGTTTTACACGTCAGGAATGAGCAAGCTCTTGATAACAACCTCTAGAAAGGTATCAAATCCATCCCAACTACTTGATAAACCATATTCTGCACAGATGCCGGCAAAAATGGATAAAGCTTCATCTCCTTTGAAACAAACACATTTAGCCACTTTCATAGTTCTCTATTAGTGACACTGTACCTCCAGCAGCTGTAGATCTATTCCCCGCACCCTGAACAGAGCCAAGGTTACCTCCTTCCCACTTCATAGTACTTTGTTACAAGGCAAGCCAACTGCACCTACAAGCAACATTTTGAACAGTTCTATTAATCATCACTAAGATGGTATTTCAAGTTGAATTTACACAGGCCCTATTTTTAGAATGGGGACTTTTGCACACTTGTTATATTGCTATCCAGGACCTTCTTGTAGCGTGTTCTCATCAATGAAGATCAAATCTAATCTTAGTCTAAGACTAAGGATGTTTATAGGGGTTAAAGTGAGGCATGTATGTGATGCAAAACAGGCATCCAACCCTCCTGATTAGGCATTACCTTTTGAGGAGAGATTTTTCTTTAATTAAAGAAGCCTTAGAATTATAAGATCATAGAATATTCTGAATTGGAAGGGACCCATCAGGATTATGGAGTCCAACTCCTGGTCCTGCACAACCCCATCCCCAAGACCCACACCACATATGCCTGAGAGTTGTTCAAACCTTTGAACTCAGCCAGCCTTGGTGCTGTGACCACTGTCCTGGGGAGCCTGTTCCAGTGCCCAAACACTCTCTGGTGAAAAACTCTCTCCTGGCATCTTTCAAACACTCTGTAAATTGGTGATGAATTAACTTGAGTTTAAACCTTTGGCCACCTACACCAGTGGAGAGTACATCCGACTGAAACATAAAGGAGTAATGTAACAAATGTGTAGTGTAACTCAGTATATATATGTGGAAATAGTGTCAGAATCTACTATAAATACAAGGTAATATGTCCAATTTCAATCACAACTGAGTTTGAACAGATTCTTCTTTAAAATAAAGCCAGGAATTTTAGGTTTCTGTTTCATTATTTTGTTAGGAATAATCATTTTTCCATTAAAATTTATATTATTTCTGTATTTATTTAATCTAAACAGTGGTCTGTATTTTCTCTAAAATAAAACACACATGATGCAGATTCCAAGGCACCGTTTTAGTTCTTTCTTGCTCAAATAAAATAAAAACAATATTGTGTTCATCACAAAGTAGCTTTTCCCATACTCAGGCTTTGTCAAATAATTTGGATTTGTGAAAACTGACATCTTTCAAAACTGAACCAACAGAAAAATACTTTTTTCTTCTCATTAATTTCATTAACATGTGAAAAGTCTTTTCACTCAATATCAGCTTGCTTGTTTGTGTTCCTTTGATTGTAATTCAAAATCTCAAAAATTACAAGGAAGCTAAGTATGCTAGACATGTATTCTCTCTAGGTTTTGAGGCAATTTCATTACTGAGTTGTTGGCGAGTTTGGCAATGCTGTGTTAAAGACAAACAGTGTGAATAAACTAACAACTGTCCAGAGGGAAACACTTCTAAGAGCACAGAGTGCACTCTCTACAACAGTCCTCCTGAATGACTCATCTGAAATGGGTGTTAGACATAATCTGAATTTTCAGTTGTACTCAGCAAGGTCTGTATGGCTTGTCCTCATGTCTTTCCCAACCTTTTCACATTAATGATGTATGCTTGAGAAAAATGTTCTTATTCCTCAGGGCACCAACAGTGCTGGGTAACATTTAGCAAAACACCCATCATCCAAGTGATCTGTAGGTTACACAGAGGACAGTATCAGGATCCACATGGTGAAGCAACCAGAGTAAAACCCAAGTAAATGGTTGATTTATAAGGATGTTTGGAGGCTGGAGTCACACGGTACTTGAAATCATGTAGCAAATTATTGTTTGTGTTGTAGAGGTACAAGATCAATGCATCAAGATGTACAAGAGCACAAACAAAGTGTGTGGTGGTAACAGAAAATGAGATGCATAACTCTGTGTTAAAGACTTATTTCCAACTTTTACAATGAAAAGACTTAAGTTTTTTCCTAAGTTGTAAACATTACAAATTCTGTCACGAAACTCAGAAAGATGAAACACTCAAAAATCCTGTGAAACTGTGTGCCTATATACACATACATGTGCATATATGACACCATAAAAGTTCTGGATCCTAAAGAAGCCAAAAACCACCTCCAAAACAGAAATACAACCGCAGCTTTGCAAATCAGATTTGGTCATCTTTGAGGCAAGGTTCTAGGAAAATAAAAAATTTAAATAGGCATCCTCACATAAGCAGAAAAGAACAAGGAAGCTTTGAGCAGAGTAGCCTTTCTTCCGTTCCCAAACACCTATAAACTCTGCCTTTGCTTTACAAGCACATCCTCACAACTTTGCAAGCACTACCGTGTCATGTCTAACATACTCAATATATATTGTAAACAAGGAATTATCCCATAAAACTCCAGGACACAGTTCAGGTCATGAAACCACAAGCCCCTGCTATGCCAGGACACAGTTCAGGCTTCCTTCCTGGGGACACCAGTGGGGTGTGTGCAGCAGAGCAATGACATACCCTGCCAGGAATGCCATACCCTGCCAGGGGCCACCTGGGACTGTGCAAATCCCACCTACTGCTCCTGGAGAGCAAAACAGAACAGAACTGGGCCAGGACAGAACTAAAATAGACAACCTCCATGTTACCAGAAACTGCAGAAAGCACCTATGATGTTACAGCTGGTAACCTCTTTATAGCTGGTGACTGATTTGAGAGGAAAGAAGCAAGACAGAAAGCCTTGCACTTCTAAGAGAGCCAAACACTGCTACAGCTAGATTCTTCAGGAGAGAAATGAGAGAAAGACTTAATTAAATCCACTGTCTGTGGTTTGAAATATTAACCTGACCATTGGTGTTTATCTCGTGTGAAGCAGCTTTAATGAATCTATTTACACCTTTACATTTCTCTCATTGTTTTGCTCACTGTCCTCTGCTGCCAATAGTATTATTACACTTTCAATAGTAGTAATAAAACAATTACTGAGCCTCTCTGCTGTTTAATGGGTTTGAAAACTCAGGAGCTGAAAATAATTAAGTTGGATTTTTGTGCTTGCAATGAAGTTTGATATTTGATGAAAAAAAAAAGAAAAAAAACAAACATAGAAAGATCCATGAATATTAAAGTCAAAAGGGACCACTGAATGAGTCTGACTTCCAGCATACCACAGCAACCCTGTCATTTCATCCAATTTTACCTGTGTCAAACCTAGTATCTTATCCAGGTAAGTCCATTATTATAAAAATACTTTCAGATCTCAAAAATGGTAATACAAGCTGCAAGTGCAGGACCTTGCAGCTGCTGATTACAACAGAGTGGGATCATTCCTGTCTCTTCAAACTAGCCAACCTAAAGCCCCGTACCTCACAGCACATTCTTCCTATCTAAACATAGAAATTTAATCTCAAAATGCATTTCTCACAGAAAGCTAAGAGAATATTTAAAAAGAAAGGGAAATTAGTTAGAAGAACTGAGCTAGAATTCAACAGAGATGACAGGTGCTTCTCCACTTGCTATTAAAAAAAACCCCAAAACTTATAATTTCGGAAGTTCTCAGGAAAATTGCAACCACATCACACTACTAATTTGGGGGGTTTCTGCCTGAATGATGTGCTTTTTCCTCAGCATTGCTTCTTGGATAGCATAATGAGGAAGAGACATAACTGCCAGGTTCAACATTAATCAAAAGGTTATCAGTGCTGTGCCTCAAAAGGTAAATGGAAAAAATGTTAACTGTGCAATTTGTTGCAAAGAGAAAGTGTAAAGTTGTCTGGAGCCAAATGCACACATAACATAAAGGATTAAAAAAGTGGAAGGATGGTTTTTACACAATAGGAAAGGACAAAGAGAGACAACCCTGTGCAGCATTATAGTAGGATTTACAGAGGGAACTCCTCAGTTCCCTCAGCATTGCCTACAGCCACCTGAAAAATCTGTTTGCAGGACTGCTTCTGCTAAGGAATAAAATGGACACAAATGAGGCAAAAAGGGAGCAATAGAACACACTGGAAAATGAAGGAAAGAAATAAGGGAAGGGAAAAAGAAAAGAAATAGGTGTTTTCTCCCTCATTACTCTCAATGTTTCTGACGCTTATAGTGGATTGGGGATGAATCAATAAAGAAATAAGGATTAAGATATAAATTAATGCAAAAGAAAAAGAAAACAAATACAAATCATGGAACTGTTAAGGTTGGAAAAGACCTCCAAGGTCATCGAGTCCAACCTTTGGCCGAACACCACCTTGTGAAATAAACCATGGCACTGAGTGCTACATCCACTCATTTACTGAACACCTCCAAGGATGGTGACTCCACCACTTCCCTGGGCAGCCCCTTCCAATGCCTGGCCACCCATTCAGTGAAGAAATTCTTTCTGATGTCCAGCTTGGCCTGGTGTAGCTTGAGGACATTTCCTCTCATCCTGTCACTGGTTGTCTGGGAGTGACCCCCAGCTACACCCTCCTTTCAGGCAGTCGTACAGACTGATAAGGTCTCCTCTTCTCCAGGCTAAACACTCCCAGCTCCCTCAGCTGCTCCTCACAGGATTTGTGCTCCAGACTTCTCACCATCTCCCTACCCCTTCTCTGGACACTCTCCAGCACCTCAATGTCCTTCTTGTAGTGTGGGGCCCAGAACTAGACACAAATGGAATGAAATAAAGTTCCAAATACAACATTTAGGTGATGAAACAAATGTCCCCTCCCCAAAAGCCAGGGTTATCCTATGGTCCATTACTGTGCCAGGAACTGGAATATATGTCTTTAGATCTAAACCTTCTGACATGGCATCTGCCCCTTCAGCTCCCAGTCCTCCTGCAATGGGAGCAGGAAATGCCTGCTGAGGTGAGCAAGGGTAGGGATGGGGGCTGATGCTGTTAGAGGCCAGATACCACAGCAAAACATGGTTGTCACTCTGACATTGGTTTATTGCACACTACAAAATCAATTCAACACCTTTCATTGTCCTGTCAGTCACATTCTGAAGCACTGCAGAACTAATGGATTTTCTCTGTGGCAGTGGGATAGGGATCATGAATTCTGATCCTTCTGTTGGACAGTTCAGTACCCATAAATTGTCGAGACAGCAGAAGCCACACTGCATTTTAATCTCCCACTGCCAATGCACAGGGGTGTCCATCCCGAAGGAACAGGTTATTGCAGATGGTGGAAGTATGGGACAGTGATTTTTGTGAGGCACAAAAGAAAGAAAAGGCCTAGGAACAACCACTTTAATACAAGGAACATGGCAAGCATTTCCTTAAAAATACTGAAGTAGTACAGAACTGTAGTCTGCTGAAGAAAGAAATACTGTAGAGAAGAAGTGTGGTGCCAGTGTATCACTAGTATAAAAGTGGAAAGCTGTAGAACTAGGTGGGGATTTGATTTTTCACCTGTTGTAACTCAGAGCCATGGTAAATCATTACAACCTCTTTTCACTGAACATCTTAGATTGCCAGAGCCAAGCTTTCTGCGCCAGCTAACCTTCTGTGATCCTAGCTGAACATTTCAAGTAAGGAAAACCAGGGGAAAAATCAACAGAAAAGCAACCGAATATGTATTATTTAATCTATCATCAATGTATAGTCACTAAATAACAGCATTGTTTTTGTTTTCAGATCTGTACTGTTAATTCACAGTGACTAATATCCCATTCATATAATGCTTCTTGATATGTTTTGACAGCCAGAAAACTGTTCCTCTGCCTGAACTTAGGAAACAATTTATTTTCTGAGGTGAAAATGTAAATACAAGGCACAGCAGAAGTAGCCCAGTCATCCTCTGGTAAATATGATAATTAGTGTCACATACATATACCCCTCATTAAGCAACCTACAATCATACATGTCTGTGAGTACTAAACTGCTTAGAAAGTAGAGCTTAATATTGCTAAAATGTTGACTGTTATGACAGCACAAGCAGGACAGGCACAGAAGAGAAGAATAAACTAAACTTTTTCAAATCACAGATGGTATGGGAATTGTCCGAGAAACAGGGTAGAAGTAGTAAGGAAATTAAGTTTAAGTTATATATATTATATATATATTAAGTTATATTCCACTCTGGAATATAGACTGATGTCCTGTAAGTGGTCTCTCAGCCTTCTGTAGGAAGTCTTGTGTAATTTTATGTCATGTAAATCCTGTGCTTTCATCACCCACCCCTCAGTTCTGATCACTGCCCAGGGGCTGACTCCAAACTGGCAGCTCTTACCCAGGCCTCTGTGAATACAAATAGACAAATGTCTCCAGTAGGCCAGGCAGCAACTGACTCCAGGGTTTTAAAGGTCAATAATTTCTTTTTAAAAATCAATATATTTGTAACTGGTGTAAAAGCTTCCAGCCTAAAAATGTGCTTAAATGGACAATCCAACAGGGCTTTTTTCCAAGCCACATGAATTTTAACAATGCTCACACCTGTCAGTTTTCAGATTGTCAGAAGGCCTTTTACAAGGGATGGGGAATTCTGAAGATTAATTCTGCTCCTTTCCAGGAAACCACCACTTTCTCTTCCCTCATTCACAGCTTATCACAGACAATGGATACTATTCAACAGTGACAACTCAGGTACATTGAAACAGGAAAAGTGTGTAAGCAATAAACAAACAATGGCATTTTGCTGTGCCAAAGGGAAGCAGGCACAGTGTGCTTAGCTTCCCTGAAAGGAGACCTTTCTTCTAGCTCACTCTGTTCTCCAACTATTTCTGTAAGAGTCATCCCTGTTTTAATAAAAGAAGGGATCCAAGAAAAATGATTCAAGCTAATGCCCTCCCCCCCTCTGTACAAATGCTTGTGCAATAAATACCTAAGTGAATGGAATCACTTGTTCTTCTCCTAGAAACTCTTTGTTTGGTACGCAATGATATATTTAATTTATTATTTATAGACCTAAGCTTACCCATCATAATGAGCCATATCAAGCAGACTTGAATATTAGCATTTGAAATAAGTGTAATTGAGAAACATATTGGGTTGAAAGGAATTCAGACAATTTGATTTCCCTTTGTGCTTCATCTTTTAGTGTGTCCACAAGCAGCAATAAATCAGAATAACTGCTACCTAAAGAAAGCTTTAAAAGAAAGGTTACAGCAGGGTACAGCTCATGCAAGCAACAAGTGCCTATGTGAAAATATCTCTCAGTATTGCCTTTGGTCAAGTTTTTTAGACTCCAAGACAAGCCTCATATTCCCTTGTAAGAGGGGCTCACCGAAAATTGGCTAGGGAGTAACACAGGACCCACAGGAACTCAGTTTCCTAAAATTAGGTCAGCACGGGTATAAAAATAGATTCAATGTTCTGCTGACCGAACTGAAAAGAGGAGGAGTAATTTTTAATCAGAAATTCTTGAGGGTAATGATGTATCTTGCTGGAAGTCACCAAGTGCAGGCCGCAGACTTGCACAGTGGTTAGCTCCTTGCTCTTCCCAACACTGCTGAAACTCATTTGAAGCCTGAACACAACCAAAACTTATAAATTAACTATGAGGGACAAATTGTTTCAAGTCAAAACATGCAACACTATTTAGACAAATTATTACACTCTATACTTACACAGCATTCAGTATAAGACTTCTTTATCTACTATAATTGATTTCTCAATTAAGTTGTCTGATGAAATTGCTTTTGTTGGGGGGCATGGGGGGCTGTGAAACTAAAGATAGAAAAAAGAACACATGAAACCACAATGTACTTCAATTCAAATCACCCAAACATTACAAATCAGTTGAAGTGGAGATTGTAATTATAAAAAAGCATGAAGTAGCAACCTTGGAACATACTGAACAATGATCTTGAACAGTAACTTTCTAAAATCAATTCTAACCATCTATTGCCTTACAATGCAGCAGATCTGAGGCTTAGAAATTAAACTCTGGGGAGAAAGAAATGCTGCTTTCTAGTAATGAACAGACTGAGCTTGTACTACAGAATCACCTGAGCAAAACATCTAGGCCCAGGCAACCAGAAAGAAGGCAACACAAAAAACAATGCCTACTTCTACCTTGCAGGACTATTTCAAAATATGTCATTATAAACTTGTTTGACCTACAGTAATATCATTCTGTTCTATAGTAAAATTGTATTCCTACCCACCCCACTGTTCAGTCCCACTGAGGTCTCACAGCCTGTGGATCCCTCTCCAGAGGGCTGGGTGCACAGTCTGACCCAGGGGGATCCTGCTGACTGCAGCCAGCAAAAGCAGAAATCCAGAATGATGTCCAGAGGAGCACCTACTGCACAAAAAGCCCAGAAAAGCCATTTTGTGGATTGCCAAGGATATTGGAAACTACCAAGGTTATAAAGCAGACCTTGACAACTCTGGGACAGAATTTCCCTGTCCCAGGAATAGGGGAACAGGCTAACTAGTGAAATATAGGATTTTGTTGGGTTAGCAGACATAGTTACTCCAGAAGCTCAGCATGAAATAATCTAACCTGAACCTATCAAAGACAAAAAGGACCCTATCAAAGACAAAAAAGAATTGTCCGATTCCTCTAGCATCACAGTACGGCAAAAGAAAGGCCTGCCTAGTTTAAAAGCGTATAAATTACCTTCTCTCAGCCATCTAACATCAGTATTAGTTCATGGTAATAAATGACAGGTCGGGAAATAAGATTCTGGGCTACTGGCCTGGATCAGCCTGGGATGGAGATTCTGAACACTATTGTAAACATTGTTTAGCTGAAGCTGTAAATTGCAAGGAGTGTGACTCCCTCACTCTGCAGAACTTGTACAGCACATCAGAAGAAGGTTAATGAATGCCAGTGTGAGAAGCACTAATGAGATAGTGAACAGTGTTTTGAAGAGATCTGGCTTTTGGCAGCTAGCGAAACAAGTACCTTCTTTTCATATGATCACTGCCTAGGAACTGAATTCCCAGACAGCTCTCTACTGGGATGCTGAGTTATGGAGGAACTCCTCTAGCCTGTGCTGCCATAGCTTTTGAGGTTTTACCATACAACTTCAGATCTAAATGAATAATCACATTATTTCCCTTAGCATTCTCCAGGGGCAATATAACAGGTACTTGCAATAGTGATGCCTTTAAGCTTTCACAGCAAACTTCCCTGTGCAGGCTTCTCCCCTGCTGCACTCCAAATTGCATTTGTGCAACCAGGAACAAGCAGCTACTTTGGGAAGGGACAGTCAGTGACAATGGATGCCATAACCAATCCATGCAGTGCCAGGAACAGCACTGTATGTGTGTGCATTTATTGCAGGTGTGACAGCCTCAGTGAGTAATGCAGTGCTAAAATGCATGCTGGTTTGTCACAAACTGCTGGGAAGCATATTGTTCTCCTACGTGCTGGGGACCTGAAGTGCCAGTTGTGCTTATTTTCTAAAACTTCTTGGATGAAGAGCTTGCCAGTCAGCATGGGGTATTTTGTGGCTGATTAATTTTATAGATAGTGCTAGGTAAGAACCCTCTAATTTACTGAATCCAATAGCAATTTTAATCAAACTCTAGTTGCTTGCTAATTTGGAGACATAGGGTGCCACTTTATTGGCTTCTATAGACTGTTTGCTTTCCATATATATAAGCAGTTCAGAGAAACCTTCTGGCATACCTGTTTCTTTCCTGAAGAACAGACCTACACAAGTGTTTAACTGCAAACCTCAAAGGTTTCATGCAAAAAGAAATTTCAGAACATTGCAGCTAATTGATTTATACTTTTTTTTTTTTTGGTAACTTTCTAACATGACAGTAACTACAAAAACAAACTTCAAATTTGAAAACCACTTGCAAACTGAAACACAAAATCCAAGAATGGCAAAAGTATTACTTGTCATGTAGGTTGTGGAATGTTACAAACAATCCTATCCCATAAGCAGCCAGCTAATATTGCAAAATATGTGTGAACCTGTGCCTAACTCTTCAAGGAACTGTGGAAGTGAATGAGGATTCGTAGGAAATTCTGTTTCAGCATCATGATCAATAAATAACACTGTGTGGGTTCCTGGGTCTGCTTCCTTTCTATAATCTACACTTTTCTATAATCTCATTGTGTAAATCAACAAAAGCAGCTTCTGTGCCCCTGTTCACAGTATGAGAACGGTAATTACATGAATCCAGTGAATCTCTGGAAGTCATTCTCCAAAGGAGGATTTCCTTTTGTCATCTGATGCATCTTTGTGCCCAGACTCATCTGAAAGTGTCTATGCTTCAAATCTTACAAAAACTTTACAATTACTAAAGTTTTCTTAATTCCAGTTTTTGATTCAGTATTATTTCCCCTATATGGTCTGTACAAGCACATAGATTCTTTCAAGATCAGAGTTTTATCCTCTTGAGTTTGCAAGAGTTTTGGGCAGGTATTTCTGTTTGTGCTTTAATGTATACTACTTTTTCCTAGATGGCATATTATATGTCAGAGACAAAGAATTAGCTTCTCTGAAGGGTTTTGTTTATTTTTTTATTGGTTTTAAGTTACGTTGTCCACTGAGCTCACACATATCATGGAGCTGCTGAAGCAGAAAAAAAACTGTTTCAGACAAGGACAATGGAGATTTTTGAAAACTCGATGACTACACAACATGTAAATGAAATGTTTTTTCCATGACTATTTTCCTTCTCACTGAGTACTCAAATAGCAGCCTTGAAATAAAACTTAAAAACTTAAAAAACCCTACCAACAGCAAAGGGCTTACTTTGTTGATCAGTCCCATAGAAAGAAAGAGGGGAAAATCCTTGTGCTCATTAAAACTGATAGATATAGCTCATTAACTAAACTACACTGCCTCTGACAAAATTACAATTTTCTGAATTCCATGCCTTTCCCTAAACTAGAGCTCACAGATTCCATGAATATTGTACAGATCATGACAATGCTTTAGACACATTAGCTGATCTTCCCTTACAACTCCTAGCGCAGGGACAGCACGGAGCTTCCCATGCAAGCACACAGGTTGTGCCAGCCTGCAACATCCACTACACACTTAGAGTGGATTACAGTTAGTAATTACAGTTAGTAATTTGTACCACAACACCAGCAAAGGACTGCAGGCTCCAAGGGGCTCAAGAATCCAGCTCTTTCAAATGCATTCATAGTGTCTTAGCTATATTTTACTTTAAAAGCACAGGTACAATACCAAGTCGTCACGTTAACGTGTATTTGCTGGCTTTATCTAAACCCTTGTCACACGTGCATTGCCTATGATAAACCAATTAGGCTCTTCTGAGACCTGACACCATCTGTTGGAATCGCTGGCAGCCCAGCAGGTAGAAGTGTCTCAGTCCCTCAGTGGGTTTCACATTTTACCACTCAGAACTCCCAACTCCCCTTCCCAGTGCCAGAATGAAAGAGAAAAAAAGCTTTAGTCCTTTTCTATTGGGAAATGAGAAATAAGAGACAGAGCATGCATTTGTGTATGTGTAAAGTCAGTTCTTGCATTTCCACACTCACTGCACTTCTGATTTTACCTTGAAGAGATGAAGGTTTTCAGTTGCCATAGCAACCATGTTAACAAATAGCAGCATAGCTTTTACACAAATGCTGTGATTGTCAGGAGTTGGGGATAGTCTAACAGGTTTTTATTAGATCCTCCCCAAAATATATGCTTTTTAGCTAAAACAAATATGTCACTTTTTTTCCTTACTGTATGTTTCTCATTTCATAACAGCAAAGGTTTTTGTTTAATAGGATATACCTTTATCAAGAGCTTCTAAATTTGATACACCTTATTTTTCCTGCCTTAGGAAGGCATCACATGATTGCAGCATTCTTTAAAAGGCATAAACTGATTTGCATTAATGCTTCTCTCAGTGGGCTAACAGGGGGACTACAAATACAGTTCCTGTCTTCAGGATTACTTAGCAGTTTTGCTGCTCTGAATGGGAAAAATAAAAGCAGAGGAAAGGATAATCTTCACCATCAGATGTAAAGGGGGAGAGAATATTCTGTACATCATCCAAAAATTAATGATGAATCTGTTGTTTCCTTTAAAAAGTAAAGATTTTTAAAAGCTAAATTTTGCAGTCTTCAACTCCTGAACATTTCCATGCATGGGTTTCAAATAAATTACTGATAGTCCACTACAACAAATACTAACTTTGGCAAATTGTGTTTCTAGAGAAAGCAAATTTTGTTTTTAACTGAAATATAATAGCAATAACAGTTTGCACTTCTCTGGTCCCTTTCATCTTCATGCTTCCTTCAAAGCACTTCAAGTAACAGTCAAAATTATTAATTGGAAATATGGCCACATTTTAAGGATGAATAAGCTAAGATCCAACCTCAAGGGGATGGGAAAAGTCTGAGGCAAACAAACCATGGTAAACGAAGAGGTGATTAACTATTCTGAACACCTAAGCACTTGCTCAGCCTTTTATAAGCTGAAGAAGACAGATAAAGTTCCCCAAACAATGTAATATTTAAATATTTATGGATCTATTTAAATATAACCACAGTGTATGTGTACAGACACTTGCTTTAAAAACAGCCACAAACTTCAGCTGGCTGAAGTATCTTTTTTGAATTCACATCTCATCTCCTCAGCCAAAGCAATGACTTAGCTCCTGCATTAAATTTACTTTCCACTTCACACAGCTATTACACCAGCTCAAAAAATGGCTTTCTTCCAAACTCTTAACTAACACCCTGTCAAAACCAGTTCAATAGAATTGCTCTCTCATGACACCTGGCAGCCAACACTTTAGATTCTACAGTTACACATTTCCACTTCACTGTCCATTCCTATCTGAGGAACATACTACAGTCCCCAGATACAATTATACAGAAGATACAGTAGGTAAATTAAATTAAGTCCTGTTTTTACTTATTTTTTATCAAAAAAATACAGAGGGGAAGGCTGTACATGCAATTATATACAACTTCTTTTTATCCCTGCAACAAATGCTGTTTCCGTTGGGCACCTTTTGTCCATATCTGGTTGGTTTGGTAAAACAAGCCATAGAAAAACTTCTGTTCAGCTGTTTAGGCCCACTCTCCTCCTTTTTACACACAAGCTACAAATCCAAGATGAAATAGGTGCCACTAGGAAGACTGATTTCTGAGAGGTTTCTCATCCCCTCCCCTATTAGCCTCCCAAGTCTCTGTAGAGGGTTAGAAGGATCAGCTTCATCATTTTGAAAATTTTAGCAGCAAATATTCCTTGCCAACAAATAGCAAAGGAGCCACCAGGGCAAATTTCCTTTTTTATGTCTTTGCAAGCTGTATTACCTTGCTAGGATAAGCAGATGCTTATTTCACCTACCTTTAAAGCTGACTGAGCTCTTTGTATGTTTTATGTGCCTCTGGTAGGCAGCACCTTGGAGAGCCTGCGCAAGCCAATCACACTCTCTGCTTACTTCCATTGGGAATTCTCTCCCAATATATCCTAATTATGCCTAAAACATTTATAGAACAGCTTCCATTTTAAAAAAGAGCTCACAAGCCTAATATGCCACACAGCAGATTCACTTCACCTTCACCAGGCACACAGAGCAGTTTGACAGCTTTCAATTCTACCATAATGCACATTTTGAGGATTTCTGTGAATGAAACAAATATGCCCACCTAACACTACAGAGATAATTTAAATAGATATATTTCAGGCTATAACTGTATAGTATGGGGCGATATTCTGGCTATAAGGACTAAAACCTACCAAGGATGTAAAAACTGTCAAATGCATGTTAAATGTCCATCAGCTTAAATAGTATTGATTTTACATCTTATTAACAGTAGCTTTCACAGGCTAGCATTCTTCACCAGGATTGCTATAAGGTTTTGGTTTTTTAATTTTCTTTGCTTAAAGAAATTGTAACTCCTCATAAGACATTTAATTGGAAAATATTGAAGTTTCTCCAGTCAAGAATGAATATTTTGATTTATAATAAAACGTGCTCCACAATAATTAGTAGGCCAGGGTATATAAGTGGAACAGGCAAGTCCCTATTTCAAAACTTTAAGAAGTATCTCTTGAAACCACATTGCCTGTTTTCAGGAAAGTTCACTTACTAATATGACAAGTGAGAGAGGTTTATTGCCAGTGCCTCTGTGCTGCAGGGTTCAGGTTTAACTGTGGTGTGCACTATAGGCAGCACTTTTCCTGCCTTTCCTAGGAGTTCTGGATGGTACATGGGCTGGTTTGGAGGAGAGCTGGGATAAGTTTGGAGTGATATGGCTCAAGGTTTTCACCTCTATTTACTTTACGCATATTGGAACTGCAAGGCAAGTGTCTGAAACAAGCTTAGGAGGGCAGGGGGGCCAGACATATTCAATATATGCACTAAAAAAGGTTTTCTGCAGCTGCTTTTTCTCCTATATGTGACTGGTCACAGGCAGTCACTGCCATATGTCACTGGTCACTGGCAACCTTGTGCCAGAGTTGCAAGAAAGACCTAAATATTGAGGCTTTCAAAGTTCAAGCAAAGTATCACGCACTGAGTAACTCAGAGCCCTTGGCAGTAAAACAGCAAAGCTAAATTACAAGAGGACTAAAAGTCTGGTTTGGCAAAAATCAATTTAGATGTACCATACTCTGCCCATTCCATACAGTGTAATGCTATGTAGAGACACCCAAACTAACCTAAGCATGCCAGCTAGTAAATTAGCAGAAGTGCCTTAATTACTTCTCCACCCAGGTTCATTAATTTTTTTGAGAAGCATCTTGCTGAAATGGTAAGTATAGGCATCTTTGAATGACACTAAATTCTGTCCTCAACATTTAGAGCAGTAGGCAGCTTTGGCAGATTTCAGATTTTAAGAAAAATGAAGAAAAAATAAGCCCTTTGACTTTTGTAACTAACTCCCTGCCCACTGCATCAAATCACACTCTATATGAGAAGTCAGTTAGTATTGGTTTTTTATTTGTTTGAGAGACGCTGTTTAGGTAATTAAGTAAAAGTGCACATGTGGCGTGTTCAAGGAATTTTTATTGTGCCTGAGAAAGAAGCCAGGCTAATGCAGCCATGGAAATTGAACCACTCCATTAAAGCAGAGACAAGTATAGCACAGATAGTAGCAGTGCAAGCTGCCTCCACAGCTCTGACAGCCAAATTACATCAATCACAGCCATGAGGGGGTGGATTTCAGCATAAGGGTAGCACTGCACATCTCCAGCCATACAAAACTTGGCCTTACTGAGTGCTTGTCAGGGAGTGCCAGCTGCATGGTGAGGGCAGCTGCCCACAAATCATCAGGCAGGCCCATCAGTTTAGTGAACACAGAGAGCCAAATGGATGACAGATAGTAACAAATTTTTGTCATAATAAATAGAGGAAAAAAGATTCTTCGTGCCCTTTTGTGATTCTTGTGAGCCCTTTTGTTTCCTTATTTTAGCAGATACCCATAAGAGAGATGCCGGCCCCCAGTTTCCTAGTTTGTTGATGATATGTGGAAAATAGAATGTCACTGAACCATGCATAGCCATAACCTTTGCTGCTGAGAATCTTTAAAAGACATCACACCATTTCAATACTGCTACTGATCTCATTTCTGTGCCAGGAAAAAGAAAATCACCATCCATGTTGCATGGCTTCCTGCTATTCTTGCACAGAATGCAAGACCTTTTGCAGAGGACATCAATAACATGACAACACAGAGAAAACAGAAACACTAGATTCTTTGCCATTCTAGCTCTTTATCCATACAACAGGTATTCCTTCCTCAGTTTTTAATACAGTGATATTAAGGCCCTTCCTGGAAGCCATGGAATAGCACAGTAATTTGGGAGAATTCAGACATGGAAGTTGGAAGGAGAGGACACTGCACCACCCCACCAGTCTCAATCTCTCTTGCACAGGCAAAACTCTGCTGCCAGTTACACCGTGAAACACATTCTGATACCAGCAAGAAGCAGCCTGAGTAGGGCAGCTGGAGGGGCTTGGTGGGGAAGAGTACAGGGACAGCATGGAATGGCTGCAGGATTTGCATCACTCTCTGAAGACCTGGGTTCAAGTCCCACCCTTGTGACCTCGAGCAAAATAGGCCCAAGCTGGGCCTGAAATGCGCTGAAATGCTGCTCTTTAAGCTAAAATCAGGCACTATTGCACAATCATCAACATAACCAGACTGAGCCTCTGATCAGAAAGGAAGACAAGGCAGATAGAAGGGCAGTCTAGAAATTATTGCAAGATCTTTGTTCAGGCTGCAATGTTTTGGGGGTTTTGTAGAGCTTACAAAGTGCCAGAAACTCCAAAGGAGTTTTAAAGCAGTACGCATGAGGCAGGAAAGCTGATGGTTTTGATTTCAGACTTCTGCTTACTAGAAGTAACAAACTGTAGAAAAGTCATTGCTTAGCATAGGAGACAGGTGTAACCTAGGGATAGGTCAGGAAAGGTCTGGCTGCTGGGGTTTTTTTGTATTCTGGAGGAGAAAAAAACAGTATTAAGAATTCCTTGAGAAGGTTATCAAGAAGATGGAGCCAGGCTCTTTACTGTGGTACTGGATGTGAGACAATGGCTATAATTAGAAAAGAACCAAAAAGTTTCAGACTGGGTATAAAGAAAATTTTCTGTCATGAAGGTAGATAAGCAGTGGAATAGGCTGCCCAGAGAGGTTTTGTCATTGCCCTCCTTCGAGGTTTTCAAGACCAGATCAAATAAAGCTCTGAGCAACCTGGTTTGTTCTCACAGCTGACCCTGAATTGAGAGGAGCTTGAACTGGAGACCTTATGAGGTCCCTTCCAATGTGATTTATCCTGTGATCCTAGGATCTGCCAAAAATAACCCAGAGATAATTATAGAAAAACAATCCATGAATAGGAAAGATCAATGAATAATTCAGTTAAAGGGGAGAAGGCATGTATAAAACAGAGAGGAAAGCCTTATATGTAACTCTTTCAAGTGCATATGAAGACATTTTAACTTTGTTTTTGCAGTGTATAAAAGCTTCTATTTGGAGAAGAAATGATGCTATACTCGTGAAGAAAAAAAATTAAAATACTTTCTCATCAAAATTGTCTCATACAATAACCTCCTTACAAAATAGAGTGTTTATGATGAATATTATTTTTACCAAGATCACTTCTATTTCTTTCACAAGAGAGAAACCTTTATTTCTTTTATATCAGGAAAAATTCACTAAGACAAATGAACAGTAGAAGTCTTTACCCTATGTCAGCAAGGAGTAAAATCTAGGAAAACTCTGTCCTTTTCACTCCTTGAAAGTTTGTAGCTATTCTCCATCCTCAATATTCACTAGCTTTCTTTTTCTCCTTTTATCTCTCTCAGTCAGTGGGTAAAAGGCAAGTTGAACATTGTTGTCCTGTGATTCATCCTGAATGCAAAACTACCCTTTTAGTATGACATGTGGTGTTAATCACCATCTTCCTGTCACTTGATGTCAGAGTTGGCAATTTTCTAGCATCTTCACTGGGTGGCCATGTGCACATCATTTCCCATTTCTTCGCTGCATCCAAGTCTGGGTAGCAAATGCAACTAAACTCATCTATTTCAAGAGGGGTTTGGGGTTTTTTACATATTCAGAACCTGCCTCATGTTTAGACAGTGTTAGATTAAACTACTCTCAATCCCAATGGATATAAATCAACACATCTTTTAATACACGGTTTTTTTGTTTGTTTTTCTTCATCCATGCCAGTGCACTCCTCTAAGCTATTTATTTATATGAGGGGAAAGCCAAGTACATTTTTCCACCCCTGCCAATAAGTTGATTGTTCTTTGGCTCAAGCTGCTCAATATATTCCAGACTAGAGCAGGGAAGTTACTTGTCCTCAACAGCTTGGCAGTGTTCTGATATGTTAAACAGATGCTTGTGTTTTACACCCAATTCATAATTACTTATCACTGGTCGACCTAAAGATCTTATACATTAGCTCTTCTTGACTCCCAGGGGTCAAGATGTGCATTAAAACACCTCATTTGTTTCTCCTCTGTGTTTGTGCTTGTGTTAATTCTGTTGGAAAACTTTGTTTAGCTCAAGTTGCAGCATTAGGATTTGCATGTGATTCTTGGAGCAGGTCCTTTCCTCCTGGATTTGAGGTCCCATCCACCATTTTTATTTTTCAGCTTTGCGCCACATAACAGCCTATCATATTCCTTTGCTGTTTGCATTCAGTCTAGGAGCCTGAACACCCATGCACACAAGATGTTCTAACACAAAATTTTCTAAGAAGTGTTGATTTATTGGACATGTATTAGCCTTGTGACTAATACTGGTTTTTTTAACATGTAACTCTGCCGTCCAATAGGCCTGTTGAAAAGCCACTGTCACCTTTTCATTACTGCTATTTTAACGTGTTTACATGGAAGCATGATCTCCTATTTTATAGTTGTCAAATGAGGTAGGAAAATCAGTAAAACTTTTGTTCATACAAGTTGATCTTACATTTCAGTGTAGGCAGTGTATTCCAACAAGATACACTCGACAAGGAATTATATTCATTATGTTTTTAGGGGTTTCATTCATATGACACCTCCTTTAAAATAAATCTGCATACTGTTATTTGTACATTGAAAAAACATGTTGAGAACATACATTTACAGAGAAGTAGCAAACTAATTATTAAATCCAAAACCAAAGAGCCTGCATCAAATTTTGTATGCCAATGGCTTCAAACCTGTATATTTGCTGTTCCAAAAATATTATTTATGAGGTCAGAAAAGGCTGCGTGAATCCAGGACTCTAAAACTTGCATTAGCACTTGAATTTAGTTACAATTAAATTCAGCAAAGTGAATCATGCACCGTGTTTCCAACAATTCATGCTATTCCAGAAATCTAAACAACACAGGATTTATAGTTTTATTAAGTTCTCTAATTTACCTGACTTTGCCTGCAACTAAACCATACCTCACTTTCACTTATCTCACCTTCAGCACAGCCAGGGTAAAACTGCCTCAGCATTAAGAAGCAGAAAAGCAATTCCCATATTCAAGGAAATTGTAATTTGGAAAGGTAATGAATCAGGCTTATCCTGGTTATCAAAATCCCCGAATAATTTCATGACTGTAGGTCACAACTAGATCAGGCAGTGTCCTGGTTGGACTGCAGTTTGGTTACCTCTGGCTCTCCCCATTTTCTCTAAATTGGATATTTCCCCAGGTAAAGCCACACTTGTTTTTTAAGCTGTCCTTGGTCCCTCTCTGTTGCCAGTTGCTTCCTAACCTATGTCAAGCCCTGTAATTTCCCACCAATACTTACATCACCTGCTACTCCACCAGAAAGAGCAATATTGGGAATGCTGACCCATGAAGAACACTATATGGCTGCAGGTGTTCCTGGGTGCCCTGGTGTCTCACCCACCTCACAGTGAGCCAGATGCCATGGTAATTAAAAACTGGATACTATCCAGAGGCTAGTGTATAGCATATTTCCAAAATTCTTCATTATCTAGAGATACAATAATTTTATCAATAATTAACTTCAGGAAAAAAGATTTCATGAGAGTCACAGCAACAGAAACAAATTTAAACTAGGATTTGCATTTACAGAGAGAACCATGGGTCATCCCTACATACACATTGTCGCTCTCATTCGTGTTTAGATATTCTCTAATAGTGAACATTCATGAAGGTGCATTTATTTTCACTCATCTTTTACTCATTGAATTCCATCTTTTTGCCAATAAGAAAGCTTAAAAAAGATTATCACCACCAGTACAAACATTTGTGCTAAACAAACCTCAAAGGGGTATGTCCTTTACCAAAGCAATCTCATTAAAAAATTTAAACGCATATTCAAAGGAAAACCTTCCCCAGTATTTCTCCCTTAGCTCCAGAAGCACAGAAGATATATTATCCACAACTTTCAGTCACGCAATTTTATGACCATCAAATTAAATGAAAAATATTGTGAAGTGGAAGATTCTTTAGAGCAGCTCACAGACCTGACAAAAGATCAATACACTAGCCAAACTTTCTTTTATTCTTACAAAAGTCAAGACATATCTTCTTTGCATGCCCTACAGAAAATATCCTTATTGATTACATCTCCTTGATGATTAAAATTACTGAATTTTCTTCATTACAGAACATTTTTATCCTCAACACCCTCAACAGATATCATCAAAAAGGATGTGCTTACAAAGAGAGACAATCTTTTTTCCTCTCTGAAGATAGGAAACACATAGCAAATCTATGGAGGGAATTTGCATTTAACATCATTATCTAACTGTGCCCATCCTTCATTACACATCAACATTAAAGCCAGGCTTTTAATGACATTCTAGATTATGTGTTTGGACACAGCCACAGCACAAGAAACATGACAATGATGATTGGACTAGTTTTGATTTTACTGCTGATTTCATCTCTATTCATTGCATAAACATTATAGCAAGAGGAACCTTCAGATGAAATTGTCACCTAGATTATCTCAGTAAGTAACTGAACTTTGATCTCTTTTACTGATTTCTATGGAAATACAAAGTGACTTTTCAAAACTAAAAGTTATTTGTATAAGGAAACATAAGAGGAAAAAGGTAAGAAAGAAATGCCTAGAAGCTATAGGCAAGTTTTTCTTCCAAGTTTTGGGAGGCCCACTTGTTCCAAGTACCTACCATAATTGGGAACAGATGAAATAGCTGTCCATAAGCCTTTGTCTTAACCTGATTTAATCAGTGTGCATTCCTCTGAGCTCACAGGCACTGTTTCATTCTTTGCAAAGTTTCTTTGTCTGGTCTGGGAATTTGGAGTCTGTCCAATCTGATTAGTTCATCAATAAAGGTATAGAGGACAAAAGTACTCTTCTACAAAAGAGTTTGCTATTCATTCATCAGCTTAATTTATGTTACTATCCTTGACACCTTCATGCAGGTCTCCCTTAGGACTGATACACTGTTTTTACTTTTGAGAGTATGAATAAAAAAATAAAATCAGGCATGCACCAGTAATACCAATTAGAGATAAACACAACATATCCCACCATGGCCATAAGCTACGCAGAAAAGATATGGGCAAGGATGACTGAGTATTGTACTGTCAGTCTTCTTCAGAAGGAAATATCCCATTGGAGTCATCCAGTGGCCCTCTGGAGTCAACACCCTGCCACTGCCATTTCTCTGTGACTCAGGGCAAAGGCATAAGCACAGAGGAGATGAGTGCAGTCATGATATGACCTGCTCATATACTCTGGGAACAGAAACCAGGTAATTGTCCTAGGCAGAGACATTTGCCTGGACAGAAAATAGTATGTTCCCTAATACCTAGCAGGAGCTATTAAAGAGAGTATTAACTAAATATAAAAATAATTAATCTCCCTTTGGACTAAAAGATAGATTTAATAATTTAGTAAGGGACATAAGTCTGCCTAGAAAGAACAAAATGACAGAGCATCAACTTTCCAATGTTAACACTGAAATTTGGCTGTGCAAAATTCCCACTACAATCTAAATCTGCAGTCATAAGAATAAAGAACAGCCTTTCAGAGCTTTTTGGATCACAATTCACATGTGCAGATGAGGTCATGCCAGCCCTATGGTTCGTGGCAAGAGCATGACAGTAACCAAGACAACAGCACAAATGCTTCCTGCAAATTCCTCTTGTCAGAGCATAGGGAACATGGTGACCAGCGTATTCTTTCCTCCAGATAAAGCCCAGTCATCTATCTCAACACAAGATCTCATTAGGACTGAAGCTTTTCTCAGCTAATCAACATTAATTCTGGCTTTACCATGCCCAGTTTTAGTCATCTGGTGCATAGTTAGGGGCTCAAATTGGGGAGCAAAGAATCCGTAAGTTGCACCTCAACACTCAGCAGAAGCAAATCTGAAATTCCTTGTGGGAAACTGCACCGGGTAGAAATATTTCTGTGAGAATGGGTCCTGCAAGTACATTGCCCTACCATTGAAATTCTGCTGCACTGCATTATATTAACAGAGCACTTAAGCACACATATTTAATCCTCTTTATTTCTCTTAGACCTAAATGCAGTTAAGTCCTCCAAGTTTGTAGATTAGCACTTCATTTGAAATTTGATGCCTTTTTTATAGGAAAGGATGAAAAACTCTTTCATATTAACCATTCTTAAACTCTAGCAACTCCAGCACAACCTGAATACATTTCTCAACTTTGAAATAGTTTTCATTAAATTTCAGTGCACCTCTGCTCTTATGGCTTTCTAGGCAGTTGAATGCTCATTTGTACAAAACCTTCTGAGTTATGTTCATCATTACTTTTAGGTTCATGGCTGCTTTGGTTCCCCTGACATCATCAGAATGAGTTCATTCTTCACATTCATTTGTTTTCCCATTAATAAATTTCTCAGGTCACATAAGTTCATTTCAAAGAGGTATCTTCTTTTGCTACATACCATAACATGTCAGTCATCCAGACATGTGATGGTCTTCAGCTTCCTAATTCTCCTTGGACTGTCTCAGGACACACCTTCCCTTGGCACTGATCCACAGGTCCAGTGCAAATCTTACTGATGCCATTTTTCTTTAGAGCACCCTTTAGATGAGCTGTATTTTCTAACCTGCAGCTCTTGGTACCAGAAATTACACTCAAGAAAACATGTTTCTGTCTATTCTGGTGACCAGTCATTATCAAATGCAAACTAATTCTTCCCTTTTGAAGACAGAGGTACCATCTGGAGTCACAATAAAAATAATTTTAATAATTTTTTTAAAAATGGTGTTGCTGTTATCTCTTGCGTAATAAATTCTGAAGTCATAACAGAACTTTTTTTAAGCAGAAGGGCTGCAAAATCCACCCACCTAAAATTTGCCACAGGTATGTGCACTAAAAAGACACCATAAATCTAGGACTCAGTTTTTACTAGGATTTCTATATTTTATCAAGTCACTGTGATAGTGCAGACAATTTACTGTCACTGAACCATGTGGCACTAGCTGGATTCAGGCTTTCTCCAGATCAAGTACTGGCCATCACTGCCAGTAGTCATAACTACAGTTAACACAAATGGGTTTCTTGTCACTATAACTACTATAAATTCACTATTTGTCTTTTACCTGAAGCACTGAACAGATTACAGCGAGAGGGCAATAAGGAATCTCTGAAGGCAGCCAACAGGCAGCACAGCATATCACCCACAGCAGTAAATCATCGTTCCTTATCACGTTTATATGCTCAACCACAATTCCATCTGCAAAGTACAGCTGGGACCTTTAAAAAGTCCCACAGGTTAACAGTACAACGTTTTCTGAAGAGACCACTTGAGACAATCTGAGCTAGATTTGTCAGAGCAAAGCCACAGAATCTGAACATGCCAGAGGCAAGCTCAGCGCCCCTCATTCCTCCAGGCAGTGGATTCTGCAGAGCTATGCTGGCTCCTTTTATCCCTTCCTTTGCAGACCCCACATTGTAGAGATGTCTATGTGCAAAAAGCTCACAAGGCTTTAAAGACCCCCCCCACTTGCTCCTTGCTATCCCATACTTTTCCAAAAAATAGAAAAACAGACATTTTACCTAGTGATAAATTCCCCACCAAAGCAGTGGTAAAGGGGAAGGCACATGGTTTCTAAATTGTATCTTTAGTGTACAAAGACTGACTCGGAACAGTCTCTGCTTCTGAGACAACACATATAGCAATACACCTATCGGAATGGTTTCAAAACTGCTTTGCTTTAGTCTTACTTTCTCCCAGATAGCACAGGCATGTCAGGTGTTTTGAAGTCCAGGACAACAACAGTTCCCTTCAATGATCCCCTACCAGTACACCATCACACAGGTTAATTGCTGTCACAGAGATTTTGGCAACAGCAAGTAGAACTTTTAAGAAGAATTTTCTAGCAATCTCGTTTTACAACTGTCGTGGTTTAACCCCAGCCAGCAGCCAAGTCCCACAGAGCCACACACTCACTCCCCCAGTGGGAGAGGAATCAGGGAGAGAATTGGAAGGGTGAAAGCCAGTGGGTTGAGATAAAGACAGTTTAATAGAGGAAACAAGCTGCACACACAAGCAAAGCAAACCAAGGAATTAATTCACTGCTTCCCATGGGCATGCAGGTGTTCAGCCACCTCCAGGAGAGCAGGGCCCCATCACATAAAACAGGTGCTTGGGAAGACAAATGCCATCACTTCAAATGTCCTCCCTTCCTCTTTCTTCTCTGCACTTTATCTACAGAGCAGGATGTCACATGCTCTGGAACACCCCTTTGGTCAGTTGGGGTCACCTGTCCTGGCTGTGTCTCCTCCCAGCCTCCCACGCACCCCCAATCTCCTCACCAGTGTGGCTGTACAAGAAAGCAGAAAGGCCTTGGCTCTGTGCAAGCCCTGCTCAGCAGCAACAAAAACATCTCTGCATTATCAACTCTGTGTTCAGCACAAATCCAAAACACAGTCCCATACCAGCCCCTGTGAGGTAAATTAAGTCTACCCCAGCCAAAACCAGAAGAACAACATAGCTTGAAGTCCTCAAAAGTCCATGCACCTATAGTAATTATTTATTCAATAATTTAGAAAACATTTTGCAAGTCTATATGTACTTTTTCCTGCATAACAACCTTCTGAATCAATATGCCATTAGAGTGTCAAAAATAGTTTAAGGATCAATGAGCTATAACACTCACATTGCTGCAAAATCTTTATTTTTCAGTTGACTGTAAGCTGATCCTTTGCCTTACTTGTTTTATTTCTTTTCCTTCTACCCTAGGCCTTCCTCTGATACGGCACTCACTCATGGTCCACAACAGACAGGAGTCTCTATGACAGATCTAATGGATGAACTTGATAATCATTTGCTCTTCTCTACTTGCCAGTTATTTACATCCCCATCCTGAATCTTCTCCCAGTACTTTAAAAAATGCCATTAGTTAGTATTTGAAAAGTCACCTTGCTTCCAAGCCCAGGCCTCAATCAACAGCCTGTACCTCCAAAAAGGCAAAAAAAGGTCTTTAACACCAAGTGCTTCTGTTATTCCAGAAGTTTTTAACCAGGCTGACAGAGCTACCTGCTCATTGCCACAGGCTCTGCCTTTCTGAGGAATTTTGTGCACTGCTGCAAGACACAAATAAGAGTTGTGGAGGAGAATATTGCCATGGAAATACTTACAAATGCCTTCATTTCTGAGTCACACTACCACAGGGAGTTTCCAGCTTGCTGGGAATGACTCAAGTGTTTACTGCCCAGTTGCAAATTATATCCCAGTTATGTCTGGATTCTGAAAGTATCCCCTTTTCTCGTAATTTTCTCTCAAGTTGAACTCTACAGCTCTTCCTCATGAAGCTACTGTGTTTTTAAGTTTTGCTTTTCTGTTCTCTTCTCTAAACAAATCCATGGATGTCACAGCTCCAAATAGAGATTGTTAGACTAAAGGCCTTAGCCCAAGCACCTTTTGATGCTAAAGGTATCTAAAAAAAGATCAGGTTTTTTTTCAGAAGTGTTCCCTGTCCCTTTGCTCCAACATGGACATTTATTTGAATACATATATCAACTGCAGGGCAATGTGTCCAGCTTCACTTACTTCTGCCATCCCTCCAATGCAAATTCATCCTTTTGTTAGGATATAAGTTACTAGGTGGTATTTGAGAGTTATTTGTGTTTCTATGCACACTTTCAGTATTTTCTCATCTAATATGCTGCCAATGTCTCGGTCTTTCTGAATGGTCCAGGCTTAATAGGCACTAAGAATTAAATTTTAATCTTATCATATGGATCTTTGTTTTCAGGTCTGTGAAATCTAGAATTTCTAATAGCTGTTCCATGTTCAAAATGTGATATCCATCAAAATACCTTTGCTTGCTTTAACCCTATCTACTAAGTGCTTTGACTAGCAAATGCAACAGAAGTCTGTATCTTACCCTTGACCTTTCCAAATATTTTTTCTTTGTCAACATACTTCCATGAATTTTTTTAAGGTGTAGATTCTCTTCACTTTGTAAGAGAGACAATTGGCAAATAATCTCTTATATAATGAAGCAAGAATGACAATATAAAGGCTAATCATTTGTAGACAGCAATGTGTTGCAATACATATTTGCAACCTAACTGTGGCTGTCAAGAGATAATCAGAAGTACATTATGAGTGCTAAGCAGAGCCTACTCAGTCTGTCCCGTGCACAAGCTCTAATAAGTTACATAACTCACTTCAAGTTCTCTAAGCAACAAAAAAGTGTCAAGTCAAAGTACAGCAGTCACCTCTCCAAGATTATTGTGGAAACCCTGCATCTCAATTTATCTCTGCACACTTCACTTCAACTTAGATTCCCTGGATGCTATCAAAGCAATTGTAATTGGAAGCACAATAGTTGTCATTAGGAAAGGCAGAACTGCATGTTATTGATCCACCCATGCCTTTGTCCTCTCCCTTCACCGCCAACCTGTCCCCTTCTCTCAGGATGCTGCTGGTGATAAAATACTTGTTCACTTAATTACATTCATTAATGATGAACCTCAAGCTTCAAAACATGCAACAAAGACAAGACACTAATTAGGTATTGAATTGTCTTTATCAGATTAAGTTCAGTTAATCCATGATTGTTCCCATTTAATTATTTCAGAGAGTACATGTCTTCTTCTTATATAGAATTACCATCCAATGAAAACAGTGATCTTTTAGTCCCAGTATAGTCAGCCATTTTATGATGGCATCTCTGGGAGATGTGCAGAACACATGAAACTGAAATATTTTCTAGCCAATTCAGAGGAGTAACAAGAAATCTCAAGAAATCTGAATCTCCTACTGATTAAAGGGGAAAAGCACAGGTATAAGGAAAACACTATTTCTTTTAAAATTTATTAATGTATTATCTGTCTTATAAAGTGATTTAGCACTTACTGATATATTTCTGACCTCTGCAGCACCACATCAAAGCTTGTTGGTCTTAGCTATACTGCAAAACATGAAACCCTGATGTCCAGATTTCCCTGCTATGAAGCTGCTGTCCCCCTTCCCTTCTTGGGCAGTGTTGCAAAGCTATCTGTGACACCTCCTCCTTACTGCACTTTTCATACAACCAGAATGCTGAGACTTCCAGAAGGAAAGATACTCAGGTTCCAGCAAAATAAATCATTCTAAATAGCAGCACAGCCCTGTAAAAATGGATAAAATGTCTTCCATGGGGAGTAAAAACATTCCCACTTAGTCCCTAAGCTCAGAAATATATTTCCTCTAATACTTACCTGCTCACAGAATTCCCACTACTTCATAGATAATGTTTTCCCTTGAAGGGCAATTCACTGCCGAACTGCTCCCAGTAGAAAGCACAGGCCAGACCACGCCAGCTTATCCATTTTTCAAAGCTATATAGTCCTCCAGTTGCATCCTTTAAGCCTTGCACAGTTTAGATAACCCTTGTGTCCTGAGGCATAAAACACATACCCTTAAAATCAAGTTACAAGATCAGCACTCTAACAAACCTAGAGCTCTCACATTTTAAACACTTGGAATTTAAATAAAATTGTGATGATAGTAAAGTCAGAAACACCACAGAATACCCACTAGAAAGCTACAATGAGAGCTTTAGATCAGTCTAAGGAAGGCAGATCTAAGCAGTGTGTGGAAGAGCCTCCTGTACCATCTGGCTACAAGATCATCCCTCGAAGGAGTGTCACTTGTCAGTAATGATGTGGTTTTGTTCCTGCATCTGCTTCGTGCTGTCCTTCACTTGAGGTTTTTTGTCTAACAGTAGCAGAGGAATCATGATCTGTGAAGAAGGAATTAGATTAATGGTTCTTCATCATACACTGATTTATGAATCAGCTGCAAGTCTGTCACCTGTTTTCCCACTTTTTCCCATCAAATACACAACATCAGCTCTAAAAAAGCAGCAGTTTTATAAGACTCTACACAAGTGATATACAATTAAATATTAAAGAACTGGAGTAGTTCATAGTACCACATAAATATATTCTGTTTAATCAAAATCTTGCAAGGAAAAATGTAATCCCCCTTTAAAATCAACAAATCTATCTTTCTGATATAATAGTCTCTACAAGAGTAGGAAGTAAGTCCTGCCATGTAAGAATAGGGACTTAAATTACAATGGAAAGAGTTAATAAGAAAAAAACCAAAGTTGTCAGGTCTGACTACAGAAGTTTTCACAATTAAAGACAAAAACACAAGGAAGGTATCAATAAGGAAGACTCTAAAGCTCTTGGAATGATATCAGTATTTAAAAATAACCATCTTCTCTCTCTGGTAAAAGAGCAGTCCAAGTAACAGTTCTGACAGGAAGAAGTTACCCCCAGTGACAACACTTGTGAACAGCAATGGTTTCTGTGAGCACCCTCAGCTCAAATAACACCACCCAGAGGAGATAAACCACTAGTAAAAACAGTTAGTTTAACTTGAATTTCCTAATTTTCCTTGGGTTAAGAACAAATACATGACCAACTCTCAGGCATCAGCTCACTTCAGACCTTTATTTGCATGTCTGCACTTTATCCCATTGAATTACCTAGATGGAAAGCCTCCAAATAATAAATGTGATAGAAGCAAAAAGGCTTCCCTAGAGGAAAAAAAAGAAAGGTTAATCAGTTGAAAATGCAGCATGGTTCCTACCATAGACTCATTTAAATGTGGTATGTGCAGTGCAGTGCAATGAGGCAGATAGAACTTCAATTCCTTACATCGTATTTTATCTTATTAAATGTTTTAGCTGTTACTGTCATGGAAATAGTTCTCTTTTCAGGGGCTGCCCTACTTTAGGCATAATATGCATATGTGGCTCTCTTGAAAACCAACACCACTTCCTTTACCTAAATTTGTTGCTATAAACCAACATATCAAACACTGGTTGAAATTTTTTTGAGTTAAAGTCTTTTGGGGTTTATTTGTACAATATCCTTTCACCTATCCTGTTTTATAGTCATACTGGTAATAATTAATGCACCTTTTTGGCCTGACAACAATGGTAATTCATTAGCATACAAAAAATATAGCAAAAAAAATCACCTCTCATCCACAAACATTTTAGAAACCTTAATGGATATTTTAATGGAAACAAAAAGATAAGGTTTGTCAGTAAGTAACAGACATGTTAGAGGGTATGTCTTAAAAAGGCTGCTTACAACAATCTGAGTAAAGCTCCAGAGAGTTTTGGTTTTTTACAACCAAACAAAAGCAGCCCCACACAAAAAAACCCCATCCCTCTAAGAATTTGCTCATAATAAATATAGGCAGCACATCAAAAACTGAAAAAAGGATACAAATTAATTTTGTGTCTCACGACCAAAGCTGCAGGGAACAGTTTACCAGAAATTCAAAGTCTGGTGGATAAGCCCCTAAAGGCTCACTTGGAAAAGCTTGAAAACTGACTGGCATTTTCCCATCAGGCATGGGATGAAAAGCAAACCTGAGAGCTGCCAATATTTATCTCTCTGCATTTGGAGACTGTGGTTTTTATCTGCAGAGGAAACCAGCTGGGGAGGGGAGAGGCAGAAAGGCTTTATGAAACCAGAACAAACATTTCACAGTTCCATTTTTTTCCCTTGCAGAGATTTCCCTGCTGACATTAATTAAAATTTCTTTAAGGTTATGCACTTGGAGAGTTTTGGGATTTTTTTTTCTTAAATAGCTTATTCACCATGTGACTGATTTTGTTCTGCACAGTGCATTAAATGCTACAGGACCCAGCTCCATCACCGTCAGAGCTTGCTTCCACAAAGGAAAGGCTCTAACACACCAGCTGCAGCAAATCCTGCTGCAATCAGTTAAAACACTACTACCCCAGACATTCTTCATGGTTTTTTGCCCCCTCACACAGCAGCATTACAAGATTAGTACTTACATAAATAGCCATCTATCCCTCATTCACACCAAGTCAGCCACTCCTCACAGACAATCCTGCGGGCTGCTCTCCATAAGGCACTCCCCACTGACCCTGCACCACAACTGGCAGCTCTAGCAAGGCCTCCTTTTCTCCATTCCATACACGAAATATTTCTGTTTATACAACAGAATTAATATAGGTTTAAAAAAGGTGAACTCTCGCCATAGATGGCGAAGTTTGCTATCTGCCTGCTTGGTGGGATTTCTGGTTACAGAAGTTAGATCACTCTGGGTGTGTGCTAACCACCAACAGTTCAGACTGGTTACTGGGGCACCTTGAACAGATGAGGAGCCCAGAGATGTTTGGAAGAAATGTTAAAAAAAACAAAACAAAACAAAAAGCCAATGTGATGTTTCTCCAAGTTTTGCAAGTCTGCAGAACTTGGCAGCAAATCTTGTGAGAAAACATTAGTATTGCCACTGTATATATTAATTTTTACTTAGGAAGAAGAGATCCATGAAATAAATCCTTGTTCTGCTGCAAAATGGAACCAAAACACGACTTGCTTAAAGAGTGTCACCATACACACCATATACACTACCACATGTAACAGAATAATTAAGGCTCTCTGTATTACTCTCTAAAATATACTTTAATTAAACCAACACAGGTGACAGATGTTACTCTGTCCTAATTTACAACATGTCAACTGGAGAGACAATTTTCTGCTTATTGTTAATTGTGTCTGAACAGAGCTCACCAGAAACTGTCTCAAGACACAGGCCTCGTTTGAAGGCAGAGGTTTTCATAGCTAATTAATTAAATATCAACACACACCTCAGAAGGGGTGTGACAGGACCCTCCAGCAGCTGGCTGCTGAAAGGCATGATGAGGTTTTGACAGACCCAAATCATAACCCATTGTAGCTCAGAGTTAAATCTCAATTCCCCTGAAATTTTGCTAAGCAAAACTCCATTTTTCTTAATGTTTAGTGTTTTTATAAGTAATTCTTAGATCTCTCAAATAAAAGGTATCAGTTACAAACTTTGTAATTTTTAATTGCATTTAGTCTGCAACTTTTCAGATATGCAAAAAGTACCACTGAAAGACAGAAAATACTTTAAAGTCCTAACTGGGATTGCAACCCCAAGATTTAGTAGAAAGATTTTTAGGCTGAATAATGGGTAAGAGGAATTTGAAGTTGAGAGAGGAGAAGGAAAAAAAATCCACAATTTACTTGATTTCTAGTGTTGTGTCAATGATGTATGAATTAACTGCATAGCTCTACCTTTGGGATTTTTTATTTTTTAGCTGAGGAGTTAACAAAAAAGGAAAACAAACAACTTAAAAACCAGTTTTTTCCTAAGATTGCTACCAAATTATATTACAGTCTAAGAGGAAACCATCTTTTCCTATAGAGATCAATTTTGGCTTTGAAAAATTACTTTCACCATGTACTTTTCTACATTACTTCACCCTGCACAATCTAGTCACATTGACATGCCATGAAATACTCAGGAATTCATTTCTGGATATTAATCCCTTCAGTGGAGAAAAATTAGTCAAAAAAAGGGAAATTAATATCTTTTTGACAACATACATGCAGCTTCAGTACCCACAACTTGCTTCTATCTGGCAGCACAGAGTGCAGAATTTAGCTGAAGTAATAAGCAAAAATCCACTAAGCTTTCATGCAGAGGAGTTCACTGTAACAATAATAAGTTTGTAATTGTAACACAAATGGTAAAAGCTGTAGATTTTGGGAATACAACTGTTTCGTGATATTTGAATACCCTGTAAGGAAGTCTGGCTTTACTTGTTTCTAGGCATTTAGTGGAGAAACTGCTTCAGCAATTTGATGTATAAGGAACCTATTCTAGAGACAAGTCAGCTAGGATATACTTATGAAAAGAATAGAAGAAGAAAAGATGAAAACAAATGAATTTTTAAAAGGGGTCTAAAACAAATTCTAATCTTCCAGTTTGTACAGATGAATACTGAGAAGATTAAATAAACATATATTAAAAAGCCCTAAATTCAGAAACATTCCCAAAGCACTTGTCTTTGACCAGCTGTTCTCTACATTTCACAATAGCATAGTTTATAATTCACGTTGAAAGAACATTTAATTATGAGAAGTGATCTGTGGGTTTGCTACACAGTTGTCAGTGAAAAGAGATGTTGAGTAAATTAGGCAATCTCCTGGTTGCAATCAATCATGAACATGGGTTACACAAAATGTCAGATACAGAAGGCAGTTATTGAGATCCCCACATGATTGAAGCTGATTAGATACAAATGTTTTCAGTCCATTCAATGGAAGTTTTGAACACTCAGCAACTCAAAGGGTCAAGCCTCAGCTTTATGGGGATTGGCTTTTCCATGTACATGATTGGCTTTTACATGTACTGCTCTGCAATTAGTGCAATCATCACAGACAAAAGAAAAAGGATATAAATAAGATTAAGCAACACACTGGTTTTGTACAAAAATTTTTGTCAGTAATCTGCACCTGTTTGTTTTATTCTTATTTCTTAAGAAAGCTCTCAGTGGGAGTGGAGGAAAATATCTCTTTAGTGAAGGCCACAGTCAAACCTGACTCCCTGTGCAAGACCCTTAGAAAAACTTATCTTCAGTACAGTCTGAAGGAAATGATAAAAAGGACCTTGCTGCTCTCTGTTCACATTCCTACTATATCACTCCTTGTTTTGTGGAAATCAGCCTTTGATTAGATGGCTGGAGAAACAGTACCTAACTATTGGATGTGATTTGCATTCACATGATCAGGATTGAACTTTTCCTCCAGGTCTTTACAGGTAAAAAAAATATTAGCAATGTGACAGTATAATAAAATTCAACAAATCTACCCAATCAACTGTTCCTAAACAGTGAGGTAACATTTCCCTTTTTATCTGCAAAGCCTTTTGCTACTCCCTCCTGAAGTGAGTAGAATTTATATTAGAGCACAGATCACACTTATTTTTTCAAATAAGATCATCATTCTTACGACTTAGGTAGGCCTGATTTTTTTAAATGTTAATTGCAATGTAAGGCTCTGTAGAACTGACCTATAATGACAGCACGGTTTTGAAGCAGGAAGTTACATCCTCAGTCTCTAACACATTCAACACAGTGACACAGGCTTGCAAGACTTCTTCCTCTAATCATAGGATTGGTTTCAGAGGGAAGACAAATCTGGTACTATGTTAATTAAATTAAGAGAGAGGTGCATAAATACCTCTTCTTTAATTATTGATTTGGTCAAGTGGCTTTTTATTTATCTTTGTTTTTTAAACAATTGCTAGCAGTGGCAGTAGAAGAAAACCTCAGCATACTTGGCTCAAGAAATAGTTTCTTGCTGATTTCTTAAACTGTAAAAGCTTGTTGGAACAGAAAGAACATCCTGACATAAGTAAATAGGAAACACTAATCTAATAATTCTCGACTTTGAAATACTAAAAAAAAAGAAAAACCTCAAACCCAACCCTCACACGAAGTCTCCGAATTTATAATGGTAACTATAACCCAGCACTGCCTTCCATTGTTCTGAGTTTTTCATCATGTTACTCTCCAGCAGTAAGAAGTTGCCTTGTTCATGTAGAAAAAGTAACATTATAATTGATCAAACTGATATTCTCACTACTTTTATTTTCAGTCTTAACCCCACACTTGCTTGAACCTTTGATAGCTATTCAGTTCCCTTCTCTTGCCCTTATCCCAGACACCTTTGTGCACAGTATATATATAAAAAAAAAAGGATTAAGTGAGGTAGGGTTAGTTATTCATCAATATTTCACATCCATGGGTAATTAATTTCATGACTCTCTGTAGTGGCAGCAAATTGCACTACTGCTTTGTATTAAATGTCACTTCTACTTTGGAAAAGGTTTTATTTACAGGTTACTGTAAAATGAGTTTGTTTGCTCCTTATGTTCCTACAGCATATTTGAAAGTTCATTATAAGAAGAAACTAAAGCTGGTGAAACAATAATTCATTGCTGTTGAACAAGGACAGGCCTTTTGAGAAAAGGCATTTTCCAGCAAACTGTGATCCATTAACATAATAGGAACCACAAAGCCAAGGCAGCATTTGTCACCACAGATATATCATATATTTATATCAGGAGATAATTCAAGTATGATGACGACAAACCACAGTGAGTTTCCCAGCTAGGTTTAGAAAAGGTGTGAGATTTGTGAAATAATACACATTCACCTGATATTAGCTTTTAACATAAATCACACTAACACCAGATACCATTTCCTTCAATATCCCACCCACAAAACTACATCCTTATGTGCAGATTGTAATGATGCAAAATAGGCTGCCTCAGGAAGAAGGTATAAAATATGAATGTGCTAAATGAAATAGTCTACAGACCTGAGTCTTGAGATCGTAAGTATTTATACGAGATTTAAAAGACATGGACTAAATTCCAAGCTTTTTTCTGCCTCTTTTACAATGCTACTTCTAGAAAGAATATAAATCTATTGTCTGCTTAGACTATTGAAATTTTCTCTTGAGGGATTGTCTCTTCCTACTGTATTAAATCTCCTAAGTACAGAAGATAAAAACTGAAATCAAGACAGCTCAAGATAGCAATGTAATTAATGCCCATCCTCAGTGTCTAGCAGAGGATCTCACTACTTAGACAAAAGCTGGAAAAAACTTTCTGAGTCAGGAGAGGAGACAGATCCTCTGGGTGTTTTCAGTTCCTTTTGCTGCTGCTTTACCAGAAAATGATATGCTAATTGGATGGTAATTCAAATGTTTCCCCACCTGGAGTACACATTGCCACCTGAAGACAGCAAAGAGGGGTCAGGTTGGTGGCAGTAGCACAAAGGTTCGTGGACCCTGAACTGGAAAGAAGGTGTCAAAGGCTGAGCAGATAAATCAATCTCACTTCCTCCTTATTTAACTAAAAGTAAAAAAGCATTTCCATACATAAATATGCTTGCATGCATGCTTACTTATGAGGGCATGGTTTAGAAGTTTGATCACCAAAGTCAGATTAACGTAGTAGAATGTTATACTGGATAGACAGAACAAAACCATGTTACACTGTATTCAAAAAACACATTTAACACTACTTCCAAAACAAAATCATGAAGGTTCATGAAGAAATTTGAAATCTGGTGTGTTTTAAGAAATGAAACTTCCAAAGCAAATTTATAGCTCTACTGTAAAACTTCAATCTTAAATCAGGCTTCAAAACTAGAAAAAGTGTGGAGTGCAGTTCCCTTTCAGGTGCTTCTTACCTCAAGACTGATGGCAAGAAGGCGGCCAAAAAAAGCTACTGCCAGCACTTCTTTGGCATGATGTGTGCATAAAATGCTCACAGTGTCTTCTTTGCAAGATTAATGTGTCAGGAAAGGGCAGAGGCACTTAATTTGCTAACCTCTTCAGGAGTACAGTTCAAGAGACTCAGCAATCCAGGTCAATCACCCTGCACACTTGGCTTTCAACAAATGCTTGCTGCTTTTACATTGTTAAGGGATTAATATACTATAACTGTGGCAATGACATGAGCCACTGAGCTTTATTCTTATCAGCTGTGTACAATGGTACATTCTTCACAGCTAGATGATTTCTCCCTTCTGACACTTTATAGAGGTTTATTTCACAGGGTATCGTTTGTTGTTGTGCATCTATCATGGGAAATGAGGTTCACTAAAAATAAATCATTTCAGCCTTCTTTTTAATACTGCTGGAGAAGAAAAGAGAGGGGAGACAAACTCCAAGGACTGACAGCTCAGAACTTTTAGCAAAATTAATTTATGGCAAGAAGTTGCTCTCTACACCAAAATCCACCTTTTTAAACCACTGCATACTACAGTGGTGCACATTGATTATCTGTTTTGAAAGAGCAACATGTCTCACACATCTTCCAGCCTTTATTCAGTGCTCATTCTGACATGCAAGCACATGCTTTAGTAATAGGATTATATTTATATCAATCCTATTACATGATCGGATTACAGTTCCTGATCCCAGGAATGCTTTTCAGCCCTAACAGGAATTTTACATCATGCAGCTTTAAGGACCAGCAGTTTCTGTCAGTGAGCATCTTAGCTTTGAAATACTTGCAGATACCAGAATGTACTGAATAAGGCAGCAGAGATGTATGTAGCTTGCACATATGCTTATTGTACTAATTTCATGAATTCTGCTAATGTAATTTGTTTCCTTTGTATTGTTGCTCTGTTCTTATTAGTCAATTCAGGAAATTAAAGGGGATCTTTGGTGGGCCATGATTCAAGAATAACAGACAGGGCACTCGAAAGACAAAGCCCACAGTATCTTTTCCAAGACCCTTCAATTGTGATAAAGAAAAAATTACCCCTTCTTCCTATATTTCAGTCTCCATCTTGCAGACTTACAGTTTATAGTGTCTCCACCTTAGAGGTGTTATCTTTTACCATGTCAAAATATGGTCTGAGTCCTTTTATGTCTTTTAAACAGATTTATTTCTCTGAGGTATAAACGTGTTGGTTCATGGAGTGAAGGGTGGTAAGAAAGGCTTTCACTATTTTAGACTCTGTACTTGAACAGATGTTCATTCTGATTTTAAAACCTCAGTGCTATCTGGACTGTTGACAAGATAGAACAAGTATTGGTCTGGCCCATCTCAAAGGCACTACTATACTATGAGCATCCTATTAATCTTGCTGGAGAATTAATTTTTACAGTCTACAGTAGCATTCAGTCATCTGTTTACCTTCCATTGACAAGGGTTAAGGGAACAATTCAGCATGATTACCAGGATGGCTTGGTGTCGCCCTGGTTTTACAGGGCCCCATAAGTTGTAACACTGTAACTGTAGTTCCCATGCTTTTTCTATAAACATAGTCCTTGTTTTTCTTAACCGGCCGGGATTGTTTTGCACTTGTGGAATTGTTTTTCATTCCTTTCCCTGGGGTGGAGAAAGATGATTGACCATGTCTTTGTCCTGCAAACCTTCAGGGGTGTTGACCCTTTTCACCAATCCTTGATTGTCCTTAGAAACATATAAAAATAGGTAAATAAAGAAGGGCAGGACTTTTTGGTCAGTCCTACCTGGAGAATCAACTGCTGCTCTGAGACCCGCGTGTTTCTTCTGTTGCCAGCTGTGCAACAGGCTTGGCTTTTACAAACTAGCATTGCATTGCATTTACAGCTCAGAGAATGTACTCTGATGGTAAGAACAGGAAAGGATGTAGGCTGGTGATAATTTTCAGTGTTAGCCCATTCTGAGTCAATACCGAAAATAGTTCTGAATTGAGGACAAAACTCTCATTATGTGTCGTGAAAAGACTCATAATTAATTACTAGTACTCATATTGACATCATGCCCATCCATGGCTTAGAGGGAAAGGTGTAACTCCAAGTCAACTTAGGCACTGAAAATGACCTAACATACTCTGCCAGACTCTCTCTGCCATCTCTCAGATGCCTCTAACATAAAGAGGCATCAAGTACAATCCTGTATCACAAAAAACCAGAACTCCCTTAGCAACCTGTGGGAGATCCACACAAGAAGAGCTTGATTGAAAGTCTAGTGAAATAAAAGGAAGATGAATTCATAAAAGGATCATTTGCTTGTGAAAGCACCTAGCCTCTCCCAGTTGAGAAAAAAATGGGACCACATTTTCCCTGAGAGCAGTGTTCTGGTACTCCAGTTCATTGAATTATTCTAGTCAACTTTTTCCTTAAATATTTAATCACAAAGTTCAGAATCCAGACTCTTTTAAATTCAGACTCATTTGTTTAAAAATAATCACACTGCTGATTAGATGTGGACAAAATATGCAGTCACTGACAAATTTGCACATCTGATACTTACAACATTTTGCTTAGAAAAAAAACCAACAAAAAGTTGGTGAGTGAAGAGATCTAATTGCCTGCACAGAAGCCTCAGCTTGTGTCTGCATCCCAGAGTCTCAAACTGAGAGTTGGATGTGTGATGTACACTGCAAGGCAGTAACCATAACTCCAGAATTTAACAGCAGAGAATCAGGTCAACTCATTTTGGGGGTAAAAACTGCTTACAGTGCAGAGCAGTGAGTAGCCATGACGACTTGCCAGATGTGATCCTGCCTGCTGTAACACATTCCCCATATCAGCTCTTATTATTAATCAAATGCTATAGGAAGCTGCCTGCAACAGCATTCTGCAACCATGATTAATTAACCAGCAGGTTTTAAAAGGAAACAAGTCACTTTTTCAGAGTCAAGGGTCTCTAGATTAAAAACTTCTGAGTACAAATGTAGGACTACAGTACTTCAGCTTCTCAGCTGATTTTGTCCATCTTGAGTGGCAGAGGTGCATGTCAGGCAAATTAAATGTTCTCTCACTTCACATCCAGAAGTACGGTAGGTAGAGAGGCAGCACTACGTGGTGCTGAATTACCTCTGAAGAGTCAAACAATGATAATGTTTGACTTTCTGCAAAGCACAGGCTCTCTAGTGAGAAGATGGAACCCAAACTTGATAGCTAGTAGCAAATGTCTGTAAGTTAGACCAAGCCTTTAACTAAATTGCTTCTCAGAAAAAAAAAAAATCATTTATGACAGCCTGCCTAAATTCTCTCTTCCTGACATCTGCACGAAAACCTAATAAATATTTGACCTTTATATATTGTTGAATAGCCACAACCTACTGGTAAAAAATTATTAGCTTTATAGTTTAAGCAACACACATACATATTCTAAAAGCACTTCTTATTGATGAAGAAACAAAAAGTATGCCACATACTTTCAACAATTAGCCATTCTAGTTCCACAAGTCAATCACATATCTAGCCTCACAAAAAATAATGGTATTGCTACAAAATGACAGGGTTTCTTTCTGAATGATTTTGTTCCTTTCACAAATGGGAGGGTTTGGTTCCTAGACTGGCAGGTTCACCAATGCAGGAGAAGTCACAGCTCCTGAGGCTCTTTCATTCCAGTGTAGAGTGGGAATATTAAGGGCATGTGACTTGTTCCCAAAGCAGGATTACCTTTGACACCTTTAACAGCCATTGCCTAATCCCTGACACAGCATAATCATGTCTCCTTATGCAGCCTATGGCACACTCAAGTCATGGTTCATAAGCCACAGGTGCCCCCAATCCATTATTCTTATAGTTTACAGAACTGTGGGCACTGGTCTACTGAATTTGGTACACATGTGATTCCTATGTCTGTCAAATACTCTCCAAGAAGAGTCTCAGTTTCAGATAATATCCTCTTTCCCATCTTTTAGTTTTTCTTATCCTGTTGCATTCATCCCTGTAATACGTCATCCCTTGAAGATTTTAATACGCATACACCAACATTCGGCCAAGCCCAGGGACCTAGAGAGTGCTTAGGGTTTCCAAATTTGCCTGCATCCAATACTAGTGTATTTCTCCAGGAGAAGGGGAAAAAAACCTCCCATCAACAGCAAAACTCCGCAATAATCATATTCAGATACCTTTTTGTGAAAGGAACAAAAACATTCATTTCGGCTGCTGGCCTCTCCTCCAGAAAATGGAATCACACTCATAGTGCACAATCTGAATTTCTGTAAGTAAGGTGGAAATAGATTCGCATTTTGAAACAAGCCAGGCAAAATCAGTTCTTTATAAACCATGTTTTTAGGCACAGAAAAGTGTAAGCCAGTGGGTTTAATTTGTGACATTCTGCACACTCAAACATGCGCCTCACATAGTAAAATAGTAAAATTGCAGAGCAGTAATTTTGATTTGAAAACATCCATCCACTCTTCTTAGCACATAGGTGAAAAGGGGAAAGAGAGGATAGAGTTACAACTCAATGGTCAGTGCTTCAAGGACAGCCCTTGTTTCGTTCCTGAGCATGAGAGAAACAGAATAAAGAAGTAAAATACTACATAGAATTCACTGCATTGATCTTCATTGATCTTCACCTTCAGACTTGCATGCTTTTTGTCTGTGTGACCCTATTCAGTGAGGCATCAGCTCGACATTTTCATAGACTCATTCCCTGAGAGTTACAAAATTATTACAGTCCCTTACAAATCATCCATAAGCAGCACAGGGCTCACAAAGTCTGTGAGAAATTACATTCCTATCTTTCAGACCCAAGACTAGCAGACATCTACACATACCTCCAACTAAAACTCAGCTCTAGGAAGGTCACCAGTCATGCATATTATACCTTTGTCTACACAAAAAAGGGGAAAACTATAGCTGTTTTTTTAACAATAATAATATTTAGACGCTGTATTCATTAAATACATGTAGATCCCAACAAATCCATGGGTTTGAGGCCTACTTTTGGGCTTTTTTGGGGTTGGGTTTTTTTTTCCTTAGAAGAAACCATGGCACTATAGGAGAATAAACTGCAGATTTTCCCAGGTTAGAATCATGGCATGGGTACAGAAGATTATGTGCAAAGATAATTACTTCCCGTAGACAAAAGCGCGTGCAGGATTTCCTTAAAACTAAATGTGGCAAGCACTTAGCACCTATTAGACGCACACCAGTTCTACCAGAAACCTAATACCTACAACTGCTTTGCTTAACCATTAATTAGCCTGACAAAAGGCACTGTTGACCCAGCCTTGCTACTCTATATTCCATATCATACCAGATGCTAATATCCAACATATTGAAATATCCAACATATAGAAATCAATGTCTCTACCTGACACCTGCAATAACTGCATGGAAAATGTCCTTTTTCCCAGGCACAACAGATTTCCTGACAGCATTACTTGCCAATTCCTCTCTTTTCACAGACTTTCCACCAGGACTATTAAAAACAGGTGGCATTACCACCAGGCTCAAATGCATTTCAAGGGATTGGTTTAACGAAGGCTGAACTGCATCCAAAGAACAAGTGTGAAGGGTCTAGAGAACAAAACTTACGAGGAGCAGCTGAAGAAAGTGGTGTGGTTTAGTCTGGAGGAAAGGAGGCTCAGGAAGATCTTCTTGCTCTCTACAGCTACCTGGAAGGAGGTGGTAGCAAGGGCAGGGGGTCATTGGTCTCTTCTCCCAAGTAACACGCGACAGGACAAGAGTTGCATCAGGGGAGGTTTAGGTTGTATTTTTGGAAAAAATTCTTCATGGAAAGATTTATCAAGCATTGGAACAGGCTGCCCAGGGAAGTGGTTGAGTCACCATGTGTAGCTGTGACACTCAGGGACACAGTTTAGTGGTGGACCTGGCAGTGCTGGGGTAACAGCTGGCCTCCATTACCTCAAAGGTCTTTTCCAAGCTAAAGGATTCAATGACATCAATGCCACATTCATCCTCAAATCAGAGGACACAATTCAACTGAGGACATTGCCACCCCAAGCCCACCAGTCTTCAGTCTAGTCAGCTTCCAACAGAGGCAGCAGCTTCTGCTTCCAGACCAGAATAAATGACTAAAATAAAAGAGCCTGAGGCTGTTGTACACTCATGAGAAATAAAGAATACTTGTTAATTTCCTAATCATTTCCCAAATAATTTTCACTAAGAAACACTTCCTCCCATAACTGCAACATCTCTCAGCATGCACCACAAATAGCCTACACTGGTTTTTGAGCCTCCCCTCTGGAGCAAGCCTGCTATCAGTTTTCACCCTCTTCTGCTGCTGCTGAAACAAGAATCCCCTCGTCAACTCTGTTATCAGTCTAGTCTACTGCTAAAAGCACCCTTAGTGTTTTCAAGGTAATCTACACAAGAGAAAAGTAATTTGCCATGCACACTGACTGACATTTAGCTTTCACCACACAGGCAAGAAAATCATCAAGGCAAAAAACAGGTCTGATGTAGAACAGATAAAATAAAGCACATCAAGTGAAGAATAAATTGCATGCCAAAACGTTCAGAGAGACAGACATGTTTTTTCCTTTCTAAGACATCTGCAAGGGAAACCTGGTATCAATTGAATCAAACTTCCTAGGTTAGGACATAATAAGGAAATTAACTTTTGCACAGTGCTCTCAATGTACCAGAATTGCCCACATGCTAAACAAGCCTAGAAAACCTTGTTTGCTTTTTTTCCTGCCACACAGAGCTAGAAATCTGAAAGGAATAATAAGAGAGCTCTCCTCCAGAGACTGCTTTGCATATTAATTTGCATTTAGTATTTACCTAATAAAAGAGGTGTGCCAGTTGGTAACATGACCAAGGAAAAGGTTTATGTATGAGAAATAACTTCCAGAATGGCATCATGCATTTTGGGACTGTGTTGCTTGCTCTGACAGGAAAGACCTTTACTCAGAAGTACAGATGCATGTCTCAATACATCTTGACAACTCTTGTTTGTGATCTTCCACGAATTTGCTGGAAAATTCGTAATAAAAAAGTTACTATCTTACTTAGCAACAACTACCAAACTATTTACCCCACATAACTCAAGCAATGTGGGGGAAATAGGACAAGAAGAGTACCCTCTTCCATAAGGAATTGCAAATCCATATCCAGTAGTGACTGCATCATGCAAACAGGCTGCCAAACTTGTTTGGGGATTCATGGGAGCAGAGTCCACCAATCTGCAATAAATCTCTTGAGAGCTGGTGAGATTAGGAGCAAGGGCCACTTCCTCACGAGTGTGGGACAGCCCCTCTTTCAAAGAGCAAGCACTGGGTGGGGAAATAGTTTATGAGTCCAAGAAAACTATTATGTGCTATAAATCTTCTTAAAAATTAAAGCAAGTATCTTTCTTCTTAAATAAGTCTACCTTGAAAGAAGTGAAGCAAAACTAACCTAGAGTTTATAAGGCCTTTAAAAACCTACAGAGCAGTAACATTTTAAATCCTGCTAATCTGGTATTTATACCAGTATAAATAGCTTCCACATCCCTCTTCCTGCACAGGCATGATTCATTTTACTTCTTGTACTCCCCCTTCCTTTTTCCTCTCCCTGCAGGCATCTACTTTATTTCTAAGTGTAAGTGTAAAGGGATGAGAAAGCCTGAGAAAATTTAGAACTAAAATACTAGTTATGTTACAGAAAATGCAAACAAAAGGTGAAAAAATCCCAGGATAAGAATAAAACTGTAGGCTTTGACCTAGGTTATAATTCAATCCTGCAAAAGTATGGCAAACGCTGAGGACTGTAGTCCATCATTTGCAGTATTGGTAAGAGCTGCTTCTAATAGATGAGTGCTACCCAATTTCTTAAAGTATCAGTTCTGCAAAGCACTTGAGCATGCAATTAACATTAATATATGCTTAAGTCACCTGATTTTAAAGCAGGTTAGACACACTAAGTATTTGCAGAATCAGAAGTGTCAGAGCCTGACTGTCAGCTGCCTGCAATGTTTCAACTGAGGCACTACATACTTCAAAACTCCTCAGTTGGAACCACTGCATCAAGGAAAGCTTCTATTAACACTTTCTTACACCAAAGGCAACCCATGTGCTTAAACAGATATACCTCATGTATTCTTCTCTCATCCTCCATTGAGTAAGTTCAGGAAAACCTGTATCCAAGTATAATTAAAGTTTGACAAATATATCAAGGAAAATAAGTAGCTGAGACTTTATTCTAACAAGATGTAAAATATTAAAATTCCCAAAGAATTTTGCCCTCATTTTATTTTGGGATTGATAAAAACCATTTATTGTGGTTCTGATTTGGGGTTTTGTGGTGGCTTTTTTACATTTTTTAACCCGTATTACCACTTTTTAGAACACTTTGGTACAGACTGCATCTGTAGCACTGCTAACATACACACTACTGCTGTTTAATACAAAAAAATAAAGGACATTATAGACCACAGAGTGGAAATTACAGAGGACAATATGCATTTTTTCCAGACATAATTAATATAAACTTATACAGTGTAAAAGTATGGTATTTGAATATATAGAGAAATAGATACATATAATACAGGCATATACAAATAACTGGATTTCTACTAGTGTTACAACAGAAGAGATTTATTACAGGAGACAGAGAATAAGGAACAAATAATACCTTTGCAAATTTGGTAGGGAAAGCACTCCAGCCATGGAACTGAGAGAAAGGGTGAAAAAGAACCAGACTACATGGGGAAAATATTTTTCAAATCTCTTACACCAGGACAAACTGTACCTGAAATAAACCTCTAAAAGTTGCTAATCTTGCCAAACATTTGTTCCCAGGCATCTCATTAGCTTTCAAGACACGCTGTCAGTACCCTCGCTGAGAGCACTATCAGTGGAGGCTGCAATGCCAAGCCAAGGTTCTGGGTTAAGTGGCTGTTAAAGGGAAGTTATTAATAGAGCACTCATTCTGGAGATTATCGCTGCCATATCAATTACATCACTCGGATGTCACAAAAAGCAGGGCAAGCTGAGATATCCTAACCTGAACCAAGTCCAGAATCTGCCCCTACTTTTATCGCTTCAGAGAGATCGTGCTGAATGCTGAGCTTCCCCAGCTGTGCCTTACATTTGAAACATCTTTGCAGAGAGGATCAATTTACATCCAAAAAGCAGAAACGCACTGCCTTTAATACTTGGGGTTTCTGCATGGCATTACTGTTGTCAGCATTAATGCAGCACGAAAAACAAGGAAAGGCTTCCTCACTCCTGAAGAAATGCTGCCTAGTTAATCCGGGATGAAGTGAAAGCCCCCAGCCAGCCAGGGGAATTGCTCTGTCCTGGAAGAGCTTGAGGAACAAGGACAATGTCCCCTTGCAAACCCCAGGAAGAGGGGATGAGAGGGGAGGGTGATGCAGTGGGGAGGTGCTGCGAGCATTTGGACAGCTCTGACTTAAGGCAGTCGCAGGAGATGGCGATTTTCCAACAGAGGCCGCTGCAGCCTGTGGTACCACCCGGAAAATCGGAGGTGGACAGGCAAAACCTGGGGATGTCTGCACGGTGCTCACCTCAGTGTGTTCCCAGGAATAGCAGCTGTGCCTCCTGGGGTTCTGAAGCAAGCATGCCTCACTAGTCAGGGACTCCAAGAGGAAATTCAAGGTTTATTAATCTCTGCAGAGGACTGCCTCAATGCAGCTATTCCCTGCATGACAACCTTGCACTGTCCTCTGCCATCTACATATGGCAATATTGTACAAATATAACCTGTGTGCTACATCCACCCAGTTTTTTTTCTTTTAGATATATTTGCTCCTTAACTTTCCAGGCAATATGGATTTTACTGATGTGTAAAGATCTTATATGTTAATGATCATCCAGAAAGGTAATTTTAAATCCTACTATATTAGCAGTCATTCCCAGGTGTCTAATCATGACTAAATGTGAACACTCAGAAACATTTTCGATGACTGCTGCAAAAAGTAAATCCAGTACAAATGCAGCTAATATGTTCACAGTCTTATGCACATCACTAATAAGAAAGAAAAGAGACAATTTTGTAAAATACAGATGAATGAACAGTACAGCCACATATATTCACTCTCTTCAGTCACATTGAAGCTCATTTTGTCACAGCAAGTGGCACATCCTTCTCATTCAGTCATAGCTATAGCTGCATTTTCTGATGCAATGCTTGTGTAGAGCAGAGTTCTGCTCTTTCCAGCATAACAGAAATGTATATGGGGCTGACTTAACTGAGGTGGTCCCCAATGGAAATGCCATAAAACTAGATTTTAACTGAAAATGCAGGAAAGGACTTCTACTTAAGAGCCTTCGTAATCAGTGAAGACATTCCCTAAATACAATGGGTGGAAATCCTTGCTTCCCTTGCTCCCCAGTATCTGAGCACAGATGTGGCTGCTCGGCAGAGCGAGCACAGCCGAGGCCCCATTTCCTCCCCACATGTTCCTTCCTCCAAAGGACAATGAGCAGAGTATCAGCAAGCCAGGCTGGAGCAGCAGAGCACGCAGAAAACCCATTCCCCTTCGCAGAGGAGGGAAGAACATCCCAGGACTGCACTGGTGCTGCAGGGAAGAGCCTCAGCGCAGCTGCAGCCAAGCTTCAGAGAGCTCATCTGGGTGTGTGCCAGCACTGCCACAGGGGCTCGGAGACAAACAGCTACAAGGAGCTCTCCTTACATGTTCTACAGCAAACAACACTGATTTGACAGAAAGCCAGTAAGGATGTGCTCTTTTCTGGGTTCCCTCCTACTGTTTTCACCATACAAAGGAATTATTTGGTGCAGAATATTGTGGGTTATCTTACTGCAGTGGTTTGGGGCTTGGGATGAGGGCAGCAATATCTTTTGATTAATATTAACTATCTCACCAAATGCTCTTATTTCAAGCAACATGTGAAATGAGATTAAGTGCACTATATGCAGAAATTTTCTCCAAGCTTTTTTTTACTTTTTGTTCAACAATTTACACCAAATTAAAACTACTTTGAAAGGTAACAGCGGTACTAAACAGTAATAGTGAGACTAAAGCGAATCAAAACAACACATTTGACATTCTAAAACTGCACCTTACATGCTATTATAATAAGATTTCAAAACACAGTCCAAGTGTATTAAAACATTGTTAAATTCGTCTTTTGCACTTAAAAATATCACTTGGTAATAACACTTGTAAAGGAGACATAGACACTGTATTTTGAACGTTATTCATCAGTCAGCACTCATAAACTCTAAGATGTGAACCTGGAATCATCACTGATGATTGAATACTTTTCCTTAACCTGACTGCAGTGAAGTCATAGGGAGAAATATCCATAACTTTGACACTCCCAGTCTAGTCTTGTAGGACAAAGCTAGAAATGAAATCAGAGACAGAATGGAATAAACTGGGAAATCAACAAGCCTATTTGTCAAGTCTTTGATACACATGCAGAACATGCAATAGAAATTCTTCTCCACATGTCTGTTTCATGAAAGCATGCATATCAAGATGTCTTTCTAAAGTTTCATTAATGTATCATTAATAGCTTGACTAATAGACAGCTAAATCATGCCCAGGAGGATCTAATTTGCTTGTCTGATCATGGCCTTTCTTCACCTACTCACAGAGGGTATGTAATACTGGGCCTGCAATCTCAAAGGACTGGAGTTGGTCTACATCAACTATTTCAATCAAAAAACATTTTAGAGAACACTGGGAGTTGTTTAGAGGTGGATTGGGTAGCAATTTCTAATATAGATAATGGAGTAAAATCTGAAGAATAGCACAGAGAGGCCAGGATCTAAAGGGGCATGTCTGAAGGCCCTGGATTTTGTTTTTCTTATTTTTTGTTATTCTAATTATTTTGTTACTAAAGGACAAACTTTGGAATTCTAAATAAGAGAAACCCTATATTTTCAACAAACTAGCAATATATATTGAAAGCTTAAGAGATTGTTCCATTATCTGGGTCATTTTGTTAGAAATACTTGGAAACACCCATTTTTTTTCCCTGATTAAGGTTAAAATGGCAAGTTTTTCAGGAAATGAAGTTATATGCTGACTGTTCTTGGCACCATAACTCTGTCAGTGTTTCCAAGGGCTTAAGTTTGAAAATGAGTTATTATGAAACTAAATGTATGTCTTACAAATGAAAACATTAATTATGATTTCTCATATGAATACAGAAAAAGCCACACATCTTTTTAAGAACCATATGCTTCTGTGCTTTTAAAATGAAAACAAATTAAAATATCCACAGGAGCTTTTATAGTGATTAAAATCTGCCAACCAACTGAGCTAAGTAAGTTAATTAGCACCAAAGAAGCCTCAAGTGATCTGCAGTTTTAGTCACAATTCTTTTGTCTTAAATTTGGATGACTAAGGTTACTTTGTACATGGAAAAGATTTATGTAGCATGGTACAAAAGACAAAGAGCAATGCTGGAATGATTTTCACCTAATTTCTTTTCTACCCTGTTTCCTGTGCCTGTCTGGAGCACAGAGCTATCAGATAATAGCAGTCATTTTACAATCATCACTTTACCAAATGCAAATGCTCATGGTGTTGCAGTTTTATCAAAGTTAAAAGGAAAGATCTGATAGAGTTAAATTCCCAATCACAGACAAATTTTAAATGAACACAAAAAAGTGCCCTTTTTGGTGCTTTTGGGCCTCAAACTGTTATAAGCTCTTCATACTGCTTTAAGACTATCTTCTAAAATAGTTAATATTACGATTTTTCCCCAAAAAACTAGCAAGCTGTACTGAAAATAAATTCCTGATATTTGCTAGGTGCTCTCTGGCAGTGACCAAGAGCAGGGACACAACATCCATTGCACCCAGTCATAATACCACCAACAAGGAAAAGAATTTTTATTTTACTACTGCAAATAGGTCTGCAAAAAATACTGAGAACAATTTTCTATGAATACTAGTAGAAATTTTAAATTAATCTCCATTGTATGGATGAGCATCTGTGTTTATTTTCTCTGAATAATCCATTGACTGGCAGCATTTTTAAATGAATAAAATTACTGGCAGCACAATTCATGTAAACAGAATTCACTTCTTGCAAGCGTTCACACCAAACCAAATTGAGCAAGGAGCTCTTCCAGTGAAGCAACAAAAATAATAAATGCAAAGGAATAAACCATGATGGAAGTTAATGAAACACCTCCTATGACAAAACAGGATCTAGGACCATGCAGCTGGTACAGAACAGTCAGCCAGTTTTCCTGTACCAAATATTCACAATTGCTTGTCAATGATCTGACGAAATTATTTGATAAATTCTCTGTGAAATACATTTGGGAAAAAATTCATCCATCACTCATAGTTTGAAGACATGAAAAAGAAGAAGAAATTAGTCAAATAATTAGCACCAAATTACAAATAAAGAACTACTTTAGACAAGCACTTCAAATGACCACTGTGTACAAATAAAGAACATTAATAACAGTTGTAGGAATTCAGTTTATGTGCATTCTACAGGTGCAGAGAACCAAATGGTTTCTTTGCACACAGATCTTGATTTCTTCTTCTTGCAATTTAGAGAAAAAAGCGTTTCTAACTATACCTTCCACCCACCAAAGAAACAGGGGTGAAAGTGCCACTGCAGCCCAGCGCCCTCAGAGCTGTCCGTGAGCTGAAGCAGGCAAAGGTGGAACCATCAGAGCTCCTGCCAGGCATGCTCGAGGTGTCCTACTTAAAACCAGGTTCTTCAGGCTGATATTCTCATCTCACACAACAATCAAAATACTTTGGCCAACTATCACGTAAAATTTCAACAATTTTTGTAACTTTTCCTTCCTCCAATATTCATCAACAACCTACTTCAACAGCCTGACACAAACCCTGTTTGGCTTAACAAAATGGTATTGTACCATCACACCCCAATTGGTAGAACAAGCTGTTTTTTCACTCATGTTACTATAACACCATGAGGGAAGAACATATTTCTAATTTTACCAGTATCATTAAACTCCTTTCGCAGGGCTGCTTTTGCATTTGTATGAGATCACCTTCTCCTTTACTGCAAGTCAAGTGTTATCTGAGCACTGTAACACCTCATAGTTCAGAAAGATCAAAGATAAGAATAAGATTCATGATTATCAAACCCAGTCAGGACAACTGCAGTCTCACAATTATGTCATTAAATCTGTGGGGGAAGGTGACAAACTGAATACTTGACTAACTCCCACACATTTCTGATGGCACATTTGTTTTCAGCAAGAAAGCCTCAACAGCCCTTTGTGACAAAGGCTTCATCTTCACTGAATGATCTAAAGTTGGGGAGCACTAAGACACTTCCAGAACCCTTACTGTGTTGCAAACTGAGTGTCTTGCACTCTTCATGGGCTATTATGAATATTATTTACTGAGAAAAACTGAGGCATATAGTTATGGAAGCACAGAGTATGGAAAAAAGAGTGTAGCAAACACAGAGTCTTCTTTTCCTAAGCTGAGCTGAGATGTTGGCTCAGAGAGAGGCACCTCCCTATAAGAATGTGCCAAGTCCTCTAACCCCTGAGAATTAGGGATTTTAGTGTGGTTACCCACAAAAGGAAATGATAATGCATTTGGAAAACCTGACTGTAATGGGAGTTTCCTTCATCTCGGTGAGATTAGAGTAAAGCAAACAGTCTGCTACTGTACTAGAAGTCATTAGTGTATTTACAACTGACAGAATTCAAGTAGGTGCAATAAAGAAAAATCTCTATTGATGGATGGTTGTCTCATTTAATTTTCCCCCCACCATGTAGTTTGTGCAAAAAAATTACTGATTTCTTTTAAATTACCATCTGATATTGCTCGGAAAAACACAAGATTTGTGAAGCAGTAACTTTAAGTACCAGCTGCATTTAATTATACTTTTAGTTTTACTTGATTTTGCTAAACCACTGATTTGATAGAGAGTGGGGAGTAGCACAAGGATATAACATTTGTAACCTATTACATTTGATGCTTTTTTGAATCACTGTACAGCAGGGCAGATAAAGCTTTCTCAAGGACAGCAAAACCTTGTAAAGACAAAGCTTCTAGTTTAGTTTATGTATTATTAGTAAATTTAAAAGAAAATATTCACGGGCATTCATTTGCATTACCATCCTAGAAAATATTGCCTTACTTTCAGGTCTCAAAATAACCCTTTACAACTACCTGTGAATCACACTCATCTAAACTATTTTCCTGTATTGCCTCCAGTCATTAACACGAGCTAACCAGCAGCAACATTCCTATTAGATTCCAAATTAACAGGCATTAATGGAATTTTCCTGCTAATAACTAAGACTTTTGCTGACACTGGATATAATAGATAAAAGAAAGGGGTCCTGATGCATCCTCTCCCATAATGAGTGTTATGACTAATGTATTTTTAATTTTCCTTCATAAATATGCATCACTTTTCTGCTTAAGTAGAAGATCCTATCTTTGTGCTGCAATATGTCTGTGCTGCAAAGGTTTATATCTTAAGCAGACACAATTCTGTGTAAGAAATTCTAAATTTAATAGAAAACATAAAACAAGTTGCAGGTATACTTAGTTAACAATTGCAGTAAGGTCCACCTGCAAGAGTATGGACTAATGAGAGGACAGAAAACTAAAGTTGCTTTCAAGAGGGTAATATCATTAAAAGTTTACTGAAATGAGTAAATTTTTTCTGAACTGTTACTGTAAATTATCAAAAAACACTGTTGTCTACAAGTTTCATTTATGGATGCCACAAATTTCCACCACTTTATTGGGAAAAGAGCAAGATAATGTATTTGTACAATTCCCTCCTCTGTTCTGGTCCACATTCAAGAGTTGACACACCCAATAAAGACCTAGAACTATATATATATATATATATATAAAATCAGATCACATCCACAGCAGTGACTAAGCACAGACTGCAACAGTAAAAGTAGAAATTGTGAAGTCCCATGATCAAGGAAGGAGTTTGTATGCCACTAGTTAGGATGGTGGCAAGAAATCAGAAATCAAATAGGTTGAAATGAGCAACCAGTATTAATTTTGCATACATACCTGTAGCCCTAGATTTTCTACTGTGCAGTTTTCCCTTTGGTGCCATAGTTTCATGGAGCTTATTATGTTTTCTTGACTCTTAGCTCACACTTTTGTTGCTTTTACGCCTGGCAGAACCTCTGCTTATATCTTTAGAGCAGACTGCAGTCAACATACAAGCAAATCCTACCTGGGCCAGCTGGATTCTGCTGTAGTTTTAAGCAAACATCAGTCCTTTTTNATTGTTTTTTGGTGTTTTGGTTGGTTTTTTTTTTTTGTTTGTTTTTTGGGTTTTTTTGCATTTGTGGCTTTCTGTCTTAGTGCAGGACTTTGCTGTTGTCTTCCTCAGTGTCAACTTTGCCTGAGGCCACCTCATCAGTTTCCAAATTCTGGTCTCCACCCTGCCAGTCCCCCTCCCTCAGCTTGGCATCACCTGCAGAGTTTTTCTAACCCCTGTTAAGATGTCTGAAATTTATGGGGAGTAAAAACAGACCTGGAAACCTATTAATCCCTTCTGGGAAAACAGATAAAATTATCTCTCCTTTGATGAATTTTATTGATAACTATTTTGAAGTACTTCATAGCCATTTGTTAACTACCTTCATGGCAAGTTTGCTGATCCTATTGCTCTTCAAACTACAGACCACTAATCCTGAATAACCTAATAAATTGCTTTCTGTCCAGCCACAAGTCATTCCACGTATCTATTTAAAGTATGTGAGATGAATCTCATGAAGTATCACAGTTAGACAGCAGACTAGCAGAGCTCCAGTTTACTTTTTCTTCCTGTTAATATGCCCAAGAGCTGCACTTGCACTCTGGTTGGTTGGGGTGCCATCCCCCATCTGAAACAGAAATGGTCACCAGCATCCAGCAAAGCTGTCATAGTTCTTTATATAATCTGGAATTTACCTATTTAAAATGATTTCATTGCATAACGCTATTGATTATTTTAATTTTTGCTATTTTCAATGGGCTACTTGCAATGTGTTGTCTTCCCCAGTATCCCCAGTGGTTACATGCAGTACCTGATCACTTTCTTAGTAGAAAGAAGTCATTAGATGCTTCTGCCTCAAAAGCTGCAATGAGACTGAGCTGAGTTTTCAAAGACAGACCTGAAGCAAGGATTTGTGAGATTTTTAAGAACTCTTCAGACTCAGGTCACTTGTACATAATAGCCTTTAACCTTCTAGACCAAGTCTGAAATCTGTAAATCAAATTTAAAACAGGCTTTATCCTTTCATTTTAACCTGATTTTTGTCCTTAAAACATACAGTCCCAAATACTCATTATTATAGTAGTCTACATTTTCCCCAAAATGTTCAGTTTTATAGACAAGATAAAAACAGCCTTTCACAAGCCAACCTCAATCTGAGACTTTGAAAGTTTCCTATAGAAAGACATATTTGTATTTCACACTTACCAAAAGGTTTATTTCTTCAGAAAGAGACCCCAAGGAACCCACACACACTGTTATGCATGAAGTTTAGTCTGAGGTAACATAGGAGCACAATATTGAACAATTTAGGCATTGTGTTGTGGCTGAGTTATTTACTGTAAACAATCCAGCAAATACAGACATATTTCCCTGTCTGCCCTCCATTCACACTGAAGATCAGGTTCCATGATAATGAGAGCAGAAGAGGAACCTTACCAACATGGCAAGAAGTTATTTAACTGCTATCTTTGTGGTGCTCTAAGCCTTCCCCAAACAATAGTTAATGAACAAGAAAATGTTAAAACATATGTAACAGTAACTCTAATATTTAGCTATTTTGAATGTTGGAATCAGAATTAGGGTTCAAGCATCAGCTTTTTCATAAATTGTACTGAAGTGTTGCAGTTTATCAACATTATTTATTCTGACTGTGCTTCTTACTAGATCAGACAGATTCTACTTTTGGTTCCTTGAGGAGAGCATTGTGAGAGTCTGTACTTTTTTTGCTGTGCTCCTATTTTGCTTTATGATTCCTTCCTACTCATTCTAAAAGTTATGAAGGTACTGAGAATGGAGAGCAAGATAGAAACACAGAAGATATTCTTTTAAGACGTGTCTTTGCTTGATATTGGTTTATTTATTTATTGCTATTTTTTATTGCTATTTATTGCTATAAACACCAATTTGATAGGCATCATTAATGATAAGGCAGCTGAGTTATAAGAAGCTTCCAGCAAATATTTTGTCCCAGAGACCACCCTTTCCAAAAGGCTGTAGTTTTGGTTAAGCACTTAGCTAGAAACTAATTGGAATGTACTTGTTGTGCTCAAAATAAATGCTGTAAGCAGGACATTCTCTATAACCCCACTGAGTTGATAAAAATACAGTCAGGTGGAAGGCATTGGGATGAATTTCTTTGCCCAGCCAGGCTGTAGATCATTGCACTGAGTGGCAAATGATGGTGTCACTGTGGGGTACAACAGAAGGAGGCAGAAACCCCTGTGCTCTGCATATCTCAAGGAACAGATTGCTCTAAATCAGAAATGAGTTCTCTGCAATTCATCTGTTAAATTTGTAGCCAAGAAACATTTTCCTTGTGGAAAACCAAAAGCAATGAAAGCAGAAGCATAACTGTGATGGAATATTTGCTCCTGTAAGTAGCTTCTTTTGGGAGATATTTCTGGAATTTAGTAACAGAATCAAAATTGATTCTGGGTAAATGCAGAAGGCAAATTCTAATAAGGGAGTTGAATCTACATATCCTCAATTTTACAAAACCATAATCATTCATGAGGGCAAATAAGGCCTATACCTCACCATTGACAGTCTTTGACTGATGCAAAGGTTCAGTTTTTGTTCAATGGGCGTAATCGCTATTTAGAAGTGAATGCTTGAGGTAGAAAGTCAGAAATGCAGCTGTGGAAATGGCATTTTGAGCGGCAGAGAAGAACACAAAACAAAACAGTAGCATTAATCATGAGTAGGAGCAGGGAGATCTGCACTATCCAGCCTGGGGCTTTCCATCATTAGCTTCTCACACTGGAGGGTGGCACATTTCAAACACAGCGTGCAGACAGAATTAGACACCAGAGGACAGAGAAAGAGTCTTGCATGAGCCTTAGTCTATACCTTAAAATAAAACACACATTAAAGGAAAGATAATATAATTTGATACAACGCAGCATGCCCCAAAATAATTGTTTTTTTCAGTAATATATTTATGAAACAAAGATAACAGATTCTGAGGAAAAGAATAGAGTAACAATATCAAGCTCTAAAAAGAATGGAGTGAAAATGTAGATGGAGTGCACTAAGCTTGAAAATGAACATCCTTACTTTTTCTCAGTAGCTAAGCACCTAACAAGCTGCATTAACTGACACATCTAATGGTGTCACCATGTCACCACAAACACATCCCAAACTTATCATCACTTTAGCAGATCTAAGAACTCTAAACCAAGAACTTCAAAGTACTTCCCGTGCTGCTTTGGATCTCACTATCACACAAAAACATTGAAGCATGTTTATATCTGGGAATTTGAGTTTGTCTGTCTTCCCACCAGGCAGAACATATTCCGAAAGGTTCTGGCCATGACTCATTTCTCAAATGAACATAATGGGTCAGTTTGAGCTAAAAAGCTGGGGCATCCTGTTCCCGATTACAAAAATAAAGAGGCCAATTTAAGGATTTTTTTTCTTTAAAGTGATTGCTGTACAAGTGAAAGATGTCAAAATGATGGCTCTGTAAGATAAACTTCACCATTAATCACAGGGTGGAAACAGTTCAGCACAAAAGTCAGCAGAGCAGGGTACAGAAGCAGCTGTGGTAGTTCATTTCTTACTGTTCAGCCACTGCATCCGAGCCAGCAGTAATTCCCCAAGCAATTGCTTTCCTTGCTTTGTCTTCTCAGCTGATATTCCAATGTATGCAAACCATGGTTGGGTTTGGTTGTTTGCTGTTTTGCTTTGTTTCCCAGAAGTGGAAAGACATTTCACTAATGCAAATATATGGTACATGCAGCCCCAAAATGATAAGCCATTTCATGTAGCTTAATCAGCTAACAACCCATAATATTTCCTTGATTTTCCATTAAAATCCCTATTGCACACCTATTTTCAGCTCGTGAACTGATTTCAAGGCAGCATTTCTAGGGTAGTGTGCCAAATCAACTTGCAGTCAGTAATAGATTCATAAACTAAACTTTAACAATGCTCATGTTATTAAAATGGGTTTGTGATGGAAAGGGGAGCTTGCTGATTTATTCACCTTTCATGGATTTCTCTGTGACAAATTAGTATTGAAATTTCAACCTACTTTTTAGCATCCCAAATGACAGAAGTTTGGAGAGCTGCTGAAGGACTCAGCACAGGAAGAAGTCTTATGATCTGATAACAGACAGGAGATCTACAACTCTATGGGTTGCAAAATAACATTAATTCCTCTGAAGAAAATATACGAAGGCAAAATGTTAAATCACAATCCATAGCAAATTTGTCTAAATGATGAGCAGTTCCAGACCAATAGCCTTAGGCTTCAAAATTCTTTCTGCTCAAAAAAATGAAAAGAGACAAACAAAAATGGAAAGAAACAAAACCTGCAGACATAAAAATTAGAAAGAAACATAGAATTCAAATTGTTCATGAGTGTTCATGCCCCCCCTAATGCCCCCAAAGAACAGAATGTCTGGAACACTAGATAGATAATATTAATGAAGAATCATAATAGAGGAACTGACAAGAAATAGAATTTCTCTGTCTGGACCCAAGAGCTACCCTAAACAAAGAATTCTGCTTTCCCTGAATTGGGAAATGTTTGAAAATCTTTGGCCAGATTCACAGGTATTAATTTCTTAATATTAGAATACAGAAACACAGAAACTTATAGCTACTTGCCTGGTGAGATGCCCTAAGTAAAAGATATAGGATGATATTACTTAGATTTCAAAAAAGGCAGCACCTTGCCTGTGTTTTAAACCCAAATCACAGGCAGATGGGACACAGGAGCTGCTTATCCATGATGTGGGAGCTGTTAAGGCCAGTGAGAGAGGCACTCAGAGCTCACCAGAGAGAGGGCAGCTCCTAACAGTGCAGAGAGCTGGAGCCTTGGACACACAGGTGAACATGGGTTGGAGGGAAGGGCGTTCAGAATTGCAGCACAGCCTGTGAAGGGGCTTGGGCTGCAGAAGGAGGAGAGGTTTGTAATATTCCCCAAGAATACAGCAGTAACAACAATAACTTAGCTGAACTTCACTGGTCTGCTCTAATGATGCCCTAACAACATTGTCTATTCATCTGCTCTCTCTCTAAAAGGCACCTTGCTAACTTGAACATAGAAAGGGTGAGTTTAACCAGACTTTCTCTCTGTTATGTATAAAGGGATCCCTGTCAGGATTAGCCCAAACTCATTTCCTGTTCTCCCATCCCTCTTACCAAATCATGCAATAGTGTTCTGTCTAGTCACTTTTCATTTTTACCAAGTAACAGCTGCATTTCAAGGATGCTTCACAAATACATTCTTGGCCTGTAAAGCCTTTTGAATGAAATGCCCTGTTTAGATGTACAATATGCCATGAGAATTGTCAAGGCAACACAGCTTCAGAGAAACACAGCAGTTGCTAGGAAACACCACAGCTAAGAGAGATGGGGAGTTGTTTACTGACATATATTTGAAACATTAATTATTGTTATTGGGGGTTTTGAATCTCAAACCATACCTATATATTTCTAGTTATTAATTCTAATTTGAATTCTGTTACTGAAAGAATCCACATGTATTCCAGCATCACTGAATTAAACTCCCCTAATCTCTAAGACCATAAACAGACTAAAAATCCTTGACTTTCGTAGAATCAGTTGGCAGTTTTGGAACATTTTTCAGGAGGCAAGAGTCTACCATGCTTTTCATAGATCACCACCATCCCAGAGACCTGACTCAGCTGCAGGGATTTATTTCCATTCTACATGGGCTCCAGCAGAAATTTTATCAAGCCATTGGAGACTGATGTTTAAAAACAAAACAAAAAACTTTTCATTTACTTTCAGGCAGGGGAATTATTTGCATAGTTGTTTGAACAAAGCACATAGAGGAAATCAACATTCCCCAAACTTTTGCAAGCAATAAGCAGCACAAAAAAAAATAAGCCATCCAGTATTATGTAAGCTAGTCAGGTTAACAAAAAAATAATGCCAGAGCAAACACTCTTGTTCTCTGAATTTATTGCAAAATGGAAAGAGTTTCCTCAATGTAACTGAGACAAACAGTAAATGAGATTTAAGTGGCAACAATAGAAAAAAGAAAAGAAGGAAATACAAATTTTTATAAGTGCAGTTATTCACCCATACATTATAGGCAACAACAGGAAAAAGCATGTTAGGAAAACTTTGCTAAGGTTGCCAAGTCAAACAGTAGGAAGGTGGAACATGATACAAAAGAAAACAAAATCCTACAGCCATTCCATCTTATTTTTTAAATACACATATATCCTAATAGTATCTGTGTGGGATAAAGACTGAGGAAACCCATTTTTCCAAGGGAGCATTCAATACCTTGAGATGTTGCATTTCTTCACAAATTTCTTTCTCCAAAAAGGTAACAATCCAAAATTTCACAAAAGTCATGTTCACAAAGGAGAGCCATCCTACACTTAAATGAATCAAAGAACCCAGGAAAAAAAGTTCTACAATAACTAAAAAGTATTAGTAATAGACATGTAAAAGAAACAGAAGCTGTAAAAGCTATTAAGCTATAAAAGTAACATTACAATGGAAGGTCTCAATTTATCAACACTTGACACTACAAATGCAATAATATGTATAATACAGCCTTCCCACTTGGAACAAATAGAAAAAGGCCCAGAAATGTTAACATGTCACACTATACTGAAATCAATGTCAGCAGCAGTGAACTGGTTTGTTAAAAATTTTGATAACTTACTCACATTGTAAAACTCCATAGAAACAAATCAATTCTAACAACCTCTCATTCAATACAAAATAAAAAAAAGAAAATCCACAGGAGACATTTCACAGGAGGCATTTGGAGAAAGAAATTTCTTTCTCCAAAGTTCATTTTTAGACTGATATTTATATCAAAGAAAGCAAAGGAAATACCCAACTGTGAACAAACCTTTTTGATTTTGATTAAGAGCAGAGAGTTTTGTCTGACAAAGGGTGCTGTAGCTGCTGTCATTCTTTCTAGGAGATAAAAACATCATTTAGCTGGACTCATAGATGGCCCTGAATAGGCTGGGTTGGTGTAGGGCACATTTGGATTAACACAAGCCCAACACACATTTGTTTTCCCCATTCCAGAGCCTCAGGGCTTCCTGGGCTTGGTCAGCTCACCGAGCACAGGGTGTGAAGACCAGGCACCTGCACGTCCACCTGGAAAATCTGCCAGGAATAAAATGTCAGCCCTCTTCTAACCACATTATAGAGGCCTGCTACAAAGTACACTGACACCTCTCTAGGAAACAGCCACTTGAATGTATTATCCCAAGAAAAATACTGTATTTCTGTTACTGAATTTATTATCAGAAATAGCTGAAATTAAAACAATGTACAAATATATCCAAAACAATCATCACAAGCTGAGAAATTGTCCATCAGTAAGTACACAGAGAACCAATTTAAAAAACCCTCCTTGACAATTTTTGAATTTTTGATGTCATCATAAGTAGAACTACTTTAAGCAAATTGTCACGAACCCAATTATTATTCCATTCCATGTCCATTTTCAACAGCCAATTAAAATGAAAAAACACAAATTTTCCAGCGTAAATTTTTAATAGGCTTGATTCTTCCTCATTATTTTGTGATTGTCTGTGTATAGAAAATTTACACTGAAAATGTTGCTTTTAGTATTACTGGTCATAAAAAGTGCAAATAATAGGATCCTAAATAGCAAGAGAAAGATTCATTTCATCTGTTGGGGACAGATAAGCATTCATGAACAGATTTGTAAAGTGCAGATGAGTTCCAAGGAGCATGATCTGTCAATCACCCTGATGGCTTTGGGAGACAAGTCTGCTGAATGGGCACGTTGTCTTCTAAATAACTGATTTTAAAAAGTAAATGCTCTTAATCCAACTCTATTGGAGTTCATAGGGGAAAACCAGAGTAATTTTAATGCCCCCCAAGTTTCTATAAAGGAAAAAAAGAGATCTACAGTGTAAAATTTACTTCTCCCACTTACAGTCATTACCCAGACAATAAACTGGCACATCAGCTAAGAACAAATGTGTCCTACTGTGAACCCATTCAGATTTCCACACCAGAGCACAAGCCAAACTTGGGGAAAGAAATGAGTGATTTTGGTCTGCTCTCAAATAACAAAAGTTCTCTGCTCAAGGCAGGAACATGGAGAAGCTTCTATTCAAGAATGCAGGCAAAAGCTTCAGGTAAAGTTTAGGAAAGTACCTGCATTTTGGAACTCTTCCCCAAATAAATGTGCATACTTATTAAAAAATTTGAACACCTGAAAATTTTTCATCATTACTTCCCTTCTTAGTAAAAAGACGTAAATCAAGGGGATTTTGGAGTTTAAAATGTGCCAAGGAGGTAACAGTTTATAGGGATCAACTTTCTCCTTTTGCCTCAAAAGTGATTTGTAACCATTCCAGTAGCCTTGATTTGAATCTTAAAAAAACTATAGGAATATGGTATGTTTTCATCAGAGACTGAAATTAGGACATTGATGTAATTTTTGAGCATATCACAGGCAGTAGATGGGAAATAAAACACACCAATAGCAAACTAATAAAAACTAAATACAGAAGTAACTGAAATCATGAGCTATGCATTAGAGAATGTCGTGCTCCAGAAATTAAGGTCACATGTTATTCAAAGACCATTTGCTGATAGCTAACAATACACAAAAGGGAAAAATACAATAAAGAAGTATTTTTCCCTTTTGTGTATTTGTCTTTGTATCACCCAGCAAAAGCAAATATATAAAGATAGATGGTCCATCAGCTGTCAGTTTTGTGACAATTTCTTCAAAAATACAAATCCTTCAGTGTCCAGTATTATCTCCCTAGCAACTTTCTTACAGCTATAATTTACTGATAAGAGCTATATGGAAGCAATGTATTATGATGCCTCCATCAGTGGTGTAGCTTTAAAAATATTTCCTTCCTGAGATCATGTAGAGGATTTCAGCTTCCCCCAAACATCTCACAGCAGGCAGAGCTGTAAAATTTGTGCTATACATCACCTGCAATTTGATCATTTGATCATCTGTGTCAGCCAGCATCAACTCTCCTCCAGTTCTCCCTCCTGCAATGCAGCTCCTGTCTGTGCTGCAGCTGCCTGAGGTGGCCAGGAGTGATGGAGATCCCCCAGGAATTCATTACATAAGAACCGCCCTACAAGTCAGTGAGCTGCTACAAGTCAATGAAACCCATGGCTGCTCACTGATCAACTGTGAGTTCCTTGCTAGTTCAACATCTATTGCAGCCTTACCAGAGCTCAGCATTTCCCAAATCAGGTAACTATATATCTTACCTAATGTAACAATGCCAATAGGAAGCCTAGAACAGAAATGCAGTCTTCTTCACAGACAGAAAAATGTGCTTTGTATTTACGAATAATATGCTTGAGCTGTTAACTACTACAGTTCTTGAACTGGAATCATCATTGGAATTGTGATGGACACTTGAGTCAGAATTCTGATTTTGCCAGGAACTGCAGTCATTGCCATGCAGGCTTACAGAAATTGTTTCAAACCACTCAGCTAATTGTTTGGTGCCAAATATGATTTATACAGATTAACAATAGTGTGCAGATTTAAAGAAATGTTGCTTATCTTGGCTCTCACCATGATTCATGGAGTTGCCCACCATTCAGATTATGTATTTGATACCCTTATATTAGTCCTCTGTTGAAATAGAAAGGGAAGCACAGAAAAGCTGAACTGGCTACCTAAAACCAGACAAGAATCCTAGCAAAGCAAAAAAACCCAAAAAACAAGTGCACAGAGGGGAAGATTATATGGTTATCTGAGGTCCTTTTTATTATTATAGTGTTCTACAATCATTAATTCCTTCTGTCCTCTGGCCCTCTGTACTTGTCCTGTGCATAACACTATTATAGGAAATGTAACTGCAGATTTCTGAAAAAAAACCCAGATCCTGAGCCCTACTTCTCAGTCACATACTGTATTAGGCTAATGCTAAATTCAAATATCAAAACAAGAACAAAATTTCAGAGATTAGTTTCAACAGTAGCACTTGCTACCATTGTATTTCATGGCAGTTACTTCTGTTGGAGTGTTTTACTTGCAGCTCACTGCAGCACTGAGGGCAGTCAAGGCTGAAGTTTGCTAACCCAGAAAGGTAAAAAAACCCCAACAAACAAATGGTATATGCAGAGGGATTTGCTGAACAGAAGATGCAGAAAAAGAGGATTTGTTATTTCTATTTTGCAAATGTGCTAATTGAGAGAGGAAGTGGCATTGAAGCAACAACCTCCTCCAGGTCTGACGAGTCCACACCGAAGAGCATCTACCACACTCTGCTCTGCTAGCAAGTGATTCTCACTCTTTTCCTCATTAAGGCTCTTCAAGTAAAATAGTCTTTGGCTTCTTAAACTCACATTGGCCAGGATGAACATAATGTCTGTCACCAATCTTGGCTTTCAGGCTTTATTAGTCACACATTTAATCTGCTGTCCAAGGCTTCAGCTAGTGACTTTGTTCCATCATTCTATGTGTCAGAAGTGATATGTAGCTATGAAGAATGATTACTGTAGCTATTTTTTAGGAGGCTCTTTATTTAATATACATATAAATTTTCAGTTCAACATCTAAATGAGGTGTGCATTTGCAGGATGAACTAACAACTCAGGAAGGAGCATTATGGACTGCTAAATAAATAAACACATGCTCCAAGTCATCTGTTTACCCATTCAAATGATTGAGGCATTTCAGGTCAATACAGTATAACCATGTCCTAAAGTATTTTGAGAAGACAAACAGGAACTCATCGCAGCAAAATAACCAACTTACAAAGATCCTAACAAAGACTAAACATAAAATTTTCTTAAGAAGACAAAGTTAAAGCCCTGAGATATGCCAACACCACATACATAAGTAAAGTTATATTTCACTTACACAGTGAGCAATTCCTTGTACATTTAGTATCTTGAGCTGCTACTCAGGGGCAGGAAGGGCAGGAAATGTTTGCAGAACAGCTGTGGGGGAACAATCAGAGGAAGAAGTGGCGTGCGGGTGTCAGCCCTGCGGGACATCCCTATTGTGTCACACCTTCCTTGGGGTCCAAAGGACATGGGAGGAGGCGAGGGAAGCCACTGAATGCGAGGACAAGTTCTGCATTCCTTCAAAGATCATTATGCCTTACAGACTTGGGCAAATGAGCAGTGTCACTCCACCCTGGCCTTTGCCTGGGCCCATCATGACCCTGCACGTAAAAAGTTTGAGATGTGAACAGAGCAGTTTTGTCTCCTAGGGAGGGAGGAGGAAACACAGCCAGTAGATTGAACCAGCTTGTTTGATGGCTTATATTGGCCTAAGCCTTCTGTCAGTTCAGGAAAAAATTTTTCCCTGCAGTGTGTGCTGCTGTTTCCTCCAAGCCTGTTTATCCTCATGCTCAGACACAGGCCCTTGTCCATACAGATAACCAGTACAGATGCATGGGACAGTGTGAGCAATGGAAGTTTTAGATGACAAGCTTTGCTGGCACAATAAGCAGAGAGGGGTCACGTCCTGCACAGCACTGTCTTAACTACCAACGAGCAATATTACACAAACAGGTATTTTCATCTGTGGCCTTTAGAAAGAATTTTAACCATCATGATTCCTAGGTGACAGATGCCTAAACAACCTTAGAAAAGTTACCTGGCATTTTGCAGATAGTTGCCATGCCTTTAGCATTGCCTTCATATGCATTTTGGAGGCCGCCATTAAATAAAAATTGGGGCTGAGATGAAGCTAAGTAAGCTGTTTGATGACATCCTCACACATTTCACTTTATGATAATAATATTCAAGCAAAAAGGCAGTTCTCCACATATTTCAGCAGCTGATGACTTCTTAGACCCTAAAATTGTTCTTGATGGAAATACAAATGATAGTGCAAAGACAGGAAATGTTTTAGACATAAGTGCAGACACAGCCACAGAAATCACTGAAGAGTAAAAATTGATTCCATTTGCTAAGAAAAAGCAAATACTTTGAAAAGATTAGACTGGGTTATTCCATTAGAAAGCTGATGAAGTTTAAAGCTCTGCAGAGGCATTCAGATCAGGCCTATGAAGAGCTCATTCTGACAGAAACATGCTGACTAAGAAAAATCCCCTTCTATATTTAAAAATTGTAGCAGATGGTGCTAGCAGTAGGATGCTGCATCAAGTTGCTATGACTGTGGGCACTGTCATCTATCACTGAAAGTCTCAAAATGCCATCACTCTACTGCAGGTCTCAACCTGAACTCTGCAAAATGCTGCAAGTACTAACATGATTTATTTGGTACCAGTGCCCCTGGGTCAGGCTTCTCTGGAAAAGCTACAAAAATTACATTCCTATGGCTTAGGAGGGCTTGGGCTGTTTTTAAAATAGTCAGGATATTGGAGATGTGTACCCTGCATTCAAAACAAGGTATTCAAATACCTTAAGTAAAAGTGTTGCCCAAGTTCCCGCGTAAAGCCCAGAGCTTTGGAAAATCTTGTGTGTCTCTACACAGCATAACACAGGGATATTCAGGCCTGTTAGGATGCCAGAAGGAATGTGAGCTGGAACCTGGCACAGAGGGGACAGCTCATACCTGTGAAAGGTGGTGACTGAGAGGTGGCATCTTCAGCCTTCCTGGGAGCCAGGAGCCAGGTGGGCTCAGGGACCCTTCCCTGAATGTGAGGCTGCCAAAAACTCATCCTCAAGCTGAAAAACGTGCTGCCCCTGTCTCTCCTCCTCCTCCTCTGTGCCTGTCCTCCCATGCCACTGCTGCTGCTGCTGCTGGGAGCAGCACTGCTGCATCCCACCTGCCTGCATGGCCAGGGGAGCAGCCTCTCTTCTCCTGGGGTTCTGAACAGGCTCACACCCACGGCAAGGCTGAAAATCAACCACCACCAAGTCCCCCCTGCGGGTCAGTGCTGCCCCTCGGCAGCGTCTGCAATCAGCCGAGCAGGACGAGACGGAGCACTGGAGAAATTCCCTCGCAGCCCTCTGAAAAACCCACAGTATTTTTTATGAGTTCTTAAGCACACAGCCCTGCTGAGTGATGATTTTGGAATTATAAAGGTATTCGCTGCAGGAATTTTTTTATTCTTTTTCTCTCTTGCCATGGCAACCAGGGTATGGAAGTACTTCAGAGGAAGACAGCGCCTCACTGTACACAATGTGTTTGCAGCACTTCTTTTTTATAACGAGTTAAGCATTTTTAAAGCTGCCTTGGAAAAATTGGTTGAATAAAACAAAGCTTACACAGCATGATTTTTTTTTTCTGCCTGCTTTAATAAAAGGATGTGGATATAGTCTGCACTTCATAGAATTAGGAGACCAGAATTCTAGCAAATGGCAAGGACTGCAAAATGGAACCTAGTTTGTTTTTTTACAGTTAGAAGGCACACCTAAAAGAACTGGCGAAAATACCGGGGGGGAGGAGGGGGGAAGCAAAATCAATTTGTCTTTTAAAGACCAGTCTGTAAGAATTTCTAGAAATGAATTAATTTAGGGGTTTTTTTTGTCAGTTCTCAAAATTCAGGATCCTGCTTCTGCATATCTTGTCTGCATGTCAGTAGCTGATGTCTTTTGTCAGTTGTAAAAGACAGCAAAGAAACAGAGGGGAAATTAACATTACTAAAATAATACATGTTTGTAGAGTGAAAGAATTGATAGCTGAAGGACTCCTTTATCCCAAGACATTTATCCCAATCACAATGAAACAGCATATTTTCTCATTCCTAAAATAGCTAGAATTGTTACTGTGCCACTAGGAATTTTATATGCCTGTTGGGATCATGACACAATCAGTAGACATGCAATAGTAATGAAGAACTTCTTCAATTAAACCATTATTTAAAAGACTTGTCAAAAATCAGACTGATTTCCATATAAAAACAGCACTTCATTAGCAAGAACTGTCTTGCCTTCCTCTTGTTATCCCTGTTGAGGCAACCAGAATTGTCTCCCTTATACTTATTCAAACACAGATAAATTACTTGCCTTAGGTAATATCTGGTGACAGCAATTTCAGCCGGTTAGTTACAGTGACAAAATTATTTATGTATATTTGCTTTTTTATCCATTTATTTTCATACTGTAGAGCACAGAAAACAGGAAGAATCAAGCATCTTTCCCCATTTCTGGAAGTCCAAAACCCACTATAGTCAACAAACAGACTCCAGAGAATAAGACTGAGTACATGTCTGCTCTCATCCTTCTTTAGGTATTTTTAATATGAAAAAAGGATAACGAAACAAATAAAACTCTTAGGAACTGTATGAAAATGGCTTTTAGTCTTTCTAAGCAGTGTGACAGAAAATCAGGGAAAGAATTTTATTCTCCAATGTTAATAAATGGAATTTCTAAAAATGAAAAAGTATTAATGCTTCCATAAACGAGCACTTCCCAAACAGTTTATTGATTCTGGTGTACATTTACTGAAGAACAACAGCCATCTACTCTTACCTAAATTAAAAACCAGAACTAAGAAAACAAATAGCCCATTTCTATACAAACTATTACAGAATTTTTAGCTACTTTTAGTTACCTATTCTTTAGTTGGTATATAATATCCAAAAGTTGCTATATTATCCCATTGGATAACATATACACAATTGAAATCTGGTGGCAGGTCCTACCCTTTTTCAAAGTATTGAAGATTTCTTGGACACTGATTTTATGAAATTAATTACAATGTTCCAAACTCAGATGCTGCCCTTCTTTACCAAATGAGTTTTGGAAAGCATTCAATGACATCTGATAATTGTGTTATTGCCCATTGTAGAACAAATGCAATTATGCAATCCAACCCCAATATCTTATTTCAATATTCCAAAAAACCATTTATTATTGCCTACTGCTCAAGTAAGTTCATTTAATTTTTCTTTCTCTTTTTTTATATGCTTTATTAGCAGTCCATAATGCACAATAGGAAGGAGGCTTATTTCTTCTGAAGAACAGTATTTCCATGGCAATACACGTCATGCACAGCAACAATCTCTTATCTTTTCCCAACACCTACAACTGCTGGAGCTTAGCTTAAGTTATATAATAAAACACAGTACAAGGAACACAATCTCAGTGGAGACTTTAGTGCTTCCCTTATGTATCTTAGATATTCTTGGGTTTATAAGAGCCTTTAGGTCATAATGTTTCTTAAGCAGCTAGGTCTTTAATTAGAAGCAGGTGCACACAATTTTGGCTCACATTTCCCGAATGAAACTCACCTGGATAGACTCTTAATGAAGTAACAAAGAGAGGGTGACAACAGCTACAAGACCAGATGTTTGCTCTTGCTTCTTTTGCAAAAAATTCTGATGCAAAAAGTTTACTGTTGCTAAACCATTAAGATTACTGGGTTTGATTTTTTTATTTTGTTTTGAGTGGGGGGTTTTTGTTTGCTTAGGTTTTGGGGTTTGGTTGTTTTTTTTTAATTCAGAGTGGGTGCAAAGCAAAGGCACATAGTAGGATATACAGTAGCGCTATTTGCTGGTACCTTTATAAATGTCATGACATCAGTATAGATAATGTCAATAAACTCATCTTTAATCTGATGTACCAAGCAAACTTGCTGATCTGTCTCCAAAACATGCAACTGTCCAAGTCAATTAAACCTATTGCATCTGAGCATTCAAGTTAACACTGAAGTAATAACTCTGGTCAAACTCTGTAGACGTAGACGTAAAGATGATGTAGATGGTTCACATGGGAATGTTACTCTGAAAAAATGAAGATAAATAGGAATGGAATATTTACATCCTGATTAGGCCCTGTTTTAGTGGGGTGCGCTTATAATTTTACCAATGCAAACCTTTCAGCTTTAATACCAGCACAGCAGCCATAGCTGGCAATATTTGTCCTAGTTCCCCTGTCCAGAAGGCAAAATAACCAATTGCTAGGGAAGGATTGAAGTTGCTTGTTTGTGCTGTTGCTGTTAAACCCAGAGCCAGTTTTCACTGTACCAGAAAGACAGCATGACTGACATAAAAATGAAGATATTTTGACATGCAAACTGATTATTTTATTTCTAACCCTCACTGATAATTATCCAACTTTCAATCTGATCCAGCTAAGTGGAAACACAAAAGCCTGTTATAAACTCAAGCATATGGCACTGATCAAAGGAATTTAACTTTCTTTTCCAGGCTAAAATTATTTTCTTTAGTAAAACCAAAGAACAGCATTGATCTGCTGCTTTCCTCTTCATGTTTCACTTCAGCAAGATAACAGGAACTCAACTGCATTGTCAACAATGGACGTTATCTTCAAGATGAGTGACTTCAATCCTGCTACTCATTTAATAACAATACCATTTCTTTAGTAGGAAGAAGGCTGGATGATTGCTTGTGTGCAAGCAACAATTAAATCTGAGAAAAAGACTGCTTTTGTAATAACAATCTGGAAAGACATTATATCATTCCCTGAAAAACGAGTAGTTAATGGATAGAGTGCCTCAAGTAAGGGTTGGCATCAACAGGATTAGAATTTAAATTGCATAAAGTGAAACTAAAATTCCTATTCACTCTAAATAACATTTCATACAAAAGAAACATCTGGTCCAAAAGAAAATTCAATGATTTGGCATTGTAGAACTGCATTAAATATTGATACTGGTGTCAAAATGACCATTCTGCCTACTGCAAGAACATCACATGTTGGGGTCGTTCTAAATGGTACCACACTGAAAAGTGGCTCAGTCTTGTTTGTGAATTGTCATTTCAAACTTTGCAATGGCAACAGGAACAGTCATGGCTCTAAGTGAAGTCTTGCTGAGAGAATATGGTAACTGTTTAGTGAGTGAGGAAGAGGAGGAGGGGATATAGATTCAGCCTAAATCAGGCAGCAATAACCACTTTATGCAATAACATTCTGCACACACTGATCAGCACTAGTGGAGAGATTTCACAACTTCCTTGCATAAACACATGTCTATACATCAAATACTTCATGCTGCTGCCACATCAGTGGCAACTGTGTCTCTTAATATATTCAAAGATCTTCAGTCTTCTGTTCTGGAAAATGCTCTGACTGCAACACTATGTAGTAAGAACTAGGAAGCTTTTCTCATCCCTTGCTTCACTCTGGATTTTTAAAGAGTATAACACACTATTTCCCTGTCCTTTCTTAAAAGAAGCTTCTTTGCAATGGTGTTTCTCAACAGCCCAACAACAGTAGCCAGTGAAGAAAGGTTCAAACTGCTTTGGCATTTACTCCTCTCATGTTTGCTTGGTACCTCATAGAATGCAGAGCTAAGAGGAGAACTATAAATTCATTGCAGCACATTGCAGCTCCGAAGAAAGACTCATCTATTACTTCTCCCCCCAAAAATTGCTTTTTCAAAACATCACACAGGCAAATGAGTCCCTTTACTCCTATGCAACCAATCTGAAATAATTTCTGTTATTGGTCAATAAAGAAGCTCCAATCCAGATATCAGAAACTGAAAGAAATAGAAAGGCTAAGCTCACAATCTGACTTACAAATTACAGTGCTTTAGCATAACAGCAACCTAGTCTTCAAGCTGTTCAGAGAGCTGTTTCCATAGTAGATTTAGTGTAGCATTTGGCTTAGTGTTAAAAGTCTCTATGTTAAATTGCTGGAAGAGGAACACTGCATCAGTGAGGACAGTTATCATGCATTTCTATTTTTTTGTGGGCAATGCCAAACAAAATAAACCATTAAGCAAACTGCAGCATTGGGGAAGATAAAGGCATCACAGAGACTGATGGTGCATGCCAAAGACTCTCCTCCCCTGAAAAATGTGAGGCATTTGCATTGATAGCTCCAAGAGTTTACATATGGTTCAGTGATATTTTTCATTCCATAGTGATCAAAAATTATTGGGTGGAGGGGAAGAAGAGAGAAGGGAAAAGACAAATAACTAAATATAAAAACTAAAATAATAAATATTAAAGAGGCAATTTTTTGATAACTTATGCATGCAAACACATGCATGAATCAAAGAAAAAATAAAATATGTACAAATAGTTTGAGTCTTCTATTCATGTACTGTGGGTCATGGTTCCCAGACTGCTTACTTTTTTTTTTTCTCATTTAATTAGACTGAGGAATCTGAATAAACTGCTACTGAAGAACAAAAACCCGTGTCTTCCTACATGAAGAGGGGATGAAATATAAAATCATAATTAAATGAGTATTTTAAAGAGAAGGTTATTAAGGCTGAAGAATAATTTTAGCAAACAAGTAAAGCATTTCAAAGCTAGGGAAGGTTGTGATTAGACAGGGCCTATATAATTTTGACTTCACCCTCTGTAGTGTTTTGATCCAGCCTTAAAGTGCCATAATCACACCATTCTCGCACACAGCTCACAACAGGCAGTGCACAGCAAACCAGAAAGCAAAAAACAATTTAGTTTATTCTCTCTGTTCAGTGTAAACTACCACAGGCTGGCCTAAGACAAAGGACAAATTACATACTAACCAAAAACTGCTTTAGGACAGGTCTGTCTGCCAAAACTTTCCCTCAATGCCACCAAAAGTTTTTACTACACCCCTTATGGAGGAGGGAACTACGCTCTCCTCTTCACAGCTATGAAGTTTCTTACTCAGCACTGAATTTGGAGTGCAACTTCGAGATCCAGTGCAGAAAATCTCTCAAACCCATTTCCATTAAAACACCTTTCAAACAAAAAGCATGTTTCTAGTTGAAGCTGTTCCTGTTCTAAATCCAAGCAGCTTCATCCCCAACTTTTCACAGAGTTTTTGTAGAATCAGAGACATTGAAACAAACCTGAACTTGCATGACACAAAAAAAATCCTCTGATTGTCTCAAAATCCTCATGTCTCAGTCATTTTCTTCAAAGGTGGTCTTTCTCTTACTGGGCTGGAATCAAAAAGTTTCTCTTAATTTCCCCATAGGTTTTGAGCAGCTTTTATTCTCTCCTATTCTGAAAGTTTTGGTGATATTCATGTATTTTTCGCACTGTTTTCAATGCAGCAAGAATCAAGGGAAAAAGAGAAAACATTCGCCCATTCTATAAGCTCCTGAAGGCACTAGGTTCAATTCCTTCTTTTGCCAAATATTTCTATCAAATAGTTTTGACTTTCTTTGTTTAAAATAGAAATAACTTCTCTCTGTGACCAAAGTGGAAAAAAATTGACAAGCATTCCTAGATTAAAGAAACTGAATTTGAACTGCACAAGACTTCTTTAAAGATGCATATCCCAGCCTTTTTACAAAAATTAAACTGTGTGGTCCCAAACATTCAAAGTACTGCTGAGAGATTAAGAGGAATGCAGCAGCTCACTCAGAAGTTAGGGTGACTTATAGGGAAGATACAGGGATTCTTACTCAGCACATTTCTTTTTCAGTGTTCTGTTACAGAAACTGTTGAATAATTTTTATAAAAAGAATAAGAACAAGAAAAATCTTTCTAAACAAGAGAAAGGGAACATCCTTCAGAAACAGAAAACTCCCTCTTTTGACATCTATCCTTGTTTTTCAATGACAACATATAATATGCTTTAAATTTTCTAAGAGATTAAAAGGACTGCAAAAAATAACTTGCTTATGTAGTCATGTACTTTTAAAGAAAACAAGGTCATAATTTTCAAGTGAATAATACAAAAAATCATTTTAAACAGGTTTTTTTCCGAATCTGTATTTCTCAGTGAGAAAATATTTGGGCAGGACTCCTCTAGAAACTTAGTCTGATACTTTTTTGTAAATGAGGTAGAGCTGCCGCATTTTTAACCAGGTGACTAGTTAAAATAATTATGTTTTAGTACTGGATTGTAGCCAGGCCATTTAGCTGACATGGCTACTTGAATTAAGTAGCATTGGCTCCTCTTTGTTTAGTACACATTATAGCAGTTTAACTTTGATGTATGTGTCTTGAACCCAGGATAACAACATCAGCAGGCTGCTTTCCTAAACCAGGTTTTCTCAGATCTTGGAGGAACTCCTGCAAACGGGGACTTTTCTCTTAGGGATGGTTTGACACATTAAAAGGCATATTTCTCTGGCATGCACTGACTATAAAGAAAATAAAACCAGACCAGCTAGCACAGAAAAAGTATCTGCAATGTGAGGGGGGAAAACAAGCATTTAAAATAAGCAGTTAAGACAGAAACTCAGAGTCTGAGCCATCAGACTGGAAGGATTCTTTGGAGGTCTCAGTCCAGGCCCACAATGCTTCTATTGGTCTTGAAGGGAGCACATTTTACATCTTTCCTTATTACAGTCTTCTAACTTCTTTAAAAATATTTAGATATTGGAAGCTAAGGGAAGACATGTTTACATAGCTGAAGGTGTGAAAGGATAAGGATTTCTCTGGTGTGAAGTGATCCAAGAGATTTTATCCCTTAGGCAGGAAGTACCATTACTCTGACCAAGACAAATCATGGTTTACTAATGGAGACAGACACCAAAGAGGACAAACCAAAAGTATACAACACAAAAGTCACCAAGGCTGAAATACTAGGTCATGTAACTTTTGGGCAACATGGTATTTCAAAGTAAAGAAAGCAACAAGATTACACCCATTTTAGGACCAATCTTCATGGTGATTTAAGCAGCAAATTGAATCACGCAGTTGCTAATGGAATACACTCACCTTAGCAATAGCTTATAAACCTGCAAAAATTTTGAAAACCTAGTGGCCCTTTCTTCCCTGCAATTCTAATGAAGCAGAAGTTGTGTACATTAGAAATTAAGAAATGCAATGGCAAATAAAAAGGACATCTCCTTGTACTTTTGCTACTAATAAGACAATTTCCTAAAGAAAGCAGAAGGTCAGACACACGTGGGCAGCAACTGAGATACAGACGAGATACTTTGTAAAACAAATGTGACTGAGCTTAAATGGATCAACTTTGTAAAGGATGACAGAACTCAGTTTCAAGGTCAACATAATCCTTGCCTCCTCTGCCTAATCCTATGATAAGGATGATGGTTTTGACAGCCTGTGGAACTCTTGGCCTTTCAAACTGAGTTGCAGCAACCATGAACATACTTACAACATTAAGATTTTGTTTTTTCTTTACCTGGCCTACAAGCAAGTGCTGCGCACGTGGAAAAATGTCATTCCTCAGCCACAACTGGCACTTCACAGCAACTTGGCTCACCTCATATTCACTTATATCTTTGCCTTGAACAGCAACAGAGAGAGTTGCATTTGTTTTGCCACTCAGCTTAAAATTAACCATTTCAGCATTAATACTTACAAGCAGTTTCCTGCAGAAGACTAGCATGTACCATTAGATGCATCTTTAATATCTGAGTTTCCCAAAGGATCATTGGGATGTGGAGAGCACCACAAAAGTAAAGCCATTGGATTGAAGGAAAGAATACATTTCTTTTAATCATGAAGGAGGAGAACTTGTCAGCCTACACTGCAGCACTGCTGAAAACTACCAGAGTGCTGATATGAATCATAGTTGAGTCAATTATGTAACACTGCAGAAAAAAAAAAAGTGATCCTGGTGGGTAATGACAGGAATACTACATGCAAGATTGGAGAGGCAATCAACCCTTTCTGTCAATGCATTCAAAGGGGAAACTGGGCTCAAGCTGTAGTTCTTCTCAGCAGAAAGGACACAGACCACACACAGTGCCCAGGAGAGAGAAGCAGAAATTAAAGTCCTCTCTGTTTTTGGGAAATGCAGATAGATGGCTTCATTTAAAGAGCACAAAATTTTATTTTCCAATAAGGAAAATATTTCTATAAAAAGGACATTAGTTGCTCTGAACGGCCACATGTACATTGAGGGTTAGGAAGGGAAGGGAAAAGGAGGTTGCAAAGAAAAGGTTTTTTTGCAGCAAGAAGAATTAATATTATATTGTTAAAGTCTTGACCTGTTCTTGAACAGGGCAGGTATTGATGTAGTCTTGACTGGTCTGACAGGACAGTGCAAACTTTGCAGAATACAGAGGTGAACCCATCACTGGACATTAAAAAGCAGAAAAGGGATAAGGAATGGGAAGAGGCTCCTTACAGAAGATACACCTGAGTTACATGACAATGGTAAACAAATTTCTTAGAAAAGTTTTGTCTTTATGTTCATTAAAAAAACCCAAAAAACACCAGAAAACATTGCAGACAAATTTGATCTTCCTCAGTGTAGGGTGCTGAAGTAGTTAATCTCTTGAGAAGAAATAAGCCTTTCTTCCTATTATTCTATTATTAGATGCAGGGGGAAAACAATTTTTGAGAGTAAATTACAGGATCTACAACACAGCTTTAACTGAGATTATTAGGAAGAGAAAAATGAGGCTCAATTTCTAATGAAACTTGCTATAACATAGACACCTTAATGGAGTTTTAGTTTTTTGGTTCATTTTCTTCTGAAAAACAATTTAAATGTATTTCAGTGATATGACATTCAAGAAGCAACTCTGGTCAACATATATGCCTTTTCATATAACTTAAATTTTACTCCTTACCTTGAACAAAAGTGATCAGCTAAAGATTTCAAACCACAAGGGAGCTAGTTTAATAGCTTAGTCTGAGCTTGATGGAAATTTTAGGGTGCTTCCAAATTCCCAATGATTTTTTAGTACAGAAATACTGAAAGATGTCAAAGAGATGTCATTTAAGTGGTTTTCCAGCAGATGTACTTCCTAAGGACTGCCTTATGCTGTGCAGCATAAGCCACCACAATCAAATCCCATTATAATTATTACAGTAATGCATTGCCTGGCAGCCATAACCTTGTCACCTCACCAAAGTGCTGGGCAGTATTTCAGTGATCCTTGATGACTTTCTGTCTAACATCTTTAGGAGCTTGGACAACTGAAGAGGGAGAGCACTTGCTCGTGGCTACTAATGCATGTTGCTTGTTTCAGTTTCTAAATGAACTGGTTATACCTTTGCTGCTTTCAATTATCCTGCAGTGTGGATCTGGATGTGGTGCATTCCCTCATTTCCTGTGCAGGAACCTGAAGTGGTAATGGCAAATTAGCTATCACTCTCATGTCTTCCTGAGATGGTTCTTTACCATTCCAATGAATGAATGGATGCCATTCCTCTGTTTTGTTTTTTCTGAAAAACTTTTTTGCAATGATATGAGGAAGCTCTGAGAGGAATAAGTATGCCAGGGATAATGCTACTGTTTGATTTACCTGAGAGTACCTACTATGTGCAGTCTTGTGCAACTTCCATCACTGATAAGTTGCTCAACATTCTTCTGTGGGTGTTTGAAATGGTTTTCTAACACACTCTGACACTAAAAGTTATAACAACTGCACGTACCACTGGCAGTTCTCTCACCATATCTTTCAGTACATGAAGTCTCAAGCACTGTGTGTTATTGTACATATTTTACTCTGCAGCAGCTATTTTTAAACAGATCACTGCAGAAAGTTTCTGTGAGCATATTTTCAAGCTTTAATATAGTTACTTGGACAAACAGTATTAGATTTAACACATTTTACCTTTCCATTTTGGTTTTCTTTTCAAAAGAACAAACTACATGAGAGACAACAAGAGAAACCTGAAATATAGACACAGTAATTTTATGTAGATGTTTAGCTGCTGTTTATGCTTTTGAGATTTATGATTTCCACACTATCTCTGATTTCCAATTACAGCCGTGTGTGCAACTTGCAGAGTCCTTGCTGTGCTTTATCACTGCCATATGGTTCCAAGTTCAATGAATGAATCTATAAGGTTTCCAGTCAATGCATTGGAGTTAGGAATAATAGGGAAGATTCTGTTGTAGATTTTTAAGAATCTCCCACATTGCACTAATTCACATAACCTTTATTTACCACAGAGTGCCCTGCATGTAGATGTGAAATGCTTTGTGGGGAAAAAGCATTTACTAGTCCACAGCAAATTTGTGTCATTAGAGATGCATTTATAATGGGATTTGACTTAATGGAGATGGAGGCCTACAGACACTGCGTTAATGCTTTACAGCAGTAAGCTTGTAGCAAGCTTTTAGCACAACATAATGATTCACCAGGCTAAAATTATACACTGAGCAGTGCTTGGTTGAACCAGCACATTATGTTTTCAGTACATACTCACACAACTTGGCAAAACACAGCTCCTTCAAACTGCAAACACGATTTATAATAATTGGCACTATCTTCCAATTGTGCTCACACTAGAAGTTCTGGAAGAAAAAAGGGTTAAACTTTCCACACACCATCATTGGGCAACAAGTTTTATGGCTCCCTTCACAGAGCTTAATATTAAAGCCCTTGATACTGTTGTTTATGGGAAATTCATAGTGAATAAAAGCTATAATGTTGTTTCCAGCAAGAGACTGTTTACAGAATAGGTTCTTATCAGCCGTATACAAAATCCTTTTATATGACCTTGTGGGATGCCTTTGTGGAGCAATGAACACCAAAAATTATCATAAGATTTTTGGCAGAGTTTACTCTGCATTAGCTAGAAATTTTCATTAAATGCAGTGCAGAAAATTATCAGAAGGGTACTATGACATATAAGATGTTCTTATGCTTTTCTTTTTTTCCCCTATGGGCTTTTCCAGAGCTGAAAAGAACAGCCCTTTACTTATATTTCAAGGTGAATTTTAATATGTATGAGGAGCAAGAAAGTGATGGCTACTGTAAATAAAGCCGTCTGTTTACCTGAATGACAGACACGTCACAGGCTCCTGAGGACAAGTTTCCCTCACACATGCTGCCCTCCTGCTGATCTGAACATTTGAAAGGGTGTCCTACTCTACACAGAATTACTCCTTCACCTCTCTGCTAAGACTGTGAGCAAAACTCTTCTCCTTCTATTACAATGGGGATATCTCTCCACCTGGAGATGACTGAATCCATCACTCTCTAACACAAGACTAACACACAAGGAAAGGTGGACAGAAACGTGTCAGATGAGAGTCTGTTCAACACAGGATGTAAAACCACTCCCTGTGAATTGTGTGAGCATAACTGGGAGTCCCTAGAAAAACTAGCTACTAAATGGAAGATTAGGAAAGAATTAGAAATACCAACATTCATTAACCACATTTCCAACTACAGATTTACTGCACCAAAAGTTACATCTAGATGAACACGTGCAGGGACAGTACTGAAGGCAAGTTGGAGGCTGGGATATATCATTAAATCCCAGAACTATTTTAATCACAGGCAGTTACAGATGATGACCAAAGAAAGAAAATATGAGAAAGATCCTCAAAAATGTTTGATTATCAGACATATATCAAACTGACAAATTTTATGGAATACTAAACTTTTTCACAAAACTTACAGTATTAACTTTGTCAAAAAGCATTTTTATTGCTTATTTTTATGCATATTGCATAAATATATTATTATTATTGCATAAATATATATTATTATGCATATTGCTGTGAGATTCTCTGTTGCTGTTCATTAATAATGATATTCATTAATAAAACCTGTAGAATACTTCTTTGCTAGCTGAAGACAAAAAGAAACCCCTTATCTAGAAACATAATAAAACTGGAAGAGATTGCTTCTCGACTTCTGGAAATTTGTAAATAGGAGCAAAACCAGAAATAAAACCACAGCAGATCTCTTGCAACCTCTAGATGGGCTTCTGCTCACAATCCCTGTACAGCTTTCCAGTACAACTTAATTGAGCATACTGAGCCAAAACCAAGTAGAGGTCTTTGAATTTCAGCAAAAAGAACTAAAGGTGATTTTTCATTTTGGAAACCAAATTTCAGAGATGAATACCTGGGGCAGTCACTGAGGCTGCAGTTTCACAGCAGACCAAGTCTGTCTGATTGCCATCCCCTCCAGACCAACTTCTGCACCCACTCGCTCCTGGCCATAAATTTCAATCTTCCTCTCACACTGATTCCCACCACTGATCACATTTTTCACAAAACTATTTCAACATACAAAGTCATTGGGAAGCTCATCAAACTACTAAAAGCAAATAGTTTTCTCACAACATTCTGTGATGGCAACAAATGCTGAATAGATGGCAATAAGGCCTGGAATTGCTCCTGGGGTTTCCCCCTGCCCCTGCCCACCCCACAGCAACAGCAACCAGAGGAAAGAGGAAGAAATTGTACTTTCTTTTGGGGGCACATCTAACTGGAGGCTTCTTAGGTGTGAAAGCAAGTACGGAGTGAAGGTTTGTCCTTTGGCACTGTCCAGAGTATGAACTGTAAGAACAAGCCAATCTGTTTTTACCAATTTTATCTCCAAGAGCAAGGCAGTGTACATTTAGCAACAGCTACCATTTGCTATTTGCCACAAAATATCAAAATTCACACTGTAGCAAAACATTTTCAAGAACTGAAATACTCTCACATCAGAAAGAGCCTTTCCTTGATATCCTGCAAGACAAAAGCATGTGTGTCTTAGCTTTACTACAGGAATATAGGGACTAACTTAGCAAACTGACTGAGTTTCTTCTCTGTATGCGTAATGTGAGGAGTATCAAGTTTTGCTTCGTAAGACAGGGAAAGAACACTCAAAGACAACCAGCATTCCATGAACAAACCCCATATCTTTGGAAGAGAAGTTTACCAAGTCGGCCAGGAATAAAAAAAAAAAAAAATTTAATGCAAATATGATTAGCCCCGTTTTTTACTACTGTAGCTCAAATTGTGGATGCAGATTTTTTTCCCTGTACCATTTAAAGAATTCATTGATTCTTTGTGTTGCTATTTGTGGCAGAGAAGATTTCATATATTGAATTTCATATCTATGTGACAGAAATCTTACAGAGACTGCTAACAGCACCACAGCATGCTAGTACTCAAAAGACAAATGAGATCAGCTTCAAAGGCACTTATCTTCCCTAGCTCTGTGACTTTTTATACTCCCTGGCCTGCAACAAGGCTACACTTCTTCCCACAGACCATCTGGGACCAAACAGGGCTGCAGCCTGTCCTCCCTGACACCAATGGGGGAAAAGCAAGTCAACAAAAAATTGTGTTTATTTCAGTGCTCAACAGTGTATAGTCCCAGAGGATTAGCTTATTGCTAAATATTTCTACAACTGTTCTTATGTTCGTCTGAGGTTATGTTTCTGAGTGACTATGGGAATAAGAACTTCTTTTTGGTAGCTACTGCATCCCACTCTTTCCTCTGCCTATTGTTGTGATCCCCATCAGTATTTCACATGTAAAATTAGTCATGTACAATTAATTAATCCAAGTAGGATTACAGCAATCACTGTGCAGTTTTTAAAATTATGCAATTATGTGTGTGTATATTTATACACACACACACACACACACAAAAAAAATCAATATGCCTAGAGTTTTAACAAACAGTTAAACTTTAACACCAGCCCATCTCACAGAATACATTGGCCCTATTCAATGGCCTGGTCAGCCTCCGGATAAATAGTAGAGCTGGGGTCAAGATATTCCTTTTGATTTCTTCAGTGGGTTATGATCAGTGAAAAAGCGACAAAATTGCTGAGTGACTAAAGAAAATACTACTCTGCACATGTTAGAAACAAAATCAAAATAAACAAAAAGCCAAACAAGCATACTAAAAACCAAAATGACACAAAATCCAAACCCAGTCCAAGGAACTCAAAGCCATCTTGATGAGCCAACCACTTTCACCTTTAAAGACCATCATTACTACAGCACTAAGAAAGGTTTACAGCTGATTAAAAAGCTGAAAACTCATAATTGTCAAATAAACTTTTCTGAAACAGAATATAAAAGCAATTTCCAACAAGAATAACATTTAAATGCATGGAGGCAAAAGAGACTGCAAGCCTGTCCAAATGAAGAATGCCTCTTTTCTAAGCTGATTAAAAAAAAAAAAAAAGAAAAAAAAAAAAAGAGAGAGAGAAGAGACATTTAATTATGTAGTTACAAAAAACTTTTTCACACAATGAAATACATCTAGGACTGAAGATATGAAAAAGTATGTTCAGAATTGATTAGGTGTGAGTTAAAGAAATGCTCCAAAAGGTCACAGAATATGAATTTGCACTCTAAAAGGCAAAGCTTCTTTTTAGTAGCAAGCAGAGAATTCATCTCTTTACACAGAATATTTTAAGCAGTAGCTCTGCAAGTTCAGTTAGTTTCTTGACCATTTCATGAAGGACCTTCACAGAACTGGAAATAACACACAGTGGTATTTTTAGTATTATTACTTCCAGAGCAGCCTGATTAATAATATACATTTTTCTCTTAACACTGCAAAATAAATTCATAGCCTAGTAAGCTTCCCTGTGATTCTCTGCTCTCCAGAAATTGGAGCAATGTCATAAAATCTCTGCTCACGAGTCCTCACACAGGTGATTACTGGTTCAGTTCATTGGCCTTGCACAGGTAAATGCTGATTAACAGAATAGACGTTGTCTGTGATTTAAAGCACATGAGCAGCCCCATTTATTCTAGGCTGAGAGCACTGAGATCTTTAGCCCACAATATCTGACAAAAGATCTGATTGACCTTCCCCTGATATCAACAGAAATCCCCCTTCCAACTTGGAAAGGAGATCAAATCCAGGACAGCCAAATCCAAACTCAAGAGATGAAAGCTCAGAATAACTCCCTGGTATTTCTGCATAATATGCTTCACTCTTATGCTTTGTTGTGTGCAGCTCTGGAAACCAGAGGCCTTGTCTCCTTGGCTGACAGAGAATCCCTAAAGGTACAAGTTCTATATGATGAATTTTATTTGTCTTGATCTGGGACAAGCTATTCCATAGGAGGCTTGTGAGGTGCTAGGAAGAAAACTGATAGCGACTGTCTGAAAAATCAATTCTAAAACAGAGTTGACATAAAATGACACAAATCAATTCTTTCTACAAATGTAACCCAAAAAATTTGGTTCTACAGAATATCTTGATGTTTTTAGTAGAACTAATGCAGTCAGAGGGTCAGTTATCCTAATCTGTAGTCCTTAAAAAAATGAACTCTGGCATTTTTGAGGGTTAAAAAGTGCAGGTGAGCATTACAAGAGGGAACAAGTGGGGCCACCAGTTCATGAAACAGGATATCATGGATGGGCGTAAAAGACTCATAGGATTTTACTCTTTTAAATGTTGTCAATTGAATTTGTGGTAACAGTCACAAGAGATGTAGCAGATTTCCTGGAAGCACATTCCTGCAACTCCTTGTAAGAATGTTTACTGCTAAGACTGGGAGAAATCTCTTAAATGTGAATGAAACAACAACAAATGTTACGTGGCTACACGCATTCTTTATAAATAATGACTGGAGAAAGGACACAGAACACAGAAATATCAATTTTGCACAGATGGTGCAAATATGGAAAAGGACTGAAGCCCTGGATTATGACATTTTGAGTTACAGGCCTATTTTACTCTACTTTTCATGGATCTTTAGGCCTTAGAATTGCAAACAGATCAACATCAGTTTTTGTTGTAAGCAATTTTTGTCAAAGACACTTGGACTTACTTGAGCAATGGCTGTTCAAGTGAGCAATTGCAGACAGGCTTCTTCCAGGAGCTGGTGAACAGACTGAAAGGTGTAACTGGAACAGGACAGCTCAGCATGGGAGTCAGTGTGTTGAGGCAAAACCAGCAGAAACTATCCTAGAAAACAACTGTTTTATACCCAGGATTTGTTGTTGTTGGAATTTGTGTGCAAAAGTCACAGCAAATTTAGCATAATAGTATTGTCCATGATGTAAATCTGAAATTCAGTTAGCTGTAAACATTTGATATTTGTTCAGCTAATTAATCCTCTAATACCTGCAGTATTCAGATGAGAAGCTCATGAGAATAGATCTGTAATTAGTTTTCAAATATTCCATTTGTGCCAATTCCATAAGACTCTGTTTTGCAACCAGCAAAGAGCACAGAAAGGGAGTTCCTAGATGACTGGAGAAAGATAAGCAGAGCATTTTCCTTGGTAGAAGCAGGAGGGATTCACTGTATTACATCCAGGGATGCCAACTGCAACACTCGGGAAGACACAGGAAGGAAAACTATTAATTTATGAACTCTCAGAGCACAAAAAAGCAGTGAGAAATGGCCAATACAAACTTGTTGAGGACAGATCACACCAAAGCAGTCTAACTCCCTTCTTAGATAGGATAACTGGCCTGGCAATGAGGATGCAGCAGTAGGAGTGGCACACCCAAAGTGGCCTCAAGCCATTTGGTTTGTCACAGAGGACATTCTCAAATGGACTGTAGGACAGCTTCCCCCTCAGGGAAACAGCATAGGCAGGACCACAATCAGCTGAAGAATCATAATGGAGCCACAGTTATCAGTGACCTTCTCCTGTGGCAGCCAGCTGCCTCCAGTGGGGTTTTGTGGTGTCTACAGTGTATTGTGCCCAGTCTGTTCAGCAGTTTAACATCATCAAAAATTGTATCATTTATGCATGAGAATTTTAGGAATATTACTAAAGCAAGAGGAGATGTACTTGGAAAGACAGCATTTAAATTCAAAGGGCTCCTGGCAAACAAGAATTTAAAAATAACAGGACAAAGTTCAAGTTAGACACATGCACAACAAGCCCAGAGAACTGCTAACAAATCCACTCACATGAAGAGAGGGGCTCAGTAAGCAGGAGGTGCAGCAGATCTCAGTACCAGCCAACAATGGAACTGTGTGATTGTTAAAACATGATTTTGAGAGACGAAAGGAATTCTGTATGCAAGCAGTAGTGGTAACTTATCCACTCTTTTGAATGCTGGTGTCTCTCAGCTGGAATATAGTACCCAAATTTGAGTTTCAAACTATAAAAATCCAGGCAGCATTTAGAGAAAGGCAAGAGAGATGAAAAATACCAGAAAATATCCCATAAAGATATTTTGTGTATTGTATTTTTTTCCAACACACAAAACCAAATATTTTATTGAAACTTTTCCAGGATAATTTTAAATTCATATTCCATGAATACTGTGTGCCTTATCTTGGGTGGATTTCAAGTGGAACCTCAGGTCACTTCCAGGTCCCATTTCTATGATGCTTTTTCTGAAATATTTCCATCAAGCCAAACCAAACTCCAACACTACTTTCATTGTATAAAACAGAAGTAAAAGAAGGAAGGTTTGGACTTGCAAAAGATAACAATTGAATTACATAATCTCTATAATTAAAAAGAAAAAAAAAGAGAAAAATCTACTAATCTATACCTAATCTAAAATTAAACTGTGTAACATTCTTCTCAAGAGGAACATACCAAGTCAAAGAACGTAAGAAAGCAATTACTCCTGGTGTCCCTACGTGCTACAACAATCAGAGAAATTAAAAAAGGTGAGGAAGGAATGCCACTTTTAATTCAGATTTAACATCCAGTAATTGTGGGAAAACTCCTTTTACAGTTGCAGAAAAGAATGAAATTAATAATAATACCTGCCTTTCAAATCAACCAAGATGCATAGTATCACATAATTATAATGAAGGACTTAAGAAGATTCAGCAAAAAAAAAAACATTTAAAAATATTTTGACACTCTGGCACTGACCTCAGCAGAAGGAATTGCATTAGGCTTGTTAAATGCCAGCTAAACAGGCTCTCCACAGGAGATCACGAGCCTACATTAACTATCTGTAAGAAACTGAAACTCACTTTCACAGTGCTATGATTAATTATGAATAAGCTTTACAATACAATTTAAAATGAAATCTCTTTTCAGTTCAGTGAAAGCAAAGACATGCTTGAGGTGACTTTGCTTGTACAAACTGTGCATTATCTCTACTGTAAAACTGTGTGAAAAAGAGTTTCCCCCCACATATCTACAAAGGAGTGATGAAAGAGACAATATTGCTATGGGTTTCTTTGGAGGTTTTGTACCAATAAATGAGCTGAGTGGCTCACAGCACTGTATGCCATGAGGGCTGGATGGTTTGCCAGGCTGTGCCATTAACTCAGAACAGCATCAGACAAAAATCACTGAACAGAGAACCCATTGCTTTCTTTGAAAAATAGTTAGTGGCACTCCTTATGTTTTCTAAATCCTTCCTGATCTATGAAGGAAAAGTGCTATTCTTAAGTACCTTATTTTAAGCAATTCAACATCCCCTATCCAACAAACCTAGCTGCTCAAAAATAATCAAATAAAGTCCAGTTCCCCCAGGAAAAGATAAATTTGTTACTGTTTGTAGCATGCTTTAGAGGCCTGAGACAAAAGATGCCTCACAAATGGTAAGCGTTGATTTCAGGAACAAACCATTACACAGAGCCTTTGTTTTGGCACACAGGAACAGAAGGGAATGCCTGCAAAAAGGATTGGTAAAGTCCCTGCAGATATGACCAAAGGGTGGGGTAAAAGTAGCCCAGATCTTGTGAGCAGGGCCAAGTGTCTCTTAGCCAGTTGGGTGTTGGCAGCTGCCACCTGCAATGTGCAAAGCAGAGGTGTTAGAAGGAGATGGCACTGGGGCTGCACCATCTGTCCCTCTGTGGTCTCAACAGCAGAGCAGAGCTCTTCAAGTGGTCTCAGACTGGACCCAAATCATCTTGTGTGGCACTGAGCCTCAGTTTTAGTTGGTGTGATGGTTTTAACAGGATTAAAAATTAATTCAGCTGAGAATCTCATGTATTGTCACTATCTTGAACCTGAAAGCTAATAAAATGTGACTAATGGTGACTCTGAAGTTTATTGTCATGGAAGTTGGCATTCAGATATGATTTAGGCCTGATGCATTCCAGGAACTACAGCAGTAGCCAGAAGTACATTAAATACCTGATACACCAGCTCACACTTTAATAGATCAGTTGGATGATGCATTTTTGCTGGCCGGGTCATTGTGACCATCAAAATCACCTGATTAGGTTTAATTTCAGCTAAAGACCAATGTTGGTTTTTGAAGCAGTGTGAGCAATTCCAACTCAGAATATTCTGTGATTCTGTAAAGAACACACATACACCTTTGTCATAAGCCAACACATGGACTGATGAAAATAAATACCTAAAATAACCTAATGGGAGAGAAATGGTATTTCCCACCTTTCCTGCTGATCAGTTCAGCTTGTATTTACTCATGTCACACTTATGCACTCCTGAAGCACAGAGGAGTGCATGACAGAGTGGATATTCTGCTCTGCTAAACAAGCTCAATGACACCTACCAGGGTGCCTGTCACCTCTGAACTTCACCATGTCAGCCAGATTGAGGCTGGTTCTCTCGAGATCAGCTATAAAACAGGAGGATGGAAGGGCAGGAGGGGCAGATCTGCATGGGGGGTAGCACACAGGGCTGCAGAGAACACACCAGCACCTGGCCATGCCCTGGGGAGACTTTCCTTGTGTTGCTGCTCTTGGGAAAACCATTTCTAGCTACCCATGTGCTCATCAGGCCTGACTTGCACCTCTTACGCCATCAGTAACAGGGAAAAAATATCCGAAAAGAGAAAAAAAAAAAGGCAAACCCCCCCGCCAAAACCAAACAAAAACCAACCCAAACAACCAACCAACCAACCAACCAACTGAGAAAACCCAAGAAGATATCCCTTTGCACAGTGGGGAAACCTAAATGCAAAGAACTACTAGCAGGTGCTGGTGACAGATGCATAAAGTAATTGTTAGAACAGAGGAGGAACTTGGAAGCACAGGTCTTAATAATTTTCAGCATGCAGTAGCAATTTTCTTTTCTTTTTTTCTGTGTCTCATTGTGATGATGACTGTCTCATTTCTGTAATTACCAAAGTTGTCTTTCTTGGTCATGTTTTTCTCATCACAGTAAGGATGCAGTACTAATGAGTCTTTCTAAGAAACAGAAATATACACTGGCAGTTTTTCAAACTGTAAACAGGAATGAAGCATTTCTGTTGTGAGAATATCTCAGCACCAAATCATCATCTTCCCTGTCACCCCCTGCTTATGAGAAAAGGAGGGTAGAGAGATGCAGTTACTTGAAGGAAAGGTTACTGTTGGTTTTGGGTTTTCTTTAGATAACTTTTCTAAATTATTTCATTCAATTTGTCAATAAAATCCCTAAGATGTTTCTAGTAGTTTGTGACACTGCACTATGTATAATTACATCCATTGCACTATGGACAAAGCAGGAAAAAAGCTTTTCATGAAACGAATTTAAAAGCAAGCTGTTGATTAAAGCAAAAGAATGAGTAGGAATTGGTAACTTTTCAAAACCTTGAATCAGCAGCACATTATCAGTGATGCCACACCATGTGACATAGCTCTCATAAGCTGCAGGCCATGCTCAGCACAGAATTATTTTCCAATACTTATCCCACTCTTCTATCCGGCTTGATCTGGGGTGGAATACAGAATTTTTAATTCTCTCTAGTTTTTTGCTTTGTGTGATATTTTGCTATCAAATGATAGAGCACAGCCTAATACTCACTGCTTGAAATAAATAAATAGATAAAAGCACCACAATGCAGTGTGGGAGGCTTAAACAACCCAAGGGAGGAGACTCTTAGCAAAGAAAACTTCATCCAGAAACAAACTGTAAGAGGCAGGGAATGCTTTTACCTGAATTATGTGACAAAGAAATGCCAAAGCATGCACACATAAAATATGCTCAAACAAATTCTCAATAAAAGAAGGATATGACTAAAAAATTCAACCCCTTAGTACTTTGATAAAATATTGCCATTGCATTTTCTTATGCCACCTCATCTTTCTGTGTGAGAACTGTGCTCTCTCCTGTACATGGCATGGCCACAAGGTAAGAATCCACTGGCTGAGCTGAGGCTCTCTTTAGAGTGTGTGGAACGGCAACCAAGTTGTGGTGCGTTTTTTACTCCGATCTCATTTGTCACAGCAAACTTTATTTATTCTTTCAAGGCAATCTTCCATAGAGTATCCTTTGGTATCTACCAGGAAAACAACATGTCACTGAGACACACAACATCGTGATTCATACTCAAAGCAAAGTTCAGTCTGCTGGCCCTCAGCCCAGATCCTGAAGTGCCTACTTTTATTTTGTAGCCTGCATTACCATAAAAGCAATATTTTATTAGCAGAGAATTTCAAACTCTTAATGCATGTCCAGCTTTTTATGGCTGTATAATGTGTGCAAAATTCAAGTTTTTCTAAGCTTCCTTTTCACTTCAAACCAATGAAACACATCCTGGCTGCAACACCAGCTTCTCTTCTTTCCAGAAGTATTCTGGCACCCTCTTTGATATTGTTTTTTTTCTTGGAATAAGGCCTGCTTCTCAAACCTGTCCACCTTTGTCCACACAATCAATTTCAAACACCTTTTATAACAGTTTTCATATCGTGGCTATATGAATCATTTTGAGATCAAAGTTTTGAGTTGTCTGTAAACAAGAAAAATGCTGAAGATTTTTTGTGGGAAGTTTCTGGTGCTTTCCAACCTGGATTTTTTTTTTTTTTTTAGTTGTTGGGTATTTCCTTTCACAATTAGGGACAGTTGCTTTTTCTACAGCTTCTGCTTTGGTCACATGAGGTGGAGTCTGAGGTATCACGCTCTTGGGAGGATCCTCATTCTCTTCTGGGACACCAGAAAAGACAAGGCTGTGGCCACAGAGAACAGCTGAAAGCACCAACTCAAACACTGAGCTTTCACTGAACAGTCAAGCTACAGAGATCCACGGGAATATAAATAAAGCAAAACACTGCCCCCCAAAATATGATAAAACTACCAACTCCTCTCCATGACATGCAGCCTCTCTGTTTTTATTAAGAGACAAATAATGGTTCACCATTAATGCAAATATCAAGTGATTCACCAAATGAAGCTTGTTTTTAGAGGAAATTAATTTTCCTTTGTGATGTGACCACACATATTTGTGTTAAAAAAGATGATTAAAAGTGGATATAGGGCACAGGAATGGAGATAGGCCAAGGAAAACCTGGCTTAAAACTTGCAAACTTTGAGCCCATGCCAAGTAATCTGCTTAACCAAGGAAAACCCCAGTAAATAGCCTATTTCCTGAAAAGTGTACAGCAGTTCTACAGCCAGGAGTTCCCCTTCTGACTTGCAAATTGAAACACTTTTCAACAACAACAAAAAGGAGCAGACTTAGTGCAAGCAATTTGAGCTCCTTGTTCAGCATCACCAAGAGTTCTACACAATGAAACAATAAAGCATAGGATAGCCTTGCCAAATAATTGCCATTTTCCAGTTTTTAATACTCAAATAAAAGTTGGAGGTGATTGGTTATGGATAGAGATGATTAAGAAATAGACAAATGTATTTTTCATCTTCCACTTCCATGCTTCAGAAAAATATTAAGAATCAAAGCCAATAGAGCCATCTATCAAACCAGAAACAAGGGAAGTAAAATATAGCTCACAAAGGAATCTACAGCAGAACCAGCAAATGGACTGGGTCCCAGCTTGTGTCTTCAGATACTTCCAAGATTATATTGTTTTAATCAGACTTATAGTAATGTTATACAGCTAAACTGTCAGAGTGCGTGCATGCTATACTGCTCCACAACTACTATGGGCAGCAAAACATTACATTTCCTTGTAAAGGACCAACATTCTGCTGTGCTCTGTTACACCTGAAGAACAGGGGATTGTAGCCTTTGCAGTGCTGCCAATGTGGGCAAGACTCTGCCATCAATAACACACAGCTGTTCCCTGCTCAGGTGACCAAAACATTTACTGCCACCCTGAAAGGGTTCCACAAATGGCCATGCTTGGCTCTTGCCTGATGAGACCTGGCAGAGATAGGATCATGGAAGTTGTGGTCTAAGGTCTGCTTCTTTGTTTTATAAATAGTACTTCTGAGAAGCATTAAAAAGTATAATGTAATAAAGACATTTAATACCTAGATCTAGATTTAATACCATCCAGATCAGTATGACAAGAACATTTCCAACAAACTGCAGAAAAAGCAATGGAAATCACCTAATCCACAGGTGCCTGCTTAATAACAAAAGAAAAGAGGTCACAGGGAAACCACTATGGAAGGAAAACATTTTAGTTCTTTCTGTGTCTCTCCATGCTTTTAAAAAATTGGGTACATAATTGCACAGGTGCCACAGGGAGGAACAAGTATTGGAAGTCTAAGAGCAGCTTTTTGCATGAAACAAGCTATAGATAAAGCCTGAGGTTAAATCACAACATCCCAGTGTCGCTTTCCAAGGCACCACCCAAAAAAGCAGGACCATTCCATCTTTTACATGCACATCAATTAACCATGGAAGTGTCATATTTTTGAAGTTTAGCTGACAAACATCATCAAATCTGGCTTCCATTCTACTGTCATTGTCAGGGGGAAAAAAGGAGCTTTTTCTTTCAAACAGGGAGGATGATTTTAAGCAGTTTCTCTTTCTCACTAGCACTCTGTTAAACAAGCTGTATTGGGCAATCAAAGATGATCTTCAGAAAGCCACAAATCAGACATCATGAAATTTTATTTTGGGTCTTCTTCTAGAGTGCTTCCTCTTTCCTACTTAAAATAAAACTGAAAGGGAACACAGTTTTATTCATCCAAGAACTATTTCCTCAAATTTTTCACTACTTGCTAAATAATTTTAAATTGAAAAATGTAAAAATTCCCACATATTCAAAACCCACGACTGTTCTTTTTCACTTGTGTTTTAACTATTCCAAGTTTATATTAAAAATAGAAGTTTTGACATGAAATAATGCTTAGTTCCTACAATCCTTGCAAATCTTCGAGAGCAATAGTATTGATAACCACCTTTCCAAGGCCAGATTACTGCCCATCTTGGATAAGACCATGCCACTTGCTACTTTCTTTCTCATGATAAGCATCTGCTCCCTTTTGGTAAAAAATAATTAAAATCCAGTAAGAGTTCCCTGTTCTAGGTCAGAATCAATGGCACTGACAAATGACAGTAACAAACCCATGCCAAGCAAGAGGAGACACCAAGACAACTTTTAGCATTATAATGAAGTGCAAGAATGCAGACACAAAAAAAAAAATAAATGTAATCCATATTCATATGCTGCAACAGCCTTGCCAGAGCTTGGAGATAATGCACAGCAAAACAAAACTGCAGTGGTAACATTCAGAAATTGACTCTGTTGCTAAATATTTGGAGCCAATCTTTACACATCAAAAATGGAAGTGAAAAAAGTGACTCCTTCCAAAGTCAGTGACTTCCAAAGGCAAAAGAAGTCTATGTCTGCATTCATAAAATTAGAAGTATGAATTACAATTGAGTCACATAAGATCCATCTTTTGTTCAACAGCACTCTTATAGCTTTCTGTGGAAGTAAAGTACTTCTAATTGAAGCTTGCAGCATAAACGGGTTTTTATACTAGGAAAAAACAAAACCACTTGAGGTCACCAATAAACAGCTCTAAAATAGTGAAAAAATATATTCGAGACATCATTAGTATTATCACAATATCTCTATAAGGAAGATGCAGAAGAGACGTAAGTGCTATATCCTCTAACACCAAGTTTTACAAAAATATCCTCAAATTCTGTGATTTCCATGGGATTTTATTAGCTTTTTTCCTCTTCTCCTCCAATTCATTGTATACAAGTAACTGCGTGAATGACGAAAAAACCCCATGAGAACTTTTTTACTCCCACAGTGATTTCCCACTTCTCCAAAAATAAACACACCGTCATGTTTTCATGCTTGCCGTAGGTTCCACTACATAACACTCTGAGAGGGGTGGGGGTTTCCACTCTGCAGACACTCTGCAGTATCAGTGCTAGCAGGAAGCTGCTGTCTTTACAAAAAAAGGAAGCTGCGTGTCTGCAGTGTTCTGAAGTCACAGCCTACTTTAACCCTATTTGGGCACATCCACCTTCCCCCAAAGCCGAGTGTGATGTAAGCAAGAAGCTGAACAAGGAAAGAGAGTAAGTGTTGACTGCATCCATACCTGTGCTCAACACAACTCAGCAACTAAAAGCACATCTTGCTGGTGTTGTAAGTCAAGACAAACTTTGCCTTAGAATGCTTTTGGCATTTAAAGCACGTTTAAATCACATGCACTACTTCACAGGAAAAAAAGTCTTGATGTGGAAGCGTCGTAAATGTAACTGGCCTCCTGGTAACCAAGTTTAATAACAGCCAAAACTAAGCACAGTTGTATGCTCCTGCTGCTTTAGGTTCTGGTGGCGTCTGCAGCAGAGCTCAGAGGGCCTGCCAGATGTTTTCTACACATTTATAGAGAAGCCATGTTCATCCTCAAAGCTATTGGAGATGCTGTCCCGAATCAGGAATACATTTACTGCTTCAAACAAACCACAAACAAATACAGACCTAGAAAAACCCCAACACTTTCACTTCAGTTCCAGCATGAAGTGAAGTAGAATTTCTTCAATTGTATGATTAACATGTAAAAATCTTGCATCACATGAAAGTAACAGAAAAATGTACATCCAACTCAAAAATGCATTTTCCATATTTCTTGCTTACTTCCTATCTTTCCTTCTGTTTTGACGATGAAAATCAAAGAAATAGTATTTTGCATCAAAAACGTTTATTTTCAATTAAAATTAACTCAGAGTTTAATTAAGAATACAGGGGCTCTAAAAGTTATTTAAAAGTTCGTTTAAGCTACGAGCTTGATCAAGTACTAACTGAAAACAAAATTCATTGATAACAGTGGAACACTCTGGATAATGCAGGCTTGAAGGTACAAGTATATGAAGATTAGTCCTTAATCACTCTCATAACTGACACCTACCCTACTTGGTGTAAATATTTGTGCATTCAGCCGCATACTATGCTTTTGGGCAAGTAAGTGTTATTTTTCAGTCTGATATTCAAGGGAAATGAGTTTTGCGTGCTTATTCCGCTTATCTGTCAAGTTCCCCCTATATTTAATTCCAGCAAGCAATTAAAATTTGTGAAAGGTAGAGATCTCAGTGCTAAAGAAATATCTGCTCAGAGAAGAACTGCTCAGTTCAGTGCCATGGCTGAAGTTAAAGATCTTCAGCTGTAACAGCCCCATGTGGCTGGTGCCAGCCAGGATGCTCACAACTCTGGTTTAATTTCATATTCAGAGGAAAAAAAATGTCTTGAAACTACAAACTGCACCCAAATCAGCAGTACAAATGACATAAAAGTTCAGCTTAGTAATGCAGCAACAGTGAATTTCCTGTAAAAAGAAAAAAAAAAGGAAAAACAAGATGCAGGTCCTATTACAAACCTACAAGATGGTTTTCAAGTTGTTCTGTGGTGAATAATCTCTGTGTTTACAATAACTGCCATGTGTCTTTGAACAGCTAAAACCGGGATTCTCTTCAATCCATTTTACCTTAGGTGTCAACAGAATAGCTGCCAGTTTCTCCATATTCTTTATTTTTATGTCACATTTAAACATACAGATTTAAGGATGTATCCATCATCCTGATGAGATGTGATTGTGCTGTCACTTTTCTTTGTGCTGTGATAGTACTTTTCAAGGAAAAAAAAAAATTCATATTCTTCTATGATTGTAACTGCACTAAAGGATAAAATTCTCAATTCCAAGGTTTTTGTGAAACTGTTTAATGACTAGTCAATTTAGCAATATGATATTGGCATTTTACTAGAAGTAACTTCCTAGTGACTATAAAAAAACTGCTGTCACTGGTAGAATTGAACTGGGGAGGGATTAACCCTTCCAACAGTTCCTACTGCCTTTCTCTTGGCACCTAGTATTTAAAATTCTACTTTTTTGTATACCATAGTTTGTGCTATTTCATTCTTATGGTCCTCCCCTCTCTGAAACTATGTATGTCAAATTGTATTCTGATACTACAATGCATTTTCAGTGCAAATTAGCAGTGTGTTCTCATAGTAATCCATTGCACCCCTCATTTTAAGGGGAAGGAGGCAAGACACATGACAAAAATCATAGAGTGAAATAGCTGGAAGTCCACCCACTGGGAAAGGCTGGATGGCAGAACCACTGTGCAATGCAGCTGTAAAGAAATGCAAAGTAAGTATTATTTTACTTCATATGAGTTTTACATAAAAGAATTTTTTTTTATTTGAAAGCACTGGTGTAGGATGATTTATAGTTAGAGATTTATATTGTTCAGATATCACATTGGGCAGTCTCAGACTTGAATAAAATTTAGTTCAGACATTAGAGAGATGGAGAATGCATCTTGGAACTATTTGTGTTCTGTGCACTAGGAAATGCAGGCAAGCACACCGCAGTAACAGTGCGTTGTAAAATTTCGTATTGTTGATATTTGCTTTCAAAACAAACTTCCCTGACCCCTATCCCTCCCTTCTGTCGCTTCAGACAAATCTCTGATTATGGGACTCATTCTGCTCTCCTCAGTCATCCACTTCTCATATCTCTCTAGACACAGACCTCACTTGGTTAAATCAAACCATTCTTATCCATCAAGAGTGTCCATTGCAGAAACCTCGTCCTCTGCAAGCCTAAATTAGGTGCATTGCACTAACCTCTTCCAAAAGTATCCTACTGGCATATAATCACATCTCTGTCTTCTTACCTTCCCCTTCTAAACTGTTCCTTCACATTTCCTCTGTAGAAATGCCAGCTCCATTTCCATAAAGTTACGTCACTGTCTTTTGCCATCACCTCGGCTTTCTTCCTCATTCTTTACCAATTGTTCTGCTTCCCCAGTCTACTTATTTCTTCATCCTTATTAAAATTTCTATACCTTTACACAAAGCAAAACCAAACCAAACCAAACCAAACCAAACCCAAACAAATCAAAACAAAACAAAACCTACCTCATCACTAACATGAAGTCTTCCGTAACTACAAACTAAATTATCTACACAGGATATTCCTTTCACTATTTACTGATTTGCCTCTGCCTGGAAGATTTTACACTGTAGACATAAAAAGAATAGAGAATTTTTTCATTTCTTATTATTACCGATTCAGGTCTCCAAACAGAATACATCTACAATTCTTCCTGTGTTATTTAAGTGAGCTTCTGAAGAATTTCTGGCATGCATTGGACATTACTATGCAAAAATCAAGTACAAAGAATGCTCAAACAAAAATTGATTTAAAAAAAAATAAAGTGAACAAGTTTAATTCCAGAATGTTAGTTCCTAGCTGTCAACTTTCTGTAGAGTACTTGTAAACAGTTTCTAGGTAGCCTTGTAGCAATTTTTTATTAAAAAGGAAAACAAAACTGCCAAAAAACCCAAACCAACAGAAACCCCCAGAAAACAAGTTTAGTCATAATACACCAAACTAGGAATTTTGGAGAAATTTTAGCAGCAATGATATAAGAAGCCACCCAGTTAGAAATGCCTGCCCAAAATCTACTTCCTTTCCTTCACAACATCTGCACAGGGGTCTTAACCAGCATGCCAATTCCTATAACCCCAAAGGCAGAGGGAACAGCAGAACAGCCCCAGTTTCGCTGTAGCTCAAGGGCGGCAGGGATGGAAGTTCCCAGCCAGTGCCCAGCACATGACACCTACGTAACGGAGGGCTGAGACTCAGAATTTCCTCCCGTGCAGCACCTCCCGCAGCACTTTCGTTTTTTCTGGGTATAATGGTAACGGGAAGCAGGGGCTGCCCTCACTCCCTGAGCGCAGACACAGGAGCAGCACGGCAGCTCTTGACTCCCGTGGCAGCACAGAGCAGGGACAAGCAGAAGCTCCTGGGTGCCCCAGCTGGGAGAGGACATGGTCCTGGAGAGCCAGGTAAGTCTGCACAGTGCTCTGAGCTCTTCTGTCTGCTCCACATTCTGCTGGAGCTACTTAGGGCTCCAGGAAAACTAAGGTGACAGAACTCTGTGCTGGGATAGCAGAGTTCAGCCACCCACAGGCACACAGCCATGTCTGACAAAGTGATTTACTGCTGTGCTACAGAGAAAGCATGTTTAAAATTGTGATGCAGGTTATAAATTCACTGGTTGTTCTGTGCATTATGTCAAGATTAGGTCACTTGTAATGAATTGATACCACCCAGAAGGAAGGTTACATGGTGGTAGCTTTATGAAATGGTGGTGTGGAGAAACAGAAACAGAGGTTAATATTTCATGTTACCGTGGTACATGAACTTGTCTTTGCTCTAGAGTGGAATAACAGAAAAGACAGAAACATAGATCTGAATGAATATTCACCAAGCGAGATGGTTTCAGTATCATGCAGGCAGGTTTGAAGTGATGCAGGACACTGCATCGTAAACACAGATTCAAAGTTCTCTTGCAGGGATGTTTGAATTTGTCTGTTGGAGTCAACCCATCCCAAACTCAGGTGACGATTTCCAGAACATCAGTAATCAAATTTCTGATATTTACAACAAAGATGGGTACTTTTTCCCTAAGATTTCTCTCAATCCCTCTTTTTCCAAGTTAAGCAGCAAGGCTAAAATTTCAAGAGTAACAGGGCATTTGATTTGCAACATGCACCTTCTGTTACCTTATGCAACAGAAAAAAAAAAGGACTTTCTCTAAGATCAAAAAAATAGATTTTATTTTTAAAAAATTGCAAAGGGATGTTTTCATTTTAACTTCTGTGACATCAAAAATACTATCATGGTACTTTATAAGGAAATAAGGTTTCTGCTGCAACAAAAAAGATCCAATTCTGGGCCAAGTTTCTCTGTCTGGTGAATTTAAGCTTTAAGTGGATTGGTAGGGATCTGATTCACATAAGTCGTGCAATCCCTTGAGAAATGATTTTAAAATTAACTAATAAGATATTGCACTGTGTACAGCTTATTAGAAACACTGAGCAGCAACAGCACACAGCTACTGTGCCTGGGATTTAAAAGCTGGATTTAGCTGTCATGTCCATAATTCTTCGTGCATTGGTTATGTAAAGGAGTGGGTGAGAGGAGGGTTTAGTCTCATATTAAGGGAAGTAAAAAGACTCTACAGAATGTAATTGCAGGATTAGTAAAAAGTATAAGGCAGCTTTGCCCCCCTATTTACATACCAAGGCAATTTATGGAAATCCTCATATAGAAAACTTGAATAATTGAAAAGGAGATTGAGAAACAACTTGGTCTTACATTAAAGGACAAAATACATGTTTTCATATTAAAAAATCATATGTGCAGAGAAGAACTTGGTAAATTTTCACAGGAAACTTTAAAAGTTAGTTCCCCAATGAGACAGAATAGTATTCAAGAGCTTTTGTCCAACACTGATAGCACTACAGAAATATTGCTTTGGTAATATCTCTGCAGCTTTCCAGATATTTAAGAGATCTACATGTCACAGGATTTCTAAGGATGAGAACATTTTGACAGTAATTGCCATTCATGTTGAGGGGGAAAGTTAAATGTAAAGAGACAAAGAAAGCAAATGCCTTGAGAATAACATTTTAGAAAGTGCATCACATTATGGGGACAGCACTTAAGAACAGAGAAACTATAAAGGCAACAGATGTGGCAAGTAGTCGAACCTAGATGGGCAGAGAAAGAGGAATCATAAGAATAAAGGGTGAAAACTCATGGGTTTTGGTAGTATATACAACCCTGATCACAGAAAATGAAGTTATCATAAAAACAATCTCTAGCAAAGCTGCCATTCCAAAACTAGAAGGACACAAAAATTTGAGATAGCACACCAGAATGCATCAGGGAAGTCTACTAAGGCAGCACTACACTTAGGGTAAAGAAGTGCTAAGGGAGGAAATCACAGGGCAAAAGTAATTATTGACTTTAGCCTCATGCAAAAGTCACCTACTGGGGGACAAGTGATCTAGTTGTATGTGACTGCAAAAAGGGGCAATTAAAAATAAAATTAAAAACCATTACAGATAACTGGAGTGAAAGTGCTTTAGTTGGAACACATCTAAAGACATTGAGTACTGCCTTCTACTTTGTGAAGCCAGCTTCAGAACTTTCCCATTGAAACAGAAGTTATCATTTTTTTTAAATGGAAATGACATATTAGAGGAACTGAAAATATAATAAATGCATAAACAGTTCACTTGAAAACAAAGGTTATTAAAATAACTATTTAATGCTTTGACATGGAAGGACCTCTAGTTTCAACCTTTAGCTGCAATGGTCATGGACTTAGATTACCCTTTGTCACACAGCCATCCTTGCACAGCCCTTGCACAAGTTCTGTCCTGTCCTAAAGAGCCACAGATCAGCCTTGCTGTCACATCCCATTAGGAGCACAGCTGATAAAACCCACTGGGATTCCAAGGTGACACAGCTTCTTTCATTACGTTTGTCACAATATTGATTAGATTAGGTCTGAAGCCCATCTTTGGCCTGCTACTGACCCATCACATCTCCTGGGAAATTCTGCAGAGTAGGAAACAAAATTGGAAACGACTGGAACAATAGAGATGTTCAAGAAGGTTACAGCTCATGGGACTCACACAGATGTGACAAGTACTGATTTTTACTAACTATGCATCCTAATACATTAATCCCAAATTTGACAATTACACATTACATTATCTCCTTCACAGTAGTCAACCTTCAGGAGCTTAAGGGCATGAGCACAACCCACCAAAGATTTTCATTTCTTTTACTGGAGTAAATAACAACATGGTCAAAGTGCTGCCTAGCTAATTTAACCTATCAAAATTTTAGAGTAAATAAAGAGCAAGTTGGTTTGCTGCCTGTGTAGCGAACCTTGTATCAATTGTCTCCCTTGGCATGTTTAGTTTTAGATGCTTCACTCCTGCAGGACAGCTGAAGATTCAGCTCAGAGAACTGCACAGCTGAGCCATATGGCACCCACGTAATTGTAGCAGTTAATAGCTAAAGACCCCTACACCTGTTCTTGTGTTTTTAACAGGCTTTACTTATTGGCATTAAACACTTCTAATATAATACATGCTCTGTGTTGATATAGGCTTTGTATGAGACAGATTTGAATGTTCTGAAGGCAAAAAGTGCTACTCTGAATTGCCAAATACATTTTTAGATTTAGACAGAATGAAAGTTGGAGAATTTTTTTTTTTTTTTTACCTTTTTCAGCACTAGGTCAGTTTTTCCTCTTTCACATGTGGGTTGCTTAACAAATACCATCAGTAGGCACAGCTGAACTACAAGGAGCCTGAGCAATAAGTTCAGTAAATGTCACGTCTTTTACCTACACATTTGCCTCCCACATATAATACTCACTCCCTCTGACAGCACCAAACCTATGGTTTGAATTTTCCTTTCTTCTCAGTTTTCCCTCCTTCTCCTTATCTTCACACAGCTTTGCAAAATAGCGCAGCTAAGTAATTAGCATCCCATAAGTAAAATAAACACTCCTCTTTGCAGTAGGGAAGCTGTAGCACATCTGTCCCACTCAGTAACACCCCTGGCAGAAGACAACGCACTGTGATAGCCTGGGAACCTCAGGGTCTCACAAAACAAGAGCTTCCAAATTTGATTCTTGTATGCTTTGAAGGATAAAGCAACGTGAAGCAGAACAAGAACTGTGTATTTCATTCCAGTTTAGCACACTAGGACACTGCATCTAGATACTTGTTTTATTTCCATGGGAGTAGAAAAAACACAACAAGAGGGGGAAAAAAAGACATCCAAGATTTTCTTCTACATAAAATGTTATTTCCATAACACACATATGAAAATACATATTCCAGTTGGCTGCTTTGATCCTTTTCACAACGTCTAAGATTCCTTTAAGTCCTAGAAATCCTCTCACCCTGTTCTTAAACTAGTCATTCTTTTATTTCATTTAGAAAAAAAGGGGTAGAATTTCTCTTAACATAATCCCAGATGTTTTTTAATAGAATTTTTTTGTATATTACTGAAATATTTAACAGGTAATTAACAATCCATTGAAAAAGACTTTCAAAATTAAGAGCGCACAGAGAAAGAACAATACTTGGTTACGGATTTAGTTTAAATAAACTTGCTTTAAATATGCTCTAGGATATTTAAATTGAATGAGATTCATCTATCTATACCCATAAATATTACTCCAAGCTCCAATAAACTCACACAATATATCTTCATGCTCTGCAGAACCTTACCTGTAGGTTATTACTGTGCAGACTTCAATTAAGATGTAATAACAGGTTTTACATCGAAAAACTATGGTTTGCACCTTGAGGATGTAATAAAAGCAATATTCTGAGGATTGCCCAGGAATATTGGATCAATCTTTTTATGCTTTAAGGGCTGAAAACTGCGGGAGGAGGTTTCAGCCAGAACTAGAAGGTTTTTTCCTTTGGAAAAGTTCATCTCCCAAACAAAAATGTTTAGAAGATCCCTTCCTGCATTATCAAACAATATTCTCTAATTATGTTGCACTTATGCCCTTGCTCAAACCATTAATGTCCAAGCGGTACAACAGCTGCACTCTTCACACATTATGACAAAATGAAATCCTGAGCACAGACCAAAAGGAAAAAGTAACCATTCTTCAACACCATAATATACAAATAAAAAAAAATTAAAGAGACATTTTTGTTGCACACAGATGTTTTTATTTCCAAAACCCTGCAACCATTTATTTTTTGCCCAGAATACACGACACAGATCTAGGGGGACATTTGCATTGAAACTCTTCATTCATATTAACATGGGAAGAACCATTCCTTCCTCAAAGAAAGCAAAATGCAGTACATGTGTGTGGAGAAAATAACTTTTCAGATGTTTAAAATAGCTTTAGTGTCAAATAGACCTTGTCCCACTTCTGTGTTCCTAGTTCCTCACCCTCTTTTCTGCATTTCCTCCTCACATGCACTACTTTCCCAGCTCATCCACACCTCCTGCTGCTGCCCAGCAGGTACATGTGCCCTGCCTTGATCCCTTCTCCATGCTAATCTAGTATGTGGCCCAGCTGTCTTTGGCAGCAGTAATTACATTCCTCTCCTGTCCTATCAATTGCTGGCCTCTTGGTTACCACTGCTGGCTTTGGTTACTAGAAAGCGGATTTATTTCCATTCCCCATCGTCTTCTGGTCTAACCATGAGATGTGCTGGAGTCCTGCACACGAGCCTAAGCAAATCTCCAGCTCTGCCTCCTGGTACTTTGCAACCCAGCAAGAAGAAACTTTAGCTGAAGGCTGAGAGCTCTTGCTCTGCGTGGATCACAGACTGTGACGGAAATGGACTTGACACCACTGGTTTTGTTTGATGGTTTCTAATGTGTCTTCCCAGTAGAGAAACAGAAAGCCAAGACATCCTAAAGCTGGCTCTCAGCTGTATGAGTTTGATACTTTGCAGACTTCAGAAGGAAGAGGGTGAAGATGCAAAACTTTTGTCAATCATTTGGACTATGCACAGCTTGCTTGTGTAAGGGTGCTTTCCTCTCCCTGGTGATTGTTTTAGCCAGAGTCTAAGGCATAAATGTGTCCCCTGCCCATAGTCCCTCTCACCTGCAGAGAAAGAGCTTCCAAGCCAAGTTTGAGAAGTACTACAAAGCATGTCAAAAGAAGTGTACAGAAACCCATTTCTTTGAAATTGCTGACATTTTGGAGGATGAAAGAAGCTTCAAATCTCCAGGGCTCCAGCCTTACAGGCACTAAGAAAAAATAAATCCCTTAAAAAAGAAAAGAAACAGGAGAGAAACTGCCTATCTCTGTATTTAGAAGTTCATGTATTTAAACCCCTTGAGGAAGGAAATAGTTTGGGAAACTGACAGTGAAAAACAGAAATGAGTCTGATTTTTCTGATATGTTTTAAATTTTATTTTTTTTAATGAGAAACAGGTTTTGAAATAAATATAATCTGCAAAAGCAATATAATTTGTCCACCAAAAGGCAAGAAGTTAGGAATTTACTGTCTAGAAATAGTCTGGCCAAAATTTAATTTGTTTTCAGGGACTGTACATGTTTATCATCAGCAGTAGGCATCCCATTACTATTTTTGCCATCAACTAATAACAGAAATGCATGTTGCTTTTTAAAAATGTTTTTTATTTCAAGTAATAGCCTTCCTTACATGGCAGAGTAACTTAATCCTAAAACTGGTGCTGTAAATCTCAGTAATCCATGTAACCCTTTTAGCCAAACTGGATGTTTGGAAGTAAACTAGAATAGCCCTACCACACTGAGGGTAGCTTTATCTCACCCACTGGTGTCTGCAGACAGAGCTGGACAACATCTATCACTGGCTTTGATAAGTACTGGAAATGAGAAGAATAATGCTGCACCACTTGGAACAGATGGGCAAGTTAGGATAGCAAAGCTGCAGGAAACACCCTAAGCTGAGGTGGGGTACGACCAGACCCAAGTTACCTCTGCACTGTGCCCAGTTCTATGGGCCGAGACTGGGGACAAATTAAAGCAATTCCCAAGTTTCTCTGACTTGTGTCATGAGGCATCTGTATGTACTTTAGGACTAAAACCAGACAGCAGCTCTGAATGCTTTCAAATTATAACCAGAATCTAGTTTAGGTACATTATTTTATATTATCTTCTGACCTTGCTTTTGCCAGAGGAAAAAAAGCTCTGAAAATCATGTTTGGATACTTTAATGAGAAAAGGACCTGCTATCCCCTTATATTTTTCATTTCTGAAGGTCTTAAGGGAGGAGTGAGAACACACAGTAAATAAATAGTTTAACAGACTGTAAACAACTAAAGCTTTGCCTCTTGCAAAACTATAGTCCTTGTGATTAATGTTTCAGGAATTATATTAAAGTGCAATAACTTTCCCTGTAGACTGGTGATACCCAGGAGAAAAGATTCTCTGCCTTGAATGAGACCATGAAATTTGATTTGTGTTTTCTAAAGAAAGAAATAACAATCTGTTAATTTAGATAGATTTCTTAACAAAAGCAGCATCTTCCTGTTTTGATCACAAATTAAACAATAAAAATGAAGAAGTCAGGCTGTCTGACTGCATGAAAGAAAGGGAGAATCTGCATTAAATAGTCCTCTCTTGTAATTAATAATACAAATTGACAGGCATTACATCTGCTCTGCACCTTCCAGTATCATGACTCAGAACTGTACTGCAAAAGCTGTACACTCTGCTAACAGCTCCTTTCTTTAAGGGCTGTTAGTGCTAAAGAAAACTTGTGAACTGAGTAAAGAATTTAGGGCATCAGTCACTGCTGGACTAAGATAACATCTCAGAAACTTCAGGGCTTGTGGAGTTTGCCCTTACTCCTTGGTACTTTCTCACCACTCAGACCAATAATCAGGCATGTGATGAATGAGCTTAATTTTTAGGGAAGAGACTCTAGCAGACTTGTTAAAGAATAGAGGAAAATCCATAAATTAAGATTAAATGCAGCATGCACACACATGCACACATAGAGATGCAATCACACTAAAGCAGTGCTCCAGGCAGAGGTGCCCTTAGCAGGCTCTCCCCCTGGCCAGGGTAAGGCTGGCTCTTCCCAGAGCTGCCTTCCCCACTCCGTTCCCATGACAGCAAGCTCAAATTTCACTCAAGTTTGGCAACTCTGTTCTGCACCATAGTCACTGATTAATGCCATGACCCTTGACTCATTAACCTCAGCAGTAACAAAACAGAAGGCTCTGGGCTTACAGGCCCAAATTTTAAATTGGTTTAAGGATGGCCCTTCTTGTGAGGCAAGAGTGGGACTTGCAGAGATGCTTTGTACGATAAAGAGAGATCATTTTTACCCCTCTTCAGCCTTTTCTGACATTTAGGAGCAACAGAAAAGTAAACAGGTAACTGTTCCACCGCAGCCTTAAATAATTCAAAGGATCACACTTTTTGCCTACCTGAAAAATTCAGAGCAGACCCTGCAACAGTAAACAAGTGTTTAAGCAATTTTAAAATCATGAGAATACAGAAGATAGATGACACTAAATTTATTTTCTATTCAGCAGAATTTAATAGAGTCTGAATGCTCCTCTCAGAAAACTGAAATAGGAACACAAGTTTTAAATAAACTTCTGGGCACATCTGCAGGGAACAGTTTACGATCAAGCAGTCCTTGAAATTTCTCATGCCATTTGCTGTTACTGCAATGCACAAGTTTTAATCACTGCAAGGAACTTCAGCTTCGCTGAGTTTTGTTATTCCTGGTGATCCTAACTGGAAAAACCCTGAATAAAGCAGGTCATTGCACCACGGGGACTCAAACAATCCCTGTGCTTCCAGAGGGGTGAGGCCAAGCAATGCTGCAAAATAGAAGTCAAATGTTCAGATGGCACTTGGTGAGGAAGAAACTACTGAAAGGTCTGGGCCAGCCAGGCTCTCCTTCCAGCCCACAATGATTTACTGAGTGCATGACCCAGGACAGCTGCTTCCACCTCTGCCTTCCCCAGGCAACCCCTGTGGGGAGCCAGGGGACTGCTGCCTGGCTTTGGCACAGTGGGGCCCAAAGGCACTCCTGAAGCACATGAACACACAAATCACTCAGGGATAGAGCTGGGGAAGAGTTAACCCAGAGTCTCAATGGCCTCTTTGAAGTACAAGGGAATACTGGCTACATTTCAAAGAAGTATTAGTACCAGGCAATGAGACGAGTCTCACACTTTAAAACCTTAATTTCTTAATTTTTCAGAGGGCAGAGAGTATCAAGTAGGACTGTGAGATGGCAGAGCCATCTGGGCAGGCAGATCGAGCTCCCCAGACAGGTGAGGGAGGGCAGGGGCCACCCTGGGGCTGGGTCACAGAAGCACTCAGAGGGCACAGCCCGAGCACATCCTGGCAGGCAGCAGTGCCCTCCTCTGCCTTGAGATGATGGCAAGGAGATTAAATCCTGCCAGTGTAAAAACAAGCCTGGAGAGCAGAAGCAAACTCTTCCCCCTCTCCTGCATTGGCTGCTGTGGAGCCTGCCAGCAGGCACTGCCACCGAACAGCTGGAAGAGTAGGCACGGGCAGGAGCACAAACACTCAGCCTTAAGGATACTCACCACTGGCACCAGGAACAGCTGCTCATCTGTTGCTGTGCCAGTGGCTGAGTCACAACAAGCTGACACTGTTTGGCACATTTCACAGTCGTTTGCTGCAGTGATGGCCTTGGGTTGCATCAGCAGCTTAACTCACTGCTGCACTACTGCTCCTGATACCTTTGTCACTGTGTTCTGACCCAATTATTTTAAACTAAATTACTCAAGGCATGAAAAAAACCCCAACAACCAAGTGGAAGGGGAGCAGAGGGAAACATAGTTGGTTGTGCCCACAATCTTAGAGCTGTATCTCTAATTTCAATCAAAAATATTCTTTTACATGATTGTCAGGCAGAGAAAGCCATGCCAGCATTTCATACCCTGGTTCTGAGCACTCACAATATCTGTTTAAATTAGCAAGCAATCAGCACCCACAGCAATTAACATCCCATACACAGCATTCCAGTTGTACATTCTCTCCTCCTTCTTTACTGCCATGGAAGTCTTTATTGCACACGGCTTGTTTTGACAAGATATCTCTTTTTTATTCAAGAATTCTATGTACTTTTCACTCAGATTTTCAGATTCAGTCAGTCACTATATCCTCGAACTGTGTGTAACATCAACATAAAATAACAGAACTCAACAATCAAAACTATTTTCGCTTTCTTAGTAAAAAAAGTCATACTACATGGCTCCACCAGGGAGATTAACACAAAAATGTTCACTATCAGTTTTGCATTACTAGAAAATTATAACTCTTGAAGTGGAATGCATCTAAAGACCAAAAGAAGTCTGAATTTGGCTATTCACTCTGAATTTTGAGTATAAATGTTTCCATATAAGAATGAGAACTGAAACAACCTCATGTCAAAGGCACTATCAAAACCTAAACTAATGCTCAGCTACACTGCATCTATAAAACACCAATTTCTTATCAACCCCCATTTCTTTTCAATTCTCATTCCTACATACAATGCATCTTCCCCCACACTTGTAACAAGAAAAGTAATTTATATTTACCTATGTGATCATAGCAGGAGTGCTACCAAAACATTTCTGCCCAGACCAAAGTATTAAGACCATCCACAGAATAACAACCAGGTACTTGTTCTGTGCCTCTCACAGAAATCATGTATGATGTCTTTCCCCAGTGCTTTATTCTCCTTTATTCCCTCACTGACAGTAACTATTCCTTTCACACAATGGACAAGCATAGATACAGAAGCAGCAAAAAAAAATTTTTTTTAATAGTGGCAAAGAATGCCTTTGTATTTATGACAACACATGAAATGAAATTATACAATTCCAGATGTGGTACATATTCATATTTATGATACAGATTTAGTTTAAAAATGAGCTAATAAATGTTCCCAAACCAAGCAGGTACCCTGCTAGGTTTATGGGGTTTTCACCAAACCTGAGGTAAGGATGATTTTAGCATGTAATTTGGACCAAAAGAGAGGATAGCAGCTGTTTCAGTTGAGCCCTGCATTTGAATTTCCAGGGTTTGTCGTAACCCATATAAACTCAAGACAAAACTCAGCTAGTGTGAACTGAAACAAGATGTTTGAGTGAAAAAACTGCCAGTGGAAACCACTGAGTCTGAGAACCAAAACCAGTGTTTGGACCTGCACTGCACAGATGACTGGCAAGCCTGATGCAAATGTTATGTTTTCTTGCATATAATTCCAAGCTGAACCACTTTTTTCACTGAAATCAAGGGTTTAGGGGCCAGGGAAAAAAATTAATTTCAAATGGCATCTCCTAAGGAGCAAAGATCATGGATCCAGCAAGAGCAGGGAAATTACCTTTGCATATTTAGTTTTCAAGAGATGGAGGAGAGAAAAAGAGAAATGGAACTGTGGTCACAGTGGGAAAATTTATGAGAAATGCAAGTTGTGTGGCTCAGGCAGCTTGAGGGAGTGCTGAAAGATTTCAGAAGGTGAACAGATTCCTTTCTCATTAATGAAGGGGCCCTGACTCCAGATCCGCTGCACTCGCTCTGAGTGGGAGGCTATTCAGCTCTCTCCTTTGATTGAAAGCATGAGTCTGTTACTTATGAGCTCTCAGTGGCTTTCCTTTTAATAGGAAGTGGGGGGAAGGGGCAAGAAGATGGCTGGAGGAGGGGAAGGAAAAGATGGGTAGCAAAAAATGCCGGTAGCTGAACGTGGGACTGCAAGGGATTTGCAGGACAGGCCTTTGGGGAAAGGTTAAAAGCTTATAAGGGTGAGTGATGTCTTTCCTGGGCTGATTTTTCTCTCCTTATTATTCACCAACATGTTAATAAGTAAACTCTGAATCTTCAGTCCATCCTTACCCTCTTATTTTCTCATAATCTTACAAAATTATTTATTCTGCTAGCATGGAACTGAAAAAACATTGCAGGTTTTCCTTCTTTTTTTTTTTCTGGTACATATCAGCTGTATTTTAATAATGCTAAAAAAAACCCTAAATAAACCAAATCCTGACCATCTTCCCTGCTGCAACAGGGAACATGCAGCCTGCTGTTCCAAATTGTAGACAGTCACGAGCTCTCGTCAGACTTTGTGTGGGCTTGAAATGTTCTTTTAGTCCTTTGCAGCGGAGAACTGAGCACAAATTATCACTAAAAGGATATGAAAAATTATGCTGGGACATTTGCCATAGCTGTACAGGAAAGCTCCTCAAAGCAATCAGAAAAGGGAGCAGATTACTTAGCCAGCTCAGGTTTGAGGACTGTATTGACAGCCAGCTGTTTCTAACAAAGGTTACTTTTTCATATGGAGGGGGAAAAAAAAAAAGAGACAGACAAAACCTCACTGATTTCTTCCAAGAAATCCACATGTATTGCCAATGGCCATGAGAGGTCCTTGCTTCTGGGTAAAGGACAACACAGCAACAGTGTGTCTAAAGCATTTTGTACTTAAAAGGGACCAAATCTAAACTCCTGTTCAAATACTTTGAGCATCAGTGCCTTTAGTGAATTTTAAGATATTTAAGCCTGAAAAAAGCTTGACTAAAATTAATGCGAAATATCATTATAATTATCGTAACAGTAGTGTAGGCATTTTGTAATATGAATTGTAAACTATGAAATTTTAAATACCTGATTCATGGTTTTAAAAGACAGAACATCATTAGTAGCTGAATTAGTATTTAAATCTTTTCAAAGCAACATAGTTACAGAAAATAAACTTAAGTACAGCTTTAAACTCACCCACTTGTAGCTACATGTGTTGAAGCAGGAAGGCTTCAACTGGTGTAGGGTTTGGAGTCACCCACAGCTGTAACTTCTGGGAACAGCTATTTTGTTCCTCAAAGCCAAACTCCAGATCATTTTATTCTACTGCAATATTCCAGACCATTTCTCAGACCAGAGTTCAAACACTCAACTGAGGGTACAGTTTTATTTCTATTCAAAAAATCAGCCATGAATTTACCTGTAAGCTCACTGGTTAGCACACAACAGCAAACAATGTCACAGAGAAATTAGAGCTATCACCTTCAAAACTATTCTTGGGAGCATTTGAGCACAACAGACTTCTTAAACATTTTTCCTTTACAACTACTTCAATACTTCAACTATGAACTAATTTAGTCAAAATATGAAACCAAAGTACTCAAAAATGAACAAAGCAAAACACTTAATAACAAATTTCTGAAAACAAGTGGCTGACTTTACCTGACTGCCCAACAGGCATAGTATAAACCATTCTTTGGGAGGAAAAAATTTATTTATTTTTTACTCAGAGTCTTGTACTATTTATTATTTAACAACATGAAAAGAAGAATTGCAAGGTGCAGACAAGAACAGAGATCTATTTATAAAACAAGGGACTAGACTTTCAGTTATAGGTACTAATCTTCCTGTTGTCTGCAAATGCTGAATCCAGTTCAACTGTATTTTGCTAGTTTTTATCTGCTGTCAATGAAGAGATATCTACTTCTGGCCTGTAAAATCTTTGGCTATCTTCTAAACTGAGCAGAGATCTTGGTATCTTGCACCTTCAAGATAAATCTAAGTACTTCCCATGTGTATCAACCTGGGATGCAACTTCAGTGCTGTAACATTTAGAGAGCTGTGCTCGATTCAGTGGAGCTCCTAGGTGTGCAGAATATTAGTAGTCACTTTTACAGCGATAGCATATCCAGAGTTTAAAAAAAAATGAGCAAAATCTTTACATTTTTGCTCTTGGTGAGGTAATTTTTATTTGCAATTAAAACACAAAATATATGCAGAATCAGACTTTGAACCAAGTGTATCAATACAATATAGAGGAAGGAAAAATAAGGAAAAATAGTAATAATAAAAAGATGAGATCATTTGGTTCAGTAATGAAAATAGGAACTTGTGATCACAAGCAGCACCAAAGGGAAAGGAGGGATTAAGTAAAATTGAAAATCAACCTTCAGTGTGGGTCGCTTAGATGAGTTCTGTTGCCTCTAACAGATTTTGTACTAATACTCAGATCTGCAGCATTGGACATGATAACTTAAGGCACCCCTTCCCTAAGATTCTAAATTTATTCTCATTTATTTTTGAAAGAAGAATGTGGACTATCCCAATATCACTAACAAAACAGTAGTTCCTCACTCTTTAAAACATGCACATACATACACCACAAGAACAATGCTAACTTCTGACTTGATGCTCTTTGATGTATGAACATACAAGACAATTGGAGACATTCCAATTATCTCCAGTTCAAAGTTAGGCCAAAATTAGAAGCAGTTATGAATAATGGATTAGGTTTTAGTAGAAATGGCAGTGCTGCACAGAATAAAGATGAGAGTTTAGCTTAGCTGTGAATACGTGAACCAGGTAAGCCACACTGCTTCCTTAAACAGACACATTGGAATTGCACATCCTCAGAAGTTCAATTAACAAAACATATGTCAAAGCAGGGTTTGTGACAGATTATAAATTGTTGTCAGATGCACTTCTGATGTTTTCAGGATAAAATCAGAAGCCAAAGTTCCTTGTGAAATTTCTTCCACTTCTTTAGGAGTTTTTTTTTGAATAATAACCAGGCCAAAACTCTTGTCATTTACCATAGCACCCTAGGAGGCAATACCCAGCCAAAGGATGTATCTTGGAAGGTTCAATGGCCAACAAGGAGATAAACACCAGCTCAGATCAAGGGGTGCCCAAGCAGTCTATTTCCATTCATTGGGATATTTTCCTGATCTAGTATTTTAATTAAAGAATAAATAACTTCCAGGTAGCATGGCTTCTAGTTGGATAAGTTATTTTTCTTGGACGTCTATGCTACATTACAGAAAAAGATATGGGGTGAGCATTCCATTGTTGCCTTTTATTACTGTAATTCTACTTTAATTTGTGGATTTTGTGAGGACTGGAGCTCAGATGATCATTGTGACAGTGCAGATTGTAGGAATGAGGAGATATTTATGGCTACCTCTTTGGCTTTTGCACTCTTATGAGAGACCTGTTTTCCTTAACTTGCTTTGCTGTCTCCAGCGTTGTGTGTAAGTGTGGGCAGTGCCAAGTTAGGCAGTGGTTGGCACTCAGCTCAGTGCCTTGTTATTCACAGTTTTGACAAGGGTAGCAGACAACAGGCCAGAGATGATCGTTTATGGTTTGTGCCTGGGTTTCTGTATGGTTATTTACAGATGCCCTTGTTGAAATCCTGCCTTGCCTTCCTTCATTGTCCTCAGTTTAAGTTTGTCAGTATTTTGCACACCATAAAAATGAAGTGATTACACAAAACAATCAATGTTCTCTAGATTTTTAGTAGCAGTAAACAACCTTTAGCAAAAAAAATTATTTCACTCAATAGACTCACTAGGAACTGCAAAACAAAAGCCAGCCATTTCAACAAATTCATAGAACATCCACTACAAAAGTTAATTAATGTACTAGCTAATATGAATTAATATGTATCATACAATGCTAGGGCCATTTAAGACTTTAATTTACTTTAGAAAATAACTACCAAGAAAAAGCACTAGCATATTCAATGCTTTTCATCTTTTGCATTAAAATTTCAATTCCATTTCTAGAACCAACTGCTCCACTTGAGCAAACCCTTCTTTACTTCAGCAGATGTAGGTGTGAGAGGGGGTAGGTGTTTATCTGCCAAGGGCATGCAGCAAGACTGTGCTCAATTTACAACACAGGTGTTTAAAATGCCAACACTTGAGTGCCTCTCTAGTCTCAAATTTCTCCAGTATCACTGAATTTTTATACTAAAGAAACAGCAGATTCAACAAGGAACATGGAAAGAGTTACAATGTGATACACCCCCTTTTCTGGACTGGTTTTGCACAAAGTATAGTATGACAAGAAATTCCTCAGCCTTCTTATCAGAGGGATTTGATGCAGGCTGATGGGTAAATCATGGGAGAATTTTATCTATAATGTTTTATATTATGCTCCTAATTATTTTTAGAATAACATAAAGTGACAGAATACAGTATCTTAGGTAGAAAATGGTCATGATATATAAATCTATAAAACATTTATGCTGAAAACACAAAATAGAGCATTTTAGATCTCCCTAACTGAAATCAGGCTAGATTTTATTAAAGAATTTGCAAAGATAACTGTTTGAACAACTTAATGCATTTGCATCACTTCATGTGAAACAAGCTGTATTTTTGAAATTCAGTATTATTAGGTCTGAACCAACTCCCAAGGGGACGTCTTGTAAGTTTAGGATTTCTAGCTTGCCCTTGCCATGCACATATTCTGTGGGAGCCGTGAATGAGAAAAGAGGAAATTATAAAATACTCATAGGGAACTGATCTCCTACACAAAGAAAAATCAACCAGATTTTCAGTGAACATCCCCAAATTAACAATCAGTACTGCAACAGTGTTAAGTCATTACTCTCAAGCAGCTTCATTTGGGGGCAAGGCACTAAGAAGCTTTTTTCATGTATACAGATTTTAAAGAAGTGTGAAGTAAAGAAGTGGCCAAAAATCTTGTATAATTAGCAAAGTTAAAGGCAATATGAATATACTGCCCAGGAAATCTGCCAAGACATGGAAAGCTTTTGCTTTTAAACCACCAGCTCAAATATCAAACAGTAGGTAACTATCAGCTCAGGACACACAGAAGCACCAGGGAGGAACAGGATGGCAGGGAAATGAAATAAATTTTTAAAATTGTTTTCATTCTTGCTATCCAAAATATTTGAAATATTTATTACATCTTTTAGTTTGTATGCAATGTGTGTGTGTATATAAGCTTTACGCAACATTTTACAGTTTGTACGCAGAGTGCTGTCTGTTTCAAGACTTTACAGAGAGAAAACTAAAAAACAGAGTTGACTATACTTTCCTGAGCAAGTGGGGACCACACTTCTGAACACCACTTAATTCTTTATTACATTTATTGCAGCCATATCTTTGAGACAGTTATTCATCTCACAAACCCAGCATGTATCTCTTCTCTACAGCCTCTCTCCTCAGCTGTATCTACAATCTGGATCTGTTTCTACCTTGTCTAGCTCTGGAGAAAAAAAGGTAGTTAGGAAAGGAGGAAATGCAGGGAAAATAGCATCAATCACTACAGCACTTTCTGATTTCTATAGAGATTACAGATTTCTGAGATCTATTGCAAAAAAATCTTCTACTAACATAACCATGGATTTTAGGGAATTTTGGCATCCCTGCAGAAATGAAAATAAAAACTCAAAAACAAACCAAACCCCCAAAACAAACTACTCTAAAGAGGGAAATCCACCCACAGATAACCTTAAAACAGTCTGTAAACCTGAACCAAACCAGGCTGTGCCCATGGCATGCGCAGCTTTTGCAGACCTGAAAACAGAGCCTAATGGGGAACACAAGTGAGCAACAGAAGGAACAAGTTTCCCCTGGGGAAATAGGATCAGTTTTAAGTTTCCCACATGCTCATGCCTAGGGAATCCCCTTTGAAGTTGCTGGCTGACACGACATCTGTTTCATGCCACAGCAGCAGCTGTAGGGTTGAAATCCAGACTCATCAAAACATACGTGGCTCTTGAGTTCACTGTTTTTGTTTTATACCATTAGATTCTTCCTCTGGTAAGAAAGTGGAAGAATATAAATTGTAAAATGTAAGTAAAATAATAAAACAACCTCCCTAAATAATTTTAAATACAGGCACAATGAAGTTGAAAAAGGCAGAGAAAAGGGTGAAAAATCCAATAATATCCTCCTGAGAAAAATATAAGTGCTCCTCCTGCCCCTAAAAAAATAATCAACTAGAAATGATTGAAACTTGTTATCCTATGACTTAGTTAGCTTTCAGGTGAGTGCCAGTCCTAAATGACAAAGCAAACAGGTTCAATGAGCACATTGTTTTTTCATCATCAGCTATTTGAATTGTGGCTTGACCAGTACAGACCACAGGGGAAATAAAAGCTCCAGGAGGACAGTAAATCTTTTTTTATCTGTATTACACTGAAATTCATGTCCTTATAAAGATATTTTCATAAAGGGTTGGGCCAAAGTAGCTCAGTCCTGTGTATTCTGTGACTGATTGATGTCAAGATGCTTTAGCAAAACAGAAGATTAAGTAATTGTTCAGTTAATATCACTAGCACACAGGTAGATAATTGTATTTTTTTATTTTTTACTTTCAACATTTATGCATCTGCAGCAGGGGGTTTGTTCACCTGCAGAACAGTTCTCAGCTTAACCCAGTGCAAATTTGACCACATGGAGCCATATTATTTTAGAGCTTCATGTTCAATAGTTTATGCTTGAATACTCTGAGACTGTGTCCTAGGATATGTAAAAAAGGATAAACAGATATACATAAGAAACAAGAACCTTTGTTCTGTACTACCCAGCACCAATTCAAAACATCGTATGTGATGTGATAGTACCAGTACTTCCCAGGTAGCTCAAACTATGCTGAAAGACACTGTAGGTGAGAGAAAAGTGCTTATAGATAAAACTAAGTAGACTTGGGAGCTCGTCCATTTGTTCACTAGCTCTTGTTAGTCATGAAAATGCTTTCTTAAAAATTCATTTTGAATACTTAGTTTGGTGGCAGCCTCTTGCTAAAATTATACCATATTAATTATTTTTGCAATACTTCTCTATATATTTTCCTCAAGACACTGTCAAGATTATCACACCTTGATTCTATCCCAGATAAAGCCATTAGAATTAAACCAACAGCAGTTAACTGCCCTGCAAAATGAGTAGACTTCAGACTACTCTAAAATTCCCCCAAAAATAGCTGATGAACTTCTTGGCAGCGTCAGCAAAAGGAGTCCAAGCAATAGATGTTCATGGGAACTGAATTACTTGCAGTAATTCAGGTAAGACAAGATCCATCACATGTTTAATAGAAATGTTTTTAAACTAATACAGCTGCAGGTGAGTTACTGCAAATGAGCTCATCAGCCCAGAATTTCTCTCCATCAGCTGAAAAATAAAATCTGTAGAACCAAAGAGAGTGAAAATTGAGGGCAAAAAAAAAGGATCCCATAACTGATCGTAATGAATCTTCCAAAATACCTGTGGGAATGCTGACAATGTCACTGCCATAGTTTCTGCTAAAGCAAATAGAAGGTTGGCTAATCAAACTGGCAATTTTGATCTGTTAATTGTGATGCCCTGAAGCTTATAACACTAAAAATAAACTTATTTTTTGTTGAGCTTGTTAAAAGAAATAGCAACCCACGTGCATTTACAAAAATACCGTATCAAGAAGATTGACATCAGCAGACATGCACATTTTTCTTCCCCTGGGCACCAAATTGCTGATGTATGTACATGCTCCCTTCTTGGCATAATTGATTTTCCCTTTCTGCTCAGTGGCACAGACGTGCTGGTGTCACAGCAAGCATGAATATGCAAGGAAAGGACACATTAACTAGGATAAGTCCAGAACTCCATCTTGAACCCAAACTTGAGCCCAATTTAAAACAGAATATGAGTTGTTTTATAACAGTCAAATATAAAAGGCTTTAAATAAAATTAATAAAAAGAGTGCATATTACAGTAACATGCCTCTGTTATTCCTTGCTGGAGTCAAAATTAGACTGAATCACAAACATTAAAAGCAGCTGAATAGTTTTGTTGTGCCTTTTCTGGCCTTTCTTAAGAAAGAGTGAGAAGGCCCCATCACCTTCTGGAAACACACAAATTGCCATTTATATATGACAAGTTTTAGCAGCTCCTTTAAGCAGAGAAGGCCCAGTCTATATCTTTCTCTGAGATCTTTTCCTTTAGTTGGCTCTCTAACTCTCCTCTGCCTTTCAGTGAACTGAAGTCCTCAGACTCCTGTAAGGGATTTCTTGTTATATCCTTGATGCAAAGTAGAAGTATCACCCCTTTATACTTGTATTTCATTTAATCAAAGCTGAGGGATCCACACCAATCAAGAGTATAATAAAGACATTAATGATATATTACAATGTAGAGTATCTATGAAAACCAGGAGTCAAACACACTACTAGTGAAATTCTTTTGACAGCAGTGGCAAAATAACCATTAAAATCTCAGTTGTTAATTAACAGCCACACACCAGTATCATAGACAACTCGTGCCGGGTTATGTTAAATCTGTTATTTTGGCAGCGGCACAAAAAAACCTGGGGATTAGCACCACATCCTCTCTAAATCCTGGGGAAGACCTTTCCTTTCAGTCCAAGGGGGAGCTACAGTATCAAGCATCAGGGAAAAATCTGTTTCACACTGCCCAGCTAAGAGTTATTCTCAGTGGTGTCACAGAGCTGACCTTATGCCAGTGAAAACACAGTTTGCTCCACAAAGACGGAACAGAATTTTCACAACCAGTTTTTGCTTTCAGGTAGAACTAAAAACAGATGGAGCAACAAACCACATCTTAAGTTGCTTCTATATTTTCGTCTTGGTTTGTTCTTAAATTTGCTGGATACCTAAGGGGTTGACCTGGTCAGAATGTCTTCAGCAAAACACTTTCAAAATGGAAAATGCCATTTTCAAACAATAATACCTATTGGCTCTGGCAGAACTATTGTGTGGAAAGATTCATCATGCCCTGGGTCAGAGAGAGGGAGACAAAGGCATGGTCAGTAATAACCACAGACTTCTGGCTAGCATGTTCAACCTTGTTTCAAGCTTAAAAAGCTTTGCTCAGTTCAGAACCACCATTTGAAACTCTTTCCTCCCACTCCCATCTGCTGCCAAGTTATTAATGTGCCATCAAGTTATTCTGCAGCATGAATCTCTGAAATTTAGAAGTCTTCAAATTCATCTAAAAGTGGTTTGAGAACAGCTTTTTAATCTTAAAATTTGTGTACAACAAGGAAATCTTGAACACTTGTGCAGCCCTACAAATAAGACCAGAACCCAAATGTTCCCTGAAGACAGCAACCTGTGGCTTTGAAGCTCTAACTACATTCTACACCTTAAATTATAAAGTCTTAAAAATAGTCCATACTAACATGTGTCCATGGCAAACCTATATCTAAGGCCATTGTTGTGGAGTTTAATGGCATTTCCTGGACAAATTCCTTATCTCAAGTCCAGATAAAAGGGAGCAGTCTAAAACCAAGGTCATCAATCCATAAAACCCATTAACATAATGCACATTTTTACTACAGTATCCTTTTCAGAATTCCAAATGACAGTATCAGGCTGTTTATGCCTTAAAACCTTCCACAATGGCAAGAAGCAGAACACTCTGCTGTGACTATACACTATGCTGTGTAAAGGTGGTGGGCATACAGCAGGGTTTCTACACCACTCTGTGGGTATAATGGCCTGAAAAACTCTGGGTAACAGTTCAGACTCACCCTCCAAGTAAGAAACAAGGCCAGGCTTTAAACCCAGCAGTGCTTCAAAGATCTAAGCAATGCTCTGTATTCACCCTACTGTGTGCATAAAAGGGTGGGAACGGACAGACGAAGACTGGAAACCCTGTTGGTATTTAATCACCACTATGAACAGTGCATACACATGCACAACTGGGGTCATTTTCAATGCCAATTCCTGTGGCTTTGTCCCTCTTTGCTTCCTTCAATGCAGATGCTGGCACTTTATAGCATGTTAAATGAAACCAAATGTTTATTATTAACAGACTTGTGTGTAAGGTGACCAAGCAGGTGACTTGAGTAGCTTGACAATGAAGGCTCCAAGGACAGCGCTACTAGGAGAGTCCCTTTATAATTGACTTTATAGCCTCAGATCAGCATTAATGACATTTGTAACAACTGGCTTTTCTTAAGTACAATTACATTTTAAGTATACACACAGGCACACTTGAACAAGTTGTTCCCAAAATGCTGTTACCTAAGATGAGTGGAAAAAATTCAAGTTTCTTCTTCCCTCTCTTTATAATCTCCACTCTTAAATTGATCTCTCCTTCATTTTCATCCACTTTTCTCTGCTCAAATTCCTTGTTTTTGCCAAGCTATTGACCAGCAATTTTCCACTGAAGATGACATATAACTGTACTAGGAAACTGCATTCCAACACAATAAAGCAAAAACTTACTGCCCAAATATAAAAACATACAAAGTAAGTGCAACAGCGTGAAAATTTCCCTAGCAGCATCTCACAGATGAATACTGAGGGCACAGCAGGATTCAAAAATTTGTCAGTCAAGTGTCCACAGCACAAGCAGGAACAGAACCCAAACGCTTTGTGTCAATCCAGGTCGTTAATCATGAGCTAATGGAAGGTGTTAGGGTGATGTTAGCCAGTGTGAGAGAGGCTGAAGCAGCTCTGAAGGTTGAGACAGTCACGGCGTGGCTGCTGCTGACTCACTCTGCAGCAAGATGCTGCTCTGACCAGCTCAAGTGAACCACGGCAGTGCTGCCTCAAAAGCAGCTACAGAACGAGTACAGGCTCCGCTGATTAAACTTGCTCTAGGCTCCACCCACCAGTAACATGAGACAATGCCTGATGGAAACATCTTCAAAATGTAAGCAATTTGCTGAGGAATAGAAGTTACATAACTACAAAAAAAATTAGACCTCAGAGAGTTCCTGTATCAACAGATTTCAACACTCAGAATATAGATAGCTAAAGGTCATCATCCACACTTTACAGAAGGGGAAATGAAAGAAAATGATAACACGATTCATCTGTTACATGCTGTACGAGCTGAACTTAGGCCTTCAGCTCCTCTGATTTGTAAAAACTACCTTTCCAACAAGACTGCACAGTACAGTGTCCCCAAAACCAAGCATCATGTATCCTAGGAAAGGAAAAAAAGACATTTTACTGAACTTGTATCCTAACACACCCCCCAACATTTGTATATGCATACCTAGGCATGTATACAAACAAGAAATATACACACAGATGCTTCTTTATATATGCATACAAAAAAGTCTAAACAGATTCTGCTGGACTACTGAATGGAGGAATATGGAAAAACACCACAGCACAGATACATGTCTCAGAGAAGAGAGAGCATGCCTAGCTAGCATAGCTTTGCTTAAATCTATTGGATTCCTACATTTCTTAGTCCCAGTGACAGGACAGATCTAATTTCTGATGTCAATAAAACCAACAAAACCCCAAACAAACAAAAAGATCAGGGATTGTTTTTACAACAGATTGAATCTGTGACTAGAGCTCAATTAACTATGTATGTTTTGCTAAGATTAATGGACATATTATTCTACAAGTCTCAACAAATGTTTGAGTAAGGTGGGAAAACAGATTAGCACAGAAACAGAATGAAATCCAATACCTGTTTTTCATGCATATCTATTTGCAGGCTTGCTGGTGTTGTTCTTAGCCACAAATACTAGAAGAGGTATTAAAAGATATTCACAGCATTCAGAAAAAAATATTATCATGTTATACAGTGATAGCCTACAAATTCTTACCTTCTGCTTTCAATCTTTTTATACAAAACTTAGATGTTTGAACAAGGCTCCACAAAACTTGTCCCTCACCCTCCTGTGGCATTACACAGTAAGGTCCTAACGTGGCAGTGCAGCAAGTCAGACACTCACTGGGTTCCAGCCTGGGACTGCTGCCTGGTGTCCAATGCAGGCAGGGGGCTGCAACTGAGGAAAGCCTCAGTGTAAACAGCCATCAGATCTGCTACAGAACCTGCCCACTCTACAGGTTGTGGAGTACAGGTAAGAGATGGGATTTAGACTAACAGCAAAGGAGACTTAGCAGGGTGGAAAAAACGTGACTTTCCAAGTAGTTGTTTAAAAGAAAAACCTCATTTTAAATAAGGAAAATAATCTCTATAGCAAATCTGTTAGGATTTGGAAATGAAGAAGGAATTTAGTAAGCAAGCAGTAAAGATGACAAGTAGCTACACATCCTTCTAAAATTGGCGTGTGTTTAGGATGGATGACAGTGCTTGTCCTCAAATTGTGAGCAGTCATGAATCTATTCCTTATACTCCTGAGTATGTGCATGTACCCAAGTTCATTTGCCATGCCCACGTACCTAGAGTGGTGTACCTACTTCCAAAAAGGCTTTTCCCACGTTAATCACCATGGAAACCAGTGAGGGCTTCTGCTACATATTCAAACACAGCAATTAAATAAATTTTAATAACAAAAATCATTTTAATTAATGATTGGAGCAACAACTAAACCATCCCAATTCAAGTAAAATGAATAACAGGGTGGGAAAGATTTGCTTGTGTGGGGAAAGGCTGCAAAGATGGCAGCCCTCAGCTGCTCCTGGGTACAGGTGAGACACTCTGTGGAGCGGCTGGATGCACTCCGGAGCCTTTCCATGGGAGATCAGCCTCTAGACAGGACCCGTGCCCGTGTCTGACACAACAGGGGCTGGTCCTGCCTCAGCCCTACGGTTTGGCACCAGCCCAGGGCTATCAGATGACTGGCTCAGGCAACTTGAAAAGAGAAACAACTCCGACCGAGAGAAGAATAGAACCAATTCTCAGTGGGGAGAGAGGCTGGGCGGCCGCGAATCGGGAGCAGCGCGTCCCGCGGCTCTGTCCGCGGCCGGGGCGCCCCGGGAGCGCTCCCCGCTCACACGCGGGGGGAGCGCGCAGGGACCCACGCAGTGCTGGGGGCGCAGAAGCACGGGCGGGCGGGCTGGAGGCTGGGGAATGTGGGTGAAAAAAGCACAAACCAGAAAACGGGAA